>JANEYF010005712.1:0-72061 GCA_029963845.1 Rhamnusium bicolor | reverse complement strand
TAATATCACCGAAATTTTAGATAAACTAGGACGCTGTTCATACTTTTCAACAATCGATCTAGCATCTGGATTTCATCAAATTGAAATGCATCCAGCTTCCAGAGAAAAAACAGCCTTCTCAGTAGAAAATGGACATTATGAGTTTACAAGAATGCCTTTTGGATTGAAAAATGCACCCGCAACATTTCAACGATGCATGGATAATGTACTAAAGGAATTACAAAATAAAATTTGCTTAATATACATGGACGATGTCATAGTATTCTCAAACGGATTAGAAGAACACATAAAAAACCTCCAATTAGTATTCGAAACCTTTAGAAATCATCAACTTAAAATACAGCTAGACAAATCAGAATTCTTACAAAAGAGGTAACATTTTTAGGACATATTGTAACACCTGACGGTATTAAACCAAACCCAGATAAAATTTTAGCAATTCAAAAATATCCCATTCCTAGGACACCAAAGGAAATTAAAGCTTTTCTCGGATTATTAGGATACTACCGAAAATTCATAGATAACTTTGCAAAAATCACAAAACCAATGACGAGTTGTCTAAAAAAAGATAGTAAAATAATCCTAACAAAGGAATATGTCGAATGTTTTGAAATATGTAAAAATTTGTTAACAAATAGTCCAATACTAAGTTATCCTGATTTTTCTTTACCCTTTGAAGTAACAACAGACGCCTCAAACTACGCAATTGGCGCAGTACTTTCACAAAAGAATAAGCCACTTTGTTACGCTTCTCGAACTTTAAACAAAGCCGAAATCAATTACTCTACTATAGAAAAAGAACTACTTTCTATCGTTTGGGCATGTAAACAGTTTAGACCCTATCTTTATGGAACAAAATTTACAATATATACTGACCATAAACCACTTCAATGGTTATTTAGTTTAAAAGAACCAAACTCGAAACTTGTGCGATGGAAACTAAAATTAGAAGAATTTGATTATATAGTCAAATACAAACAGGGATCACAAAATAAAGTAGCTGACGCATTAAGTCGGATTAACACAGAAGATTGTCATATTAATGAAACAGAACATAATGACAACATGAGCACACAGGTACAAATAGACGATGACCTGGACGAATTAATAGAAAAAATTCTAAGCGAAGAAAATGAACCATCTGACAAATTAGATCAAATAGTACATGAGTTAGAGGAAGATTTACAAAATACTCAACATACGGCACGAGAAGAACCAATTTTCACATTACCATATACAGAACAACCAATAAATCATTACAAAAATCAAATTGTGATAACCGAATCCCACAATACACCAACTAACATTTGTGACACAAGGCCCATATTTAATAATATACGACACTTCATCACATTAAAAACAAACTTAGATGATGAAAATACGCTTAAATTTTAAAACAATACATCTCTATCGATGGAAACACTTGTTTCAAATTCTCAACCCCTTCCCTAGAAAGAAAAATCACAAGAATACTCAGATCATCATTATTATATCATAGAACTAATAAAATTTTAATATCTAATAAATTACTAGAAGATATAAGTAATGAGAATGAACAAATAGATAAAATTAAATATTATCATCAAGGAAAAACTTGCCATCGAGGTATCAAAGAGACAACCACTTCCATACAAAAATTGTATTATTGGCCCAATATTCAAAAAGATGTCACAAATTTTATTAACACATGTCAAACATGTCTAACATCAAAATATGACAGGAAACCTCAAAAGATTAAATTACAAATAACAGAAACACCTAACAAACCTTTTGAAAAAGTACACATCGACACCTTTCATATAAAAAACGAAAATTTCCTAACTATTTTTGATCCATTTTCTAAATTCGGTCAAGCTTATTACCTTGACAATAAAAACAGTATATGTATTATGGAAAACCTTTTGCAATTTTTCTCACATATGGGATTACCTACCCAAATTATTACTGACAATGGTACGGAATTTAACAATCAACTAATAAGAGATTTTTGTTTATTACATAATATAAACTTACATTTCACAACACCATACCACTCAAATTCGAACTCTCCAGTCGAAAGATTTCATTCTACATTAGCAGATTCTATTCGATGTTTAGAAACAGAACAAAGGAAACCTATTAAATATCTCATGACCCTTGCCACTTTGCTTTACAACAACTCCATACATTCAGTTACTAAATTAACACCATTTGAAATCGTACATGGACCAAGAACAAATCCATACGACACAAACCCTCAGTTTATTACCTCACAATACGTTACTAACCACCACGACAGTATGCAAAAATTATACACAAATATTAAACAACAAATAGAGAGAAATAAAGAGCATACTATAACAGACCGTAACACTAAACTTAATGAACCAGAAATCACTCAACCAGACCAAACAATATATGTACGAACTGGTAAACGAGTAGCAAAACATTTGCCAAAATATAAAAAAGTCACGGTACTACAAGACAAGGACATAACAGTAGCTACAACTTCAGGAACTTTACACAAAAACAATGTACAAAAACAAAGGAAAATTAACAATACTCCTTTGTTACAGGACAATGACAATGACAGGATGGACACGGACGTTAACGACACTACTAATAATAATAAAATACATTTACGCAGATATCACCTTCGACCCCGTCATACATCCAACATTATTCCGAACAATGGGCACTGATACACGCGTGATAAGTCATTATCATACATTCGTTCATAAAATTAATTTACAACCACTTATCACAAATTTTGATAATTTAATATTTATGCTTAATCACACTTATGAAATAGATAAGGCACATAATCTCAAAAACATTGATATTTCCCTATTAAATCAGGCAGAAAATTTAAAAGAAATTATCACTCAAGAATATAGAAAATTAATTCCAAGACGATTAATACGTACAAAAAGAGTAAAAAGAGGCTTAATTAATATAGTTGGAAAAATACACAAAGAATTATTTGGTCTTGCAACAGAAGACGATGTAGCTGATCTTGATGAAAAAATTAATACACTTATGTCAAACGAAAAAACGTTAACACACGAACTAAATTTACGAACATCTTTATTTTCCACCTTTGCTAATAAAACGGACACATTATTAAATCAAATATCAAAAAATCAACGAAAAAATAAGAGAAAACCTTCAATACGTTAAAACTAGTCATGACACAAATTTTCAAAGACAAATTATAATCAATCAATTAGAACTCATTCTTTATTATTTTTCACAAATAGATCAAACTTTAACTTTTCTCAGGTTAAATACAGTTACTCCATTCTTGTTAAATACCAGGGATATGCAGGCAATACTAATTAACTTAAGATTATTATATCCAAAGGAAAACTTGCTTAAATTCTCACAACCTTACTCATATTTTCAAGCTCTAAAGCCATTCGCTACACAATATGAACGTACTATATATATTGTACTATTAATACCAATCTTAGCAAATCCAACATCCCTAACCTTTTTCCAAGTAATTCCTATACCAATCAAAAATATTACAATCCTTCCACCAAAACCATACCTCATCGTTGACTCTAAAGACAATTATCAATGGATGGACATCGAGCCAACAAGAATAGAAGATATATATTTCTTAGAAGACAACCTTCAGAACACAAAAGAATGCTTTATCGAATTATTAAGACGACGACCGGCTGAACAATACTGCAAAATTTCCATGGTTCACATGAAATCTCCACACGTCGAACAAGTATCACCATCAGATTACATTATAATTATTGATGACGTCACAACAGTGGAATACACCTGTCATGCCAAGACAATTGCCTACAAAACACTAATACAGAACACAAGGATTTCTCTATCACCACACTGCGATTTTTACCTCAACAATCTAACATATTCCTACGAAGAACCTTTCTCAGCAACAACATCCTTCTTGTTGCCAAATATATCCCTAGAAGATTTTCCTGTTATCGACATTTCAATTCCATCTTTACAAAACCTTCATTCTGCACAATTACAATTAGCCACTCTTCAGAAGGTACATCTCAAAAATCTATCAAATTACTCACAATCCAATTATATATGGATTATTTCACTTATTATCATTCTGATCCTGACAATAACATTTTTATGGATACGGAAACGAAGCAAGAAACCTGGAACAAACGTAACAGTCTCATTTTCAAAAAACAAAGACGACATCTCCATCAAGGAAGAAGAACAGGCCCAGCTACAGCCAACTCCAGTCGGACCCCAAAAATTCGGGACCCAACTTCCGTTCTAACAGGGGAAGAGTTATGTGACATTCATAACACGTGTGTCCTTATTATTTTTAACCTTCATCATTTTATTACGCATAATATCATACGTTATAGATGACCCTTTGACCGCGATAAAAATAATTATAATTTCCAATGACAAAAACATGATAACTAGTTTTATATAAATATCAATCCGTTCCTAATAAAAATCAGTTGTAAACTCAAGCTCATACTGTAACTATCAAGAGAAAAATAAAGTAATTGTACATTTACTTCCAAGAGGTGATTTCATTTGTTGTGAAGTGTGAACCTTGGGAAACGCACCCATAACTGTTGCCAATATTTAGCCTGTGACCGCCAATTTATGCTGAAGGCGCGTATTGGATTCCTGTAGTCTAAACATTGCCTCTCACAGCTAGTCAGCCGCAGGAAACCATTATTTTCCTTATCTTAAGCCGCTAACAAATATTTTAAAGACATATACCTACATTTGACATAATTTACACAATTTTTCACGAAATTATTATAAATTTCACTTGCACTAGCACAGTTATCGATCATTCTTTACAACAGCCACTTCTGCCTGACGAAAAAAACAAATACACAGTACGATGCTCCGTCATGTCAGGAATATCCCACATAATTACATGTTGCGCTTATGATGGGGAATGCCACAAAAAAATTAATAAAATTTTTCAATGCGTTTGGTGGAATTTACGATAACCCTCATACATCGCGTTTAACTTATAATCTGTTTTATATGACTCATAATAGGTTGACAGCGCAGGTACAAAGTAACTATTAACATCTATGTATTTCCCTTGCCCCAAAACATATGTAGTACGAAAATACGATTTTGCAAATATCTTTTCCTTGCCATTTAATTTATTCTATTCAAGTCTTACATTTATCTATTATGTGAATGATAACACGACACAATCACTTATTTCCCTTGCTCCAAAACATAGTACGAAAATACGATAGGTACTTATATGTACATATGCGCAACATTTCCTTTGCAGCAAATGTCTTCTATAAAGACACTTTACGCGTGTGTACAAAAAAAAACACGAAAAATATAGAAGTGGCTGTTGTAAAGAATTACCCAGTTTTCTTTTACAAATCATTTTTCTTCGTCGCCAATGTAATATACTTGCTTTTTATCAATAAAACACTCGATATTCACAATATAACTTTTATTGATCTTTCTCTCACGCGTGCTGGATACATAATATCCAAATGAATCACTCTATCTTACCAAGCTAAAATGTTTAGTCTTTTTACTGTTTACATAACAACACTAATATCCTACAAACATATAAATGGATTTTTACAGACAGGCGGCGGATTTTTCATATGGAGCAACTTTTATTAATATACTTCGCTGGTAAGGAATAATATCGCAGCAATAAGTGTGTAGTGCATCGTTGGTGTAAGCTGCTAGTGCCAATATATGACTACTTCCACTATTCATTTTTAGAATCTCTACTCTACAGGGTAAGCCACTGAAAGATATTAGTTTGCGGTAATAGTTTAGAAAATATTTGGTTTTACTAGGTATATAAATTAATAACAGATATTCTCTTGCGCTGACTTTGTTTTTGCCATCATGATTCACCGATATCCGAACTCTATAACAATTAAAGAAAAATAACTTGAGCTACGCACACCGTTCTTCTTTGTACTCTCCAACGTACAAATATTAGTAATATTAGTAACTAGTAACTGTATATAACAAAAACCTTGACCACGGTAATGTCCATTAAGTTTTATCTATACAAATTTTACAGATTTATTGAACTAAAATTAAATATAATACGGAGATCGCTTTAACTAGCATATTCTACAAGTGATCAACATAGGCATAATACCTACATTTTTAAATATTCCAAATTACTAAATTTTTAATAATATACTGTTTTTGAATGAAGATAACTAAATTTTTTTGTGATTGTGTTGTGATTAAATTTTTCAAGCACTATTTATATACTACCTTGCTCTGATATTAATTTTCATTATATTTATTTATTGTCTGACTCAAATGGTTAACTAATCTAACATTGTTGACAGTTTTATACTAATGTTATATCAAATTCCATGTCATTTATTAAGGCCAAAAATAATTACATTGGACTGCCGATTTGTCACTCCTATTTCGATATTTAAAAATTATGCTTGATTTGGAATAGGTACTCAAAGATTTCTTTTGGCTTTTCTTAAATCAAAATTGTTGTACTGTAGACTCGGTAGGAGAGATTTATTTATGCTTATTTTAAGCTATTTATATCATCGACAATATTATTAGCGTAGTGAATGCATGTACTAAATAGTACGTTGTTTACCTGTAAAGATCTAAGCCCCACTGTCGGAGGACCCAACATACGTAGTTAAGAAAGATTCCTGGCATACACAGCATATCATAGTACACTGAAAAACCGACAAAAACGTTTCAAAAATTTTTTTTAAGGTACAACCACATGGGACCTTCACAGAATAATAGATTAGGCCCCTGGCCATCTAAAATGGCCAATTACAACATTTTTTGGGAGGTCCAACTTTTTTTATTATGAAAAATGTCATAAATCTGTCAAAATTAATTTTTCGTACTTTTTCACACATCCCTCACGATATCTCCGGAACCAATTGAGATAATCAAGTTTTTTTTTTTTAGTTGATAAAGGAAACGTGAGCGGAGGTGACTGAATTAATTTAGTCTTCATGGAAAACCTAGTTTTTTATAAAATTAGGTAATACTTTAACATTTATTTTTCTTGCAGTATTTTTTTTCAGTAAGCGAAAAACTTTTTTGTTTTAAGGAATTTTGCCACAGTATATGCATACGGAATAAAATTAACACATCAAGGAAGTTTTAAAAAAAAACGCAATACTCTACGACTTATACGTTTCAAGTTATTGTTATTTGAAATTAAGTTTCTGCGGGCAGGATATTTCCCCCGGTTCTACTCTGCTTTAATCAGTGTGCTATGCGTGTTGTGGGTGCATACTATTAAGTATTATTTTTGACATATCTTTAATATAAATTTTATTTTCATAAGCACTTAGGTTTTACTTATCATTATTTACATTGCACATTATTAAAAATCCATTATATTTATTATAAATATATGAAAGAAATTTGCTTTTTAATGTTTCAAAAATATTTTATTATAAACTCTACACGTGTTTCGGCTTTTTAGGCCTTTGTCAAGAGTACAGGGAATACCAGTATTCCCTGTACTCTTGACAAAGGCCTAAAAGCCGAAACACGTGTAGAGTTTATAATAAAATATTTTTGAAACATTAAAAAGCAAATTTCTTTCATATATTTATAATATTTAATGATGTTTCACAAGGAGCCAACCGCAGAATCAGTTCAGTGTATTATATTTATATATTACAACCTAAAATTGAATTAAAAAAAATACGAAATAATTATTTATTTTAAAACATAAATTTAAAACTTGTTATAAAAATATTTTAAAAATCGTCAACGTCGGAATCTAAAAATATCTAGACAGTTCCTTGGTTGCAGCAGTTTGCATATTTGCACTCACTGCAGCATTTCAAACCTTGAGCAAAACAGGTACATCTGTTGTTACAGACCCTGTCGGAACATCTTATTGACAAACTTTGCCTTACAATATCGGGCACAGATTTTTGACTAGAAAAAGTTGCCTTCCAAACATTTTCTTCAAATGTCCAACTGTATCGAGTTGGATCTTCCATCTGCATGTATTGTATATGGCTATTGTACTAAATTTTTAATTGATACAGACACCTGGCTTCGTGGTCTAGAGGTAATGTACTTGCCTCAAAACTTCGGGGTCCCGGGTTCGATTCCCGGTCGAGTAACTGGGATTTTTCTGTGAGAGAGATTAATCGTAGTATACTCGGACATTGGGTGTGTGTTCATTGTCTCTAAATGTGTAGCCCTCTCCCACACAAGGTCATTCCAGACCTTCAGGGATAAAGAGGTTTGTAATTTCATGTGGTGTTATTATTATTATATTATTATACCTAAAAAAAGAAAATAATTACATGTAGGTGTTTTGTTTCTTTTTTAATAGGTATGGGCGATCTAGAAAAATAATTATTACCTTTTTAAATGTTGTCTAAAAGCATGGTCAGTAGGAGGCAGCTCAGAAGCTGGCCGATTTGTACTTATTGTTAAGTCCCATCGCAGTTCATTTAGGGATTTTATATTTTTGTTTTTATTCTTATATAAATAAAGCGTATATTTTACCCCTAATTCCATCGCTTTATCCTCTGACAGAAAAGGAAGAAACCTTTTTAAATTATTTAAATTTTTATATAAAACATAGAATGCCGTTTTCTTCCCTATTTTATACATGGTATTAGTTGTGTCACAACCAGTTAGGCAATGAATCATTAATACTTTCTTGCAAATTTCCTCTCCTAAATTTGCCACAACATTGTTAATTGACAAAAAATGTATATTCTTACTATGTCCTAATTGTATAAATATATTCCTTTGGGACATATCTGGTGTTTCACAGTAATAATGTAAAAGCAAAATCAGGACATCAGTATCAACAGATTTTACCAGAATTGTATTACCTGATTTTAATTCTGATAATATAAAATAAACATTCCATTGTTAAGCATTAAATAATATGTAAAAACTCAATAAAAATAATACTCATTCGCATTCACATTACACAAAGAAAGGTTTGTTTCTGACAATATATGTATAATATAAGATTACTTGTATTCAATAGTCTACACTATCTACACACTTGAGTGGCACCGCAGTGAGGCGCATCTAGGATCGAAAAACTCGTAACTTTAAAAAACAAAATCTCGAAAACTATAAGTCGTAGAGAACTGACATTTTTTTAAAAAAACTTCCTTGAAGTGAAGCTTTATTTCATACACATATAGTATGACAAAATTCCTTAAAATAAAAAAAGTTTTTCGCTTACCGAAAAAAATGCAGCAAGGAAGGTAAACGTTCCAGTTTTACCTAGTTTTACAAAAAAATTGAAATTTCCATAAAAACGAAATTAAAGCAGTGACCTTCGCTCACATTTCCTTTATCAATTAAAAAAAAATACTTATAATTATCTCGATTGGTTCCGGAGATATCATGAGGGATGTGTGAAAAAGTAAGAAAAATTAATTTTGACAAATTTATGACATTCTTCGTAATAAAAAAAGTTTGACCTCCAAAAAAAATGTTGTAATTGGCCATTACAGATGGCCAAGGATCTAGGCTATCATGCTGTGAAGGTCCCAAGTGGTTGTACCTTAAAAAAATTTTTTTCAAGAAGGAAGCTACTTTTTCCCCGTTTTACGGTGCACTATCAGGGTTTTATGGTTTTACTTACATACATATGTATGTATGTCTGCATGCAGGCACATATTATTGGCACTGTTTGGCACTTATTGACTCATTATTATGTATATATTTTTAGAGCTTCCTGATTATGTAAACAGAGTTCACGCGCTGTGCGAAGCAGTTTCGAATGAGGATAAATGATAAGATAAGAATACCAATATCACTAACCTTGTTCTCGAACTTGCAGTATCGGTATGCATTTACATATTATATTAGTGTATATATGACCTTTTACTCAGTCACTCACATAACAACCGCTAAATTGTTTATACAATAATTATTGCTATTTATTCCGTTTGATAATTGATTATCAATAAAAACCTTTTATAAATAGGTAGAACTGTTTAAGTAGAATAGGCAGCCGCAATTAACTTAGTATGTCCTTATCTTTTATTAATTTAATTGATAGTAATTGAATGATTGAATTATTTTATAATAATATTACACTTGTTTATATGGGAATATTAAACTGCTGACTCGTGTAATAAAAATGTGTATAGATTTCGAAAAAATAAAATAAAAAAGCAGTCAGTTGTCATCTACATACCCTTCACAGACACAGGATTGTTAACTTCAATGCAATGATTGGAATGAATATTATAAAAACTAGATATAAAAATAATTATTATTACTTACAGTAGCGTGTATATATATATATATATATATATATATATATATATATATATATATATATATATATATATATATATATATATATTATTTTTTTTTTTTTGAAAGTACTATTGTTTGTTAGGCAAAATTGAGAAAAATTTACAAAAAATAATTATTTTCACGAATACAAGATTGGGAAAAATTTTTGTTTTCCTAATCATATTATGTCTATAGTTGAAAACAATCCTTTATACATGGGTATACGGTTATATAATAAATTGCCTGATCTTATCAAAATAGAAACAAATTTGTATTCTTTTAAAAAAAGATGTTAAACAATTTCTCTTTCAAAACTGTTTTTATAGTATCTCTGAATACCTTAATTACTAATTTATTTATTTTAGCCGTGTTTCTTTTTTATATTTTTTCTGTTATTTTGTTGTTTTAATATTTTAATGTGATGAAATAATTGAAGTATCTATATTGTAGTACCTGACTTGTCCTATGCCAAATTTTGTATGGTCTTTCGGGATAAATAAATTATTATTATTATTATTATTATTATTGTATGAAAAACTAAATATAAAAAATGCTAATTATAAAAAAGTTGGTAAATATTAAACAAAATAATATTGTATGTTGGATTTTTACAAAATTTTTATTATTAGTCATAGTTAGACACCGGATAATTTCTCAACCAGCCTGCCTGAGTTCCAATAGGAAAGCAGAGTACCTGGCGTGCGCAGCGAGATCTAGCCGTGTTTATTCACATCAGTTTACCTATAAACGTGGCGGTGAATAGACGGCGAGGGGATAAAAATAAATAGTAACAAGGAACAAGTATGTCGGCAATAGCTTGCCACACACGGAGACTTTGGAGCGCGCATAAAGCCAAGGCATTTCGAAGCTCACGCTGGAACGGCACGCATCAGGAGCGCCCCTCCCCACAAACGGTCAAAACTTCTGCGCGAGTTTTAGTTGGTAGTTTGTAGTTTCACGTTGAATACAGTGTGTTTGGAGTTTCCCCTGGCCAAATGAGGCTGTATTTTTTATGGAACACATATTACAGATTTAAGTATATTTTTTGAGATTACACTCCAACGTGTTTATATTTTTGTGAAGCATTTTTTCTCAAGAACTCCAAAAATTTAATAATATATGTCGGCGCCACCCAGTCACAAGTAACCAAAACAACTAAATTGTGGTATTTGCAACATTAGCAGAATCAGAATTCAGCTCAGATTGTTGTTGGACGTCACTGTTTACATTTTGAAAACATTACCATATATGGTTATGTCTTAAATTTAGGGACTATGAAGAGGCGCGCTTGGGTCCGCCCTTGCGAACGGAACAAAACCGAAGCCCGCGCTTTTATTGGGATCAGATAATATTAGTTATTCAGAGCTTGTAAACTCGGGTGAAGTTAGTGTTGAAAGTGGTAGTAATTGCAAGGGGCTGGCGGTGGCGGACCGTTAGTTCTTTTCTGCAGAATTGTTTCTGTTCTCATTTTATAATTAATCGTTGATTTGCCATTGTGACATTTAACAAAAAAATAAACTTGTAAATTTTATCATGGAGTTTGATCCTGACACTACCCCCGTATCTTCGCCATCTCCGACATGTACATTTAGAAATAATTCAACTTTATTATACCAAGAAAAATTTTAACATTTATTTATTAAAAATACCGTAGTCATTACCTCATTCGTTTGATCCAAAGCCAGATTGTTACGAAATAACAGAATTTTATTTATAGCCCATGTGCAAAAAGTGCAAAAAGTACGTATTCTCAACTTTCTGCCCACTCTTTGTCAGTAGGTTGAGGAGTAAGGCTTAAACTAGTGGTCATACCTCGGAGCGGTCATGTAACTTGTTAAATTCAAATTGAAATTTCACATCGGATTTTTAATTTCACTTTTTGCTATCCATTTGACACAAATTTCAAGGTGTCCTAAAGAATCCAAAAATACCCTTAACAGCATTTTTTGTCTTCAGGTATGGCCTCCAGGTGCAACCTCCGGAAATTCCGAAAAAGCGGCTCCCGCCGCACAGTGGACGGAAACGCCGAAAAGCTGGCCAAAATATAAAGGCATTGAGCTATTTTACTGAAATTGTGCATACAGGGGTTTTTTTGTGTCGCTGATCAAGAATCCGAAGTTGAATTTTGAAAAAACAAAATGGCGGCCATGAAATTCCCCCCCAAAACATACCAAAAATCGCCAATTATCGCTGCATTTTTACAAAACTTTGTATACAGTTTTTTTTGGGTTGCTGATGAAGAATCCCATATAGAATTTCAAAAAAATTACGGTCAAAAATATATACATAGTTCAAAAATTATTATTGAATTGAAGCGAATTCATGTTTCATTTGTTTCGGGAAAATTAGGATCTGGCGAATGGAATAAAATTGTGTAATGACTTTGAAAACTAATTTTATTCAATTACTATCTGAATTACATTCATGACCGCATTCAAAAGGAGCCCGCTTTATGGTGCACGAATGTGCATGCATCCGTGCATTCACGCAAAGTTTGATCAATATCTCGCAAAGATGCAAAAAGATGCAGCTAATTTTTTATACACTTTCGAAAAAATGTTCATTGAACACATTCCAATAAGTTTCAAGACCAACCATCATCAACCGCGTAACTTATGGCTTTTTTTGTGGAGTTTATGAATCGTTGCATGTACAAAAATGCACTCCACTTCGATAATTATTTACTAATTACCATATAAATAAACTGATCTGATACTGAGATATTTTAATTGTACTTACTTTCTGATGCAGAATCTATTTATATGATACAGAAAACTGCACTTTGAGAATTTTTTACGCTACAGACAAAATTTATCGATTTTTGAAGCGTTGCGAGCTGCCGAAGTGACGTGCCGCACGGTCGCACAATAAGTAATTTCCTCGCTCAGGTAGTGAACCCGGACCGGTATTAACAGTCGTTTCTAATGCTAGGGGTACCACTACAACGATTTAAAACGTTTTCATTTCAAAAAAAAAATCATTTTTTTAATTTTGGCCAGCTTTTTGGCGTTTCCGTCCATTGTGCGCCGCCATGATGTTTTGTGTCCACTTTCTTTTGAAAATCGAGATATTGCTTAAACGTGGTTTTTATGAAGTTAAGATACTATTAACAGCATTTTTGATCACCGAAAGGGTTAATACGCGACCATGTGTTTTACAAAGTAAGTTGTTTTTCGAAGAGGGTGTAATATCAGAACCATTGGTCTAAAAAAGGTTTTTTTTAGTCTAAAAACGTTTGTATGGTTCTTGAATAGCATTTTTTGCACATTAAAGCATTTTTTATGTAGTCGTTTTATCGCATTCACCCCCATATTCACTCTGTGTTTTAACAAACAAATTTTCAAAATAATCAAATATATGGCTATAATTTGCTTTAAATACACAAACGACTACATAAAAAAACTTTAATTTGCAATCATTTTCATTTAAGAGCCATACAGATATCTTTAAACTAAAAAAAACTTTTTTGGACCAATGGTTTTGATATTACACACGCTTCGAAAAACAAATTATTTTGCTAAATACATTTTTGCATATTAACCCCTTCGGTGACGAAGAAAGATGCTGTTAAGAGTAATTTAACTTCACAAAAACCACGTTTAAGCAACATCTCGATTTTCAAAACGAAAGTGGCCACAAAACATCAAGGCGTCAGGAGCCGTTTTTTCGGAATTTCCGTAAGTTGGACCTGTTAAAGTTATTTTTGGATTTTTTAGGGCATCTTTAAACATATGAAACACATGAAATTTGGCACACAAACATTACTTCTTAGAGGCTTTGATTATGGAAACTATAAATATAATACTAGGGATTTTAAAGGAGTGCGGGGTTTATTATTATGCCCTAATATTGTATACGTAACTAAATTGAAACTTCGCCCAAAGCAACTTGTTGAAAATTTAAAAACGAATCTTTTTGGCGTCTGCAATTTTTCTCCTTACATGTAAATATTTCAAAGATGTTTTGAAAAACGTGCATTGATTTACTTAAACTTGCAAATGGCAGAAAGATGCAAACTGTGGACACCTGTTTCTGACTAATTGGTCTTCATCAGCACGGTGTAGCCGAGTTAAAATGATGGACAAAATTCAGAAAAGACACTAAAGGAAAACCACTGACAGGGAGCCAGTCGCACCTTTGTGGCTTCCACTTGGATGACTCTGGTATGAGAGCATCGTCCAAGCATCGCACACGCGGGCAACTATAGCAACCTGCGTGGGATTCCGGACCCAGGAAAATGAATACTAACACAGAATGAGTTAAACGCGGGTATACTTACATTACAGTAAAAAAAAACAATGAATTATCGGGTAACGCCCGCAAAAAGAAAAAAAATTGCACGGTGGAAAATGCAAAAATTGTAAATGGCAGAAAGATGCAAACCGTGGACACGTGTTTCTGACTAATTGGTCTTCATCAGCACGGTGTAGATGAGTTAAAATGATGGACAAGACACGTGTCCACGGTTTGCATCTCTCTGCCATTTGCAATTTTTGCATTTTCCACCGTGCAATTTTTTTCTTTTTGCGGGCGTTACCCGATAATTCATTGTTTTTTTTATACTATATGTAATGTAAATATATATATGTACATATATGTATATATATATATATATATATATATATATATATATATATATATATATATATATATATATATATATATATATATATATTATATATATATTATATTATATATATATATATATATATATATATATATATATATATATATATATATATATATATATATATATATATATATATATATATATATATATATATATATATATATATATATATATATATATATATATATATATATATATATATATATATATATATATATATATATATATATATATATATATATATATATATATATATATATATATATATATATATATATATATATATATATATATATATATATATGTTGTTTTTCAGGTTTTCGCGGGTGGTGAATGTTAAATTCGTTTTCCGGGTATACTCCCTCGTAGGTGATAGGTCCCGAGAGGGACCAGTGGTTGTCTGAACGACGTTTCGGCAGAATCTCATCTGCCATCTTCAGGTTCTGACAGATAACTGCTTACTGCGGCTTCTGGTTACTCGAACTGAAATTTCAGTTCGAGTATTGAATTTAAAATGTTGGCTAATACATTAGTTATTAATATTACTTTCAAGTAATAATATACAGTTAATTAATATCGACACATGACAAAAAATTGAAATTACATATTTTCGGAAATTTGTACTTGGAAAGTGTTATTTGAATGGCCCAGTTACTCGATGGCGGTATTTTCAAAAATTTTCTAACGTTATCTGGTCAAAATATATTAAAATTTTATTATTATTATTATTTTTTATTTGAAGAGCTATAACTTCGTTAGGAGGTTTTTTCGGGCATATGTTTATTTTAACTTTTGATATCTTTATGTTCCGAATAGGCTCCTAAAAGGATTCCAACCCCTTATTTCAAAAATACCATGCATAATATTTTTGAAAGGATTGTTTTGATTTGAGTAACTGTTGAGAATAGTTTGTAATTTTTTACCTATTCTAATAACATTTCATAATTTTAGAAGTTCTAAAATCAAATAAATGAAACATGTTATATATTATCTACATTATTTATTATTACAATTAAAGCAGTAATGCAATGGCTACTTTACATATTATGAATGTTGTTTACATTAAACGTTCCATTACCAGGCATTAACTTACTTTACATTCTTGTCGTGTGCCAATATTACAATAAAATTAGAATTTTAAATGTATTATTTTAATCGACGGATTTCTATAAATCAATAGACATTTTCATTTCTCCACCATTTTGTACAAATGTTGGAATTTTCAAAAATTTTAGAAAATTCCTAACTTATCCCTACCCTACGAAAAAGTAAAGTTTTAGCAAAATGTCTAGATTAGGCATACTAGTGCTTACCAATCACTAATGTCGTCGATGATTGACCTTGGTTGCGGAAATAGGTCTACTGACTTAGCTCTGTGAAAATTTCTTTTTCAGTTATTATATATTTACAAAGGCACATTTGAAATAAGAAAAAAGTAAATGCCCGAGCAAAAATTACTTATAGGAAGTCTGTCAAAGAGTTATATGTGTAACATATATCAATAAAAACAAAAATAATGCCAGTGAAGACGAGACAATTTTGTTTCGCATGGTATGAGGAAAGAAAACTCCGCATTTTTTTGTGCTCCTTGTCAGAAAATATTTTATATAAGTACATAAAACTATCGAATTTTTATTAAAAATTAAGTACAAATTTAAATTAATGTATAGGGTTAAAATTAATAACGCGGAAATTGGAATCTTTCGGTGGCCTATATAAAATATTTCCTTACAAAATTAAAAATGCTATTTGAATCTTTAACAGAGTCATTGTTAACATAATTTGAACTACAAGGTACAAGAAATAGAGAACACTCTAAACGACATTGTTTTATAACGGCAGACGGTCTCATCGGCAGCTTAACTTCGGCAGACACGATTGAATTTGACAAAAAAATGCCTTTATCTGAACTACAAAGTACAAGAAAAATCAGTACACCAATGGATTTGTTTATTCTTGTAATTTAAAAATTTTCCACAGCAGACGAAAAATTCGGCAGCATTAACCCAGCATACGGTAAAAGAGGAGGCGCGTTAGTGAGACGATTAAAGGAGCAGAATTGGTGTGGGAGTGAGGCAGACAGTTGCAATATCGTGGGGAGTTGTTAGTGATAATTTTTGCTTTACTCTATTGATTTTCACTTAATTGCCTCTAAATATTAACAGATATAAAAATTTTATCTAGGCAAAATATTTATATTTAGATTAAAAACGTTCAAGACCAATAACATAAATAATATATGCTATGTGCTACATTGGTTTCATGACCATACTCCACTTTATATAAATATAAAAATTGATACAAATATAAATCAAATTTAAACATAATAAAATTCATGTAATGCAGGATTGCTCATTAGTGTGTCAACATTTCAAAAATATTCAAGGTGACTGACTACAGCGTAGCACCTGCACGTTTTTTTTTTTTAAATGAAATATCCTATATATGTTTACATTTTTAATTCAGTGTAAAATTCTTTTTTCAACGACCTCCGGGTTTTTGATTTTTGATGTGGTGTTACCGAGTCATTTGAAAAAAATGTGAACATTTTGGTCGGGACAAGGTGAACAAATTAATTCGCTATGTGAATATTACGATTAATTAAATATGTAACCAAGCAATACACTTAAACGACACAACCATCAAAAATATTGTTTATTTTTCCAATAAAAAAACAGAAAAAACTTTCTTTCCTATTTTTATTTTTAGAGAACTTTCAGCCAGGTACATGAACAATTTATCCTACGTTTCGTCCGAGTTTTCAGACTTTTTTCAAGGTAAAATCTAAACATAATGGTTTTACATAAGTCGTAAATTACATTAGTGATAGAATACATATCTAAAAAAGTGTTTTCTTCCCTAATATAAATTTCCTATTTTAATTTCATTATATGGGCTCGTTTTATTTTGTTTTTCATCATTTTTTATTTGGTAGGTATGTGATGTACTGTACGTGTAGTTCGACAGAGAATGATCAGTATTTGGTGTCGCCGTTGATGTGTTTCTTTTTTAAGAGCAGGTAATTATAACAGCTGATAGTATACTTATATTGATGGTCCGAGTGATAGAGTTATTGTAAACATTCTCATGATATTGGAAAGCCGTTGAGAAGAGGTTTTGCAGTTAGCACATATACAGGATGTGTAAAAATTGTTACTATTGAATAAGATTGCGATATATGCTACTTAGATTTTCTAAATCTGTTTGATAATTTACTGTTTTTTTTTTTGTTTTGTATTTCGGCCATTTCCAAAAACATGAGTTTTTTTGGTATTTCTTTCTTTATGCTTGTATCCGAAAAGTTAAAATTGTGTAAAATTATTTATGGCGTGTTTAGTTAATGCTGTACTGCATGAATTAGGAGTTGCTATGGAATTTATAATTTATAATTTATGTTGATTTATACGTTTATTTAAATATTGTTGGGTTTGACCAATGTAACACCTATCGCAATATGAGCAGTCAATTTTATAAATAACATGAGTTTGATTTAATTTCTCTATTGGATCTTTCAGTTTTGAATACAATTTATTTTTTATACTATTATCATTTCTATATGCTAATTGTATGTTATATTTACCTAATTCTTTTTTGGAGTTTTTCTGATACTTGTGGTATGTATGGTGCCGATATGTATATTTTGGCTTTATTTGGATTGTTTTGATTTTTGTTCTGGTTTGTGTTGTTAAATATAGGACCCATATTTAATAAAAATCAAGTTGATATAGATTTACAACCTAACTGCTTAGGATCCATATTTAACAACACAAACCAGAATAAAATCAAAACAATCCAATTAAAGACAAAATATATATATCGGCACCATACATACCACATGTATCAGAAAGAATTAGGTAAATATAATAAACAATTAGCATACAGAAATGATAATAGCATAAAAAATAAATTATGTTCAAACTAGAAGATCCAATAGAGAAATTAAATCAAACTCATGTTATTTATAAAATTGATTGCTCAGATTGCGATAGGTGTTACATTGAACAAACCCAACAATATTTAATTAAACGTATAAATCTGCATAAATTATCAATTAGAAATTCCATAGCACCTCCTAATTCATGCAGCACAGCATTAACTGAACACGCCATAAATAATTTACACAATTTTGACTTTTCGGATACAACCATACTGCATAAAGAAATAAATACCAAAAAACGCATGTTTTTGGAAATAACCGAAATACAAAACAACAAAAAAACAGTAAATTATCAAACAGATATAGAAAGTCTAAGTAGCATATACATATCGCAATCTTATTCAATAGTAACAATATTTATATATCCTGTATAAGTATGTACTAACTGCAAAACCTCTTCTCAACGGCTTCCCAATATCATGAGAATGTTTACAATAACTCTGTCACTCGGATCATCAATATAAGTATACTATCAGCTGTTATAATTACCTGCTCTTAACAAGGAACACATCAACGGCGACACCAAATACGGATCATTCTCTGACTAACTCGTCAAACTACATGTACATCACATACCTACCAAATAAAAAATGATGAAAAATAAAATAAAATCAGCCCATACAATGAAATTAAAATAGGAAATTTATATTAGGTAAGAAAACACTTTTTTTAGATATGTATTCTATCACTAATCTAATTTACGACTTATGTAAAACCATTATTTTTAGATTTTACCTTGAAAAAAGTCCGAAAACTCGGACGATACGTAGGATAAATTATTCATGTACCTGGCTGAAAGTCTTCTAAATATAAAAATAGGAAAGAAAATTTGTTCTGTTTTTTATTGAAGAAATAAATTCTACTTTAACAGCCAACAACTTGTAAAATATCAGCCAAAAATATTGCTTATACTATTCTGGGCATTTTTTTACGCAATTATCAATTTAGCATATTTCAAAGAGCATTTTTCTTAAATAGAACGTCTGTTACTCTATTTTTGAATTGGTATATTAATTCTCTACGATTTTTTGTTGATAATGTCTTAGACCTAAAATCTATGTTGTCGGAGATATTTTTACTTGGTCATATAGTGTATTTCTAATATGGTCATTGGAATGACTCGTACTTGTAAAAATCGAGCTTAGGTCGCTGCGGAATTCAATTTGTGTAAAGTGTCATTTCTCGACTTGTTTCGAGGTACTAAAACTGTGGATTAACATCTGAGAGGGTTAGAAATGGCTGTCCAAGGAAAATCAATGCAGCTTAATACCCGCTACATTTGTTTGATTGCCAGCAGAGAGGGTTGCTGTTCGTCAATAAATATGGTAAATGCGCTAGAAAATGGAGTACGTGTATTGACAGAAACAATTCGAACACGGTGGACGTATCGAGGTATAGTTTCTAGAAGACGCCTGGAGTTCCTTTGACAGTACTTCATAAACGAGCGAGAATGGAATGGGTGTGTGAATATCTACAATAACGAGAGAATGGCGTTCTGTCTTATTCATCAATGAAACTTGAATGAGTAGATTTTCAGATGTTCGTAGAGTTAGCATAGGGACTAGGTCAAACGTAGCCGCAGAAATCGTCAAGTTTATGAAATCTACCCTTATGGCAGTGGTTCAATTATGGTATTCTTCAGTGTATAGTCTGACTTGATTATTGCTGAATGAACACATGGGCGCCGACTTTTAAAAATACAAGTGGTTGTGCGTACAAAATTTCATTTAGAGGGTAGTAATAATAATAATCATCAGGTACGTTGTTTTAATTCTACTCGTACTTGGAGCGGTATTTATCTGAACGTTACAAAATTATGGTAGGCAAGTGTTTACGTAAATCAGTTGATGGCAAAGAAAAGATAACGGTTTGTAACAAAAAATAAAATATTTATTAATTCAAACTTAAACAAGGTAATTCTACAGGAACAAAATATAAAAATAATTTATTTTTTTTAGTGGAAAACATATTTTGTCATATTGTAGCTCTCAAAATAAAAATGTCTGCTACTTCATCAATATCAATTTTGTTTTCCAATTCTACTACT
The DNA here is from genome assembly GCA_029963845.1 of Rhamnusium bicolor. Taxonomy (NCBI): domain Eukaryota; kingdom Metazoa; phylum Arthropoda; class Insecta; order Coleoptera; family Cerambycidae; genus Rhamnusium; species Rhamnusium bicolor. The sequence goes on along the minus strand of JANEYF010005712.1, from coordinate 51,199 downwards.
GAATGATCATGTAACCCATGCTGGGTCATAGTACGCGTAGGAACGTCTACTCTTCGTAAAGCGGAAAACGACCGTTAAGCCCTACATGATGATACAGGAATAGCAAGTAAAATTCTTATAAATTTGATAATTTCATGTATAAATGCATTAATGGAGTTGGATTCATTGGATGTGAGAAATAAAACTGGATCTTTTAGTATGTTGATTTTAATATTTTTCGATTTACAAATATCCAGTAGCATATCTCTGTGCAGTGTCAATCGATCAACGTCTAAATCATCTCTATAAAGACATATCCATATTTTTAAGTTGTTCAATCAACGAAAATGATGGGTTAAATCAACCAAAAGGAGATGAAATCGCCCATCTCTAGTTTCATAGTTAAATCAACCAATAGTCAAAAAAATTTTGTCACCATAAAATTTTCAAGAGTGCATCAAGTTTAATCGATTAAACTGTCTACGTTACATAATTTTAAAAATTTTAAAATCCCGAAACCGTAGATCGAGGGATTTTATCTAAAATTATTATACATGAAAGCATTTGCCCAAAAGCAAAATTTTAAAAATTATGTGACGTACGTAGTTTAAGGGGCCTAGTCGGGAAAAAGCTTCGGATAGCTGTGTCACTCTCTAGAAAGTTTTTATACATGCGCCGCTGAATAATTTTGCTCTTGACTATACCACTGGACGTTTTATTCACCGACTTCATTGAGGTGCGATTCCCGATAGAGGTAACACTTCCTTGCTCCATTTGTAGTGACAAAGATACTTATTTAGAAAATTCTTTTTAACCAAATAGTACGGAATAAAAGTTTGAAACTTGCTGAGCATAATTATGAAGATTCATTCTAGACGACATGTATGAATTTTACCTCGAATTTTACCGATTAATATCATAATTCAGGAGCTAATCACGTCCAAATTTCACTTATATTTACAGTATAAATTTTCCCTACATAAAGTGAAAATTAATTAAAATAGATATACATGTACCCTCTATTACACTTTCAACTACTATCCTCCAAATTTGGTGTAATTTGACCAAACCGTATGGAAAAAAATAAATTTTGAAAAATTACCTTACAAACACTGGTTAGATTAGCCCTCTTAAGTGATTAAATAAAATTGATGCACGAGGGATATATGTAAAGATTATTTCTAGAATTGAAATCAAAATACTCAGTTTTTATTTTATTCATTTTTATTTTTTTCGTAACAATTATAAAATACAAAATTACATTGATAATTAATTTTTTTAATAAAGAGACAATTCAAATTAATTATTTTTCACTGCGTTAGTACGATTGATAAAAAAATTACATTTTTGATATACAATTTGAGCTTGTTTTGCTTCATTAATGTTTTGAATAGTAGTATGTTCTGATGTTACCTTAGATGTGCTTGGTTCTTTTTGGATTACATTTTAATTTACTTATCACGTTTAAATGATGTAGGGCATCTATTTGCAAATACGGTTTTATGGAATTTGCACTTCCATGGTCGGTTATTTTGATAAGCTCTTGCTCCTGTGTTCCATTCTTTATTAAGTTAGTGACAGCTGTCGCTCGTTTAGAACGATTAGTTGTTTTTACAGTTGTTGTATCTAAATCGATTTTTGCAGCTGATTCCTTTGTCCATTTGGACAGTTCGTTTCTTCCAATCGGTGAATTTTTGTACCAATATGAATTTTCTTATTTATTCCAGTACGTATTGCATGTCAGAAATAAACGATTTGTTATAATATTGGAACCTCCCTTTTATAATAGTTGTTTATATATCCTTACAGGACATAGATCGGCATTAATTTCATTAGGCGTTAATCATTTAATATCGGCGAATTTCTTGTCACCTCCTTGTGTGGTCTTACTGATCACAGGGTTATATTTTAATCATCCTAAAATAGCAAAAAAGACTTATTGTTAGTTAAACAGTCGCAAATAAAAAGTTAGCCGAGTTTTAGCTGTTGTCTGTCCTCTGTTATAATTTCTTCTTTAAAGTGATTTATTACGAAATTTCCGGCTTCTCCTCCTCTCCAAGCGAGCTCGACAGCGATAATATGCAAAAGTTTTTTTTGCAGTACTTCAGGAGTGTTGTCATTCCAAAGCATTGTCATTTTTTTTTATGATTTTCTGAATCTAACGTAACTGAAGAGGCTTTTCTTTTTGTGATATTTTTTCTGTAAATATCTTCTTTTAGTATTAAGAGCATCTCTAGCGCACTTAAATTGAATATCCTTAAATGGATCGAAAATGACGTTGTATTTAAAAAATACATTTCCTGAAGAATTTTTGCAGTTATGTTCCACATGGTTTCTATTACATTTTCCTTATAATTTTTAGCATTTCTCTGTCTCATATTGAGAGTCAAGCCTTTAAGTAACAACGCAATACAATCTATGGTTGTAGTGGCCTCAAATTGGTATCCTGTTTCATTACAAAAATCAGTAAATTGTCCCCATACTGATTTGTGTGTTTTTGTTGTGTTAATAGGAACGTTTCTCAGGATTTCTTTGTCATCTTCGGAAAGTGAAACATTTCCGAAACGAGTAATTTATTTACTTCTATTTGACGGTGTAGGTAAATATAAATGATACTGACAATTCAAAACTATCAGAATTGTTAAGTCACTGAGTATCGCATAGCAACGACAGGCTACTGGGTTAGAATTACAATTCGATAATAGTTAATAATAAAATGTACTATTTCCTAGTTTTATTTGACAAAATTCAATAAATTAGTAGTTAGATGAAAAAAGTAATAGTCTCCGCACCTAATTTTTATGTTAACGTTTGTTTTGTTGTGCAACAATTTTTTATTAATTGTAATAACAATCACATTTTGTTTAAAAATACCATTAATATAGTTTAATTTAACAAAATCAACGATATTGTTAGTTAAACATATTTTTTTGTTGAATTAACCCACAATATTTCTTTGGATGTTCCATTGAAGATTTCTTGAAACGACCTTCTAAATTTTTAATAACAATATCCACTACCTCAGAGTACAATTTTCTATAAAAATCATTAGGTGTTGCTAATACACGTGAGTTACTGCCGTCATCAGATTGATTCGGCATTTTTCTTATTCTAGGAAGCTCTTTATCATCAACATTTAAATTTTTAGAAAACTCTAAACTGCCTCTTTGCCTTTGTTCGAAACAATACAATCATTTTTTACATACTCCATATATTCAGCAGCTTGAGTTGATAACAAAGAATTTTTATGTAGTTTGCTTTGCTTTGGCATTTAGATTTTCGATTCGTTCGAAAATTTCAATAAAGTGCTTAGACATGAATGAACACAAATTCAAAAAATACAGTGTTTTTAAAAGAATCTACCCTTGCGCCAGTGTCTGTCTCCTCAACTTCAGTAATATTGAGAAAACTGAATAGTTTTTTGTAATTGTCTACAACAGTTTTCAGTGAATTAATCCTGCAACACCATCTTGTAGGACAAAACGGGTAAAGGGTTACATATTTACAATCATCTACGGTTTCAAAATTCTCAAAACAAGCTTAACGATTAGGTGAACCACATACAAAACAAAGGCTGGCTTTCGTATTGTCACTAAACTGCAGGTACATACTTCAGTGATTCTTGGACAGCCAAATTTAGAGAATGGGGAAGGCAATGAACATGAAGCACCCTAGGCTTTAAAGCTCTAACACGAGCTTGAAGTCCCGTTATTGCTCCACTTACATTAGCTGCATTATCAGTGCACAAGCCTCGACAATCATGAATATTTAAATTAAATCTGTTTAGAACATTAGAAAATATTAGAAAGAAAGATTCAGACGTTGTAGAAACAGCTTTGTAAGAGCCAAAAAAATTCTCATGAATTTTTAGTTGTAGACGCAATGAAAACAGATTGCTGCTTACTCATAGTTACTTCATATCACTAGTTTTGCCCATAATTACTGTATAATAGCGTGCATTTTTTAGAGATCTAAACAAACTTTTTAATATGTAGTAATAAATTGATCAGGATTTAATGCATTATGTACAGTATAAATGAGAATAGTCAAGATATTGCAAAAGATTCAGTATTAATTTATAAAATTTGATTGGATAAAATGAGATTTTTGATAGGTAAAATAATAATTTGGTCATGGCGAGCGTAGATCTGCCTTAGCAGTAGTCGTATTCGATACGAAAGTTAAGTAACGGTAGTCGCAGTCAGTAATTTAATGGCACCTGCAGTGAAACTCGGCGAACTCGTCCCGTCTTCAAGCAGTGTGTATAGCAGCGTATACGCAGAAACTATGCAATCTTAGGCAAGGGTTGTGTAGGTGATATACCATCCTTCGGAAGGAATGTAACGCAATTGGTCCCTTGTGTATTAAATGTTAGGCAAATAAAATATCCCGACTCTTCGACGGAGAAGAGGTTGGGGGTAGCTCGTCGCCTGGCGTCAGTGATTGGCCTTGATAGCGGAAATAGGTCGATGTTAAATAAATGGTTAAAAAAACAACTATTTGGCCAATATTTCTGTGTTCACTATTTTTATTACAATAGGCAGTAAAAATTAATAAATGTTTAGTATGCAATAGCCCGTAAGAAATCTTCAGTAAAAACTGTTATATTCAAAATTACAAAAAAGCACATTTTAGGGTAAGGAAAAATAAAAGGAATGAAAGTGAGATTTATCGGTGGAATAATTTTACTGACCGTTCATTAATTTTACTGAACGTTCATCAATTTTGCTGACTGTTCATTAATTTTACTGACCGTTCACTAATTTTACTGATTGTTCAATAATTTTACTGATCGTAATTAATTTTTCTGATCGTTCTTTAATTGTATTGATTGTTTAATTTTACTAATTGATTATTAATTTCATTGATCGGTTTTTATTTTATCGACCATTTATTATTTTCACCGACCATATATTATAATACCTGACCGTTTGAAATACAAGATTGGAAAAGTGTACTGTTTATAAAATTAATATACCAATCTTTTAATTTGTACCCATTTTGAATAATTCTTGGACTGTACACAACTCATATTACATACGCAGTGGATTCAACATAACAGTGTTAAATAGGTATATCCTACCATATTTATATTATTTTGGACTCTCCAGAAATTTGCAATAATTGTAGATTAGCAGTCAAGATTGTTGCAATAAAAATGTTAGGTCAATTTCTCATGTGTGCTGAGCACCCACGGAACCGGCACCAATACGAGGACGATCGCAACTCAAGCGTATGTTGACAATATCATAAAAACACTATTCCTCAATTTTATGGTGCCATCAGTAAAACTTTTTTCTTGAATATTCCCGCCCACATCGTGCAATAATCGTTACTAATGCACTACAAAACCTTGGAATTCCGACACTTCTCCTCTTACTGAGGGCACCCGACCACAATCTCATTGAACACGTGGGATATATTTAAAAGAACTATACAGGATGTTCCACCTAAGAGGGATTCTTCTGTAACTATGTAAATGTAAAATTTATAAAAAAAATGGTTTGAATAAAAGTTTTCTGGAATCATGTGGGCCATATAAAGAAAATATTTTTAGCTCTACAGCGTGTTCCATTTCGCATGGGCGCTACATAACTTTGTTATTTTAAATGGAACATCCTGTATATTATCGCATTATTGAATTCCTTGGTGAATATTAGGTAGCGTTTATTAAATGTATATGGTGGTTAAATCTTACTGTTTCCGAGATACTCAGTTGTTTTTGAAAAAAATCACGATTTCAGCTCTCTAAATGAGGCCAGATAGCATCTAAACCGTAAGAGATAGAAATGTGCAGTTTTCACAGTTCGTTTTGGCATAAATTACTCTATCTTGTCATCTATGAGCAAAACGTGTACGTTATTCAGACTTGAAAATACTGAGACCTACATTTAATAATCTTACGAGTTGAAAAACTTTTTTTTTTTAATGGAATGACCCATATTAATTATCATGGGTGAATTCAAAATTGAATGCCCTTTCGACTGATATAAGGTTGTCCATACTTATCTGTAACAGTTTTCCAGAAAAATCAGATTCTTTTCTAAAGTACGAAAAAGTAGCTATGTAACAGCGTCAAGAAGGCCTTGCAAACAATGTTTATTGCACTGTTTGACATACAAAGCAAATTAAATGTCACTCTAGTTTTGATTAACGTTGACGTTGTAATTATTTTGCTAGGTAGAAAGTAAAAGTTTATTATAATATTTTCAAAATGTCGCTGACACAGGAAGAAATGATTGATATGGTTTTTGTCCTCGGTGAGTGCGAAAGAAATCCGTTATTGGCATCTCGAATTTATGCACAGCGCTATCCAGACAGACCACATCCACGGTGTAAAGCCTTTCAACTAGTGCTTGATAGGTTTTTATATATTGGTAATATTCGACATACAAAACGAAATCGCCATGAAACTGTAGTTACGGAGGAAAATGAATTTTTTGTGCTGGGATGTATTCAGGAAAACCCGCAAATAGTGTGACAAATTAGTTACACAACGGGTATTAGTACAACGTCGATACATAGGATTTTAAAAAAGCACAGTTATCATCCTTATCGCATCCAATTACACCAAGAGTTGCTAGAAGTAGACTTTCAGCGGAGACTGGAGTTTTGTCAGTGGGCACTTGAGATGTTAAATCAAGATGATGATTTTTTTAAACGGGTCGTTCTCCGATGAGGCTACTTTTCATAAAAATGGTTTCGTTAATCGTCATAATTGCCATTATTATGACACAGTAAATCCTCACCAATTCCGGACAACTCATAGCCAACACAGATGGTCTTTGAACGTGTGGGGAGCAATTTTGGAAACCCATATCATTGGACCATTCTTTTTGACCAGCATCTAACTGGAGCAGTTTATTTAAACTTTTTAACTAACACTCCAGAAGATTTGTTAGGTGACATTCCTTTAGCTACACTTCGAAGAATGTGGATGCAACACCTCCGCTGCGGTTCGTCAGTTTTTACACGAAACTTTTCCCAACAGATGGATTGGGCGCGGGGTACCAGTGAGTTGGCCTTCAAAGTGTCCAGCTATGACTTCTTGCGACTTCTTTTTTATGGGGATTTATAAAAAGTAAAGTTTACGTTACACCACCAACTACCGCGGAAGATATGCGACAGCGCATTACAGTAGCATTTCAAGAAAATACGCCACACATGCTGGCCAATGTTAAACAGTCTTTTAAAAACCGAATTCGTTTCTGTATTAATTAAAATGGAGGACACTTCGAGCAGTTGATGTAAATCAGCGGTCTAAGTATTCTTCTCCTTGTTGTTTCGAGTTTCAGTTTGTTTGGTTTTAAGTTTAGTTTTAGTTGTTGTTAGTGGTTTACTTTTATTTGGCAAACCATTTTTTAAACATGCCAGTAAATATTGACACTCTCAGTCCCAAGCCTGACTTTCGGACTTTAGAAAAGAACCTGATTTTTCTGGAAAACTGTTAGAGATAAGTATGGACAACCTTATATCAGTCGAAAGGGCATTCAATTTTGAATTCACCTATGATAATTAATATGGGTCATTCTATTTGAAAAAAAAAAGTTTTTCAACTCGTAAGATTATTAAATGTAGGTCTCAGTATTTCCGAGTCTGAATAACGTACACGTTTTGCTCATAGATGACAAGATAGACTAATTTATGCCAAAACAAACTATGAAAACTACACGTTTCTAACTCTTACGGTTTAGATGCTACCTAGCCTCATTTAGAGAGCTGAAATCGTGATTTTTTTCAAAAACAACTGAATATCTCGAAAACGGTAAGATTTAAATACCATGTACATTTAATAAACTCTACCTAATATTAACCAAGAAATTCAAAAAATACAATAATATACACAGTGTTCTATTTAAAATAACAAAGTTATGTAGCGCCCACGCGAAATGGAACACTCTGTAAAGCTAAATATATTTTCTTTACATGGCTCACATGATTCCAGACAACTTTTAATTAAAACCATTTTTTTTATAAATTTTACATTTACATAGTTACAGAAGAATTCCTCTTAGGTGGAACACCCTGTATATACAGGACTTCTACCATTGGCAAACAAGAAAAGGTGAGGTGATCATTTCAGGAATTTGAGACAGTATCTTTCAAGATTATATCAATAATTTCATTAACAGAATGAATAGATGATGACAGGCTGTTATTGATGCAAATGAAGGTCATACAACTTATTAAAATTGAAGAATCGATTTGCAGCTTCAAATGAAATTTGTGTTTTTTTAATTTTGGTTATTTTCTCGTGAATAAAATTGAAAAATGGAATTATTTGTGTTCGATTTAATGAAAAACGAATGGAAATTTACATGTTAATAAAATGTACTACGAGTATAGTTCCCAAACGAAAATGATTTTTCTGGCAATATCCTTAACTTTTTTGGAGCAGTTTCAAATACACGCCCAGACTCCCGTGTGTAATGGCGGATTAAAAAAATTGTCTATAGTTAGAATACAGTATTTTTCTTTTCAGTGCATCAATATAATTTTTATTCTAGAATATTTTATTTAATATTTTCATTACCCGTTTTATACATATATATTTAGGTAGCACAAATAAATAATTATAGATATGTCCGTGTTTGATTATGCAAAACTTTTTTCAGGTATTTTTTGTGATCTTTAATCTTTGTTTGGGCTAATTGCCCACGACAAGCTCAAATTTTGTTATCCACTTCATCGTTCTATAATAATACACCAAACCAGAGACTATAGGTTATATTGTCTCTGACTAAACCTAAATTATATCTGGTTTAAGATCAAGACTATGTAGCATGTGAAATAAGCATAGCTCATTAAAATTAAAATTAAATTAGAGTTTCCTTAGCCGCTTCTGAGATTACAATTTACGATAAACAGTAATTGTATCATATAAACCAACGGATTGTGACCTTACTATAAATACATTTATAAAATTTTGTTAAATTTAGTCACTTATGTTATGTTGGATATTGATATGCAATTTTTTTTTTTTTAATTAAATTAAAATAAATAAAATTTTCCTTGATGAATCCGAACGGCATTTTTTAATAATTAATAGTGTGGCAAATGCAACTCTGGTCATAAACTTATATATGTAGCCAACACTATATCACGTAAGCAGCAGATGTAAGTGAAATCTTTACAAGCCGTATTCCAGTTTTCAGTTAGCAATTCTGTCCCCGCGACCGTATAAACTGATAATAGCAATGCCACAGCGTGCCGGTTTAAGTCTTCAGTCTTACATTTTTAAGTTAGACAAATATCTGCCTGCCTTAATAGTCATTTGAAAAACCACAGCTGCTATACAAGTAAAAATTTACTTAAATTTTTCGGAATCGTCACCATTATATACAAAAACATTAATGGATGAAAAATAATTATCCATTTGATGAGACAGAATTGCAATTATTGCAAAAAATGACAGACCAAAAGTTGGTGCGATAGAAATCTCGTTGAAAATTGGTACATTTTTTAGTATAAATCAGCTAATGAAAACCGCAGAGCAAAAAGGGGGAATGTCACTTATAGTTCATTTTGCAAAAAAAAACAATTTTTAAAGTTTAAAACCTCAAGTAGGTATCAGAATCTTGCTTCTTACTTTCTGTTTAGCACATTAAGTTTGGTTATGAGTTTATTATGCCAAGCAAACAGCAACCTTTGTACTCGTCTTCATTTATTCAGCGAAGCGAAAGATTTACAACTGGAAAATGCGCTTGTGCCTTCTACACACGAACAAATTCTAGAATATTTCCAAGGTGTTCGTCTTCAGTTAAAAGAAGATGGAAGCAAAGAACCTCCTTTCCTATGATATTGCTAATATTATGGCTCAAAAACTTGAAGTTATTTGGCATCGAGCTTGCCTTCCAATTTTAACACACAAAATACTAGTAGATATGATTTTGTCATGTCACTCTAAATACAAAAAAAAAAAAATCGTTAAGCCGATTAAGAACGGAGAACATCCATTTCTAAAAGAAAAGTTAGAACAAATCAAGTTTGATACAAAAACTCTTTGATATTTGCACATGCAAATGTTCCAGTCTTTTGATCTGGAAATGCAAAAAAGAGAAGAAGATACCAGAGGTAGAGTGGCCATTTATTCTGAATCAACTAAATCAACGTAAAATGTGCATTGATTCGTTAAATAAAGAAGCTACGAAAATATTTCAAGAGAGGGTAGAAAGAAAGATTAAAGAGAGTAGGCCGCCCGTAAAAAGCCAGAGTCCAAACAAACCAGTGGCAAGTACCAGAGGAGTTTCGTTTACAAATAATATAACTAAGCACCGGTTAAATACTGAAGATGTTAGTATTGACGATGTGGATTTCAAATAGTCGTATCCTTCAAAAATCAAAGCAACTCCCAAACCTATCTGCCATATGAGAATTCACTTGATTAATACCGCCAAAGCTGCAGATTTAGCTTGTATTTCGATTCGAAATATGACAAAAATTACTACGGCAGTTCTAGAAGATATGAACTTGGTGTCGGCTTGTGATCCAGTCAATGTTGTCGTCAAAAATAAAATACGGACAGAGGTTGAGAAAAACAGAAAACAAATTACAGAAACTCACGCAACTTGAAAAGTATTGAGGGTATATGTTTTGAGGGCCGCAAGGATTAGACTATGACACAGATGGAAGGACGTCGTGATATCAGCTGAAGAACACATCACAATATTATTTGAACAACAGGAAAGCAAATACTTCGGACATGTATCCTTAGCACCACTAGTTAAAGCAGTTGACATATCAGAGGAATTAATATCTTTTATAAATGGATACAAAGTTGATGCAACACAACTAACAGTAATTGGGTGCGGCGGGATCATTGCAAATACCTACTGGAGAGGAGACGTAATTGCATTACTTGAAATTCATTTAAAACAGTCGTTTCAATGGAGTATATGTCTTCTCCATGCGAATGAATTGCCGCTTCGCCATTTATCACAACATTTAGATGGTGAAACAACAGGACCTTATATTTAGGACCAACGCGAAGTGCGGCCACCCCCTTGGTGAGTTTTGGATTAGTTTACCATTCAATAATAACTATATATTAAATGTAACATACAACTATATAGTGCAAATAAATTGAATAAAAAGAAGACAAGGAGCTGCACAAAATAAATAAATTAATAAGTAAGAGTATGCGGGTTACTGAATATGTGTTCAGGGCGCCGCCGCTAGATATCAACCAAAATGAACCATCTTTTTTGTGGGATGTACACTATGTCTAAGACAAGTTTTGCACACAACGTTAATTTTCCTTGAACAAACATATGTACAGACAAAATGCAGAACGGATATTAGTTGTGACACCTCTATTACCACTAATTGACGAATTAATTTGTGTAGGAGACTTAAACATTAACCAAAATAATATCAATAGTCCTGATATGAAAAAATTTAGTTCTCTTATCGAAGCTTATAATCTAATACAGTTAGTAAATGATTCTAAAAGAGTGACTAATATAAGCGAAACGTTAATTGACATTTTAGTTAGTAATAGACATTTAGTTAGTAATAATTAATATTGATAGTTTTTTTTGTGGGGATTTCGGTCAGGTACAACTAATTAAATTTTTTTTCCTAACGTTTCGGTTTATTACAACATCATCAGAGAACTACAATTAATATAATATTTTAAACACATAGTTATGGTTATTGTACATTAAAATTTACTTACACTATTATTTATTAGGAATTTGTTTTAAAATTTCCTATTACATGCTATTTAGTTGTCTGTTTTAACGCAACTGAGATATTTTAACATAGTTTGTGTGCTCTTAAGGCCAATCTAAACAATATCTACATAAAAGAGTATACACGCACAAATATAGCATAAAAACTCAAAACCAAAACACGACAGCACTAGCCAAACACGCCATAGAACAAAACCACCGATTTAATTTTAACAACATACAAATATTAGAAAAAGAACCTAGTTATAACCGAAGAAACATACATGAAATGCTACAAATAAAAAGACATACCAACGCCATAAATAATCGCACTGATATAGAAAATTTAAGCGAAACCTACTTTAACTTAATTAAATAATTGGGGTACATTACAACATGAAATCAATTTTTACATCTGACCGATACAAAATAATAATTCTTGAAATAAAATATCTTATTATATATTCACTATTTAAGCAAAACACCTACAGTAAATCATATGTATACATTTCCAACGTTATCTCTGTAACATAAACAAAACTTTAAGAGCACACAAACTATGTTAAAATATCTCAGTTGCGTTAAAACAGACAACCAAATAGCATGTAATAGAAAATTTTAAAACAAATTCCTAATAAATAATAGTGTAAGTAAATTTTAATGTATAATAACCATAACTATGTGTTTAAAATATTATATTAATTGTAGTTCTCTGATGATGGTGTAATAAACCGAAACGTTAGAAAAAAAAAATTAAATTAGTTGTACCTGACCGAAATCCCCACAAAAAAAACTATCAATATTAATTGATAATAACGGTCAAGAAAGGAAATATATATATATATATATATATATATATATATATATATATATATATATATATATATATATATATATATATATATATATATATATATATATATATATATATATATATATATATATATATATATATATATATATATATATATATATATATATATATATATATATATATATATATATATATATATATATATATATATATATATATATATATATATATATATATATATATATATATATATATATATATATATATATATATATATATATATATATATATATATATATATATATATATATATATATATATATATATATATATATATATATATATATATATATATATATATATATATATATATATATATATATATATATATATATATATATATATATATATATATATATATATATATATATATATATATATATATATATATATATATATATATATATATATATATATATATATATATATATATATATATATATATATATATATATATATATATATATATATATATATATATATATATATATATATATATATATATATATATATATATATATATATATATATATATATATATATATATATATATATATATATATATATATATATATATATATATATATATATATATATATATATATATATATATATATATATATATATATATATATATATATATATATATATATATATATATATATATATATATATATATATATATATATATATATATATATATATATATATATATATATATATATATATATATATATATATATATATATATATATATATATATATATATATATATATATATATATATATATATATATATATATATATATATATATATATATATATATATATATATATATATATATATATATATATATATATATATATATATATATATATATATATATATATATATATATATATATATATATATATATATATATATATATATATATATATATATATATATATATATATATATATATGTTAGTAATGTTAATTCAGTTGAAAATGTAAATATCTTTGATCATAAATTAGTTTATTCTGAATTCTGCTTTGATGCTGAAAAGCCAAAACAATTATTTTACAATCATAGACAATTTAAATATGTCAATTATAATAATTTTCTAGAAGATATAAATCTAGTATCATGGGATCAACTTTATGAACACGACAATGTAAATGATGTGGTTTACTTTTTCAAAAACATTATCTTGATTTTATTGATATGTATGCCCCATTAAAAACTATTAAAATTTCTAAAAAAGGAGCACCGTGGTTAACTAATATTACTAAGATAATGATTAAGAGCAGGAATCAGGCATTATCAGAATATAGACGTATAAAAAACAACGATGATTGGTTATATTAAAAAACTTTACGCAACTTAACAACTACAGTGATAAAGAAGAAAAAAGCTTATATTAAATATGTGGAGGACAATAAAAGTAGTAAATAATTATGGAGTACATTGAATAATTTTAATATAACAAAAACTCGTATTGAAGCGGAAACTCCTGCACACTTATCTGATCCCGATAAGGTTAATAACTATTTTGTATCAATATGCAAAAAAGTGTCTGTAATCAGAATTTATTAAACAAATATAATAATAATGTATATAAAAACAATGTGCATTTCGAATTTAAACCGGTAAATGGTATCGAGGTCTCAAAAGCTGTCAATAATATCAAATCTAATGCAAGTCGGCACGATGGAATTTCTACTAAAATGCTTAAACTATGTATTCCGCAAATAAGTTCACATTTAACTTTTATTATAAATTAGTGTTTACTAACAAGCGTGTTTCCTCAATTATGGAAAGTAGCTGTCATAAAACGACTAAATAATGTCAAATCTCCCGATGAATTTTCAGACTTACGCCCTGTGAGTTTACTACCTATACTCTCTAAAATTATGGAATGTTTGATGTATAACCAAATAATTGATTACATAAATGAACACCAAATCATACCCAAGACTCAATCAGGCTTTACGAAAGGCCATAGTATAACTGGTGCCCTTCTCAAGGTATATGATGATATAATAAAGGGTTCTGTTCAACGAAATACTGCATATTAATAATGTTAGATTATTCTAAGGCGTTTGATACTCTTAACCATACCCTGTTATTTGCCACCCCGAAATCTGATGGCTTTTCACACAATGCGCTAAAAATAATGAGGTCTTATCTTCATCAAAGAAATCAAAAAGTGATTATTGGCCAGGGCCCGGAATCTAGTCTACGGTTATTGCAAGCTGGTGTTCTGCAAGGATCGATAATAGGACCTCTTTTGTATTTAATATATACTTCTGGCATTGGCAAATCCGTTAAATATTGCATGACTCATTTTTATGCAGATGACAGTCAGTTATATAACAACATTTAAATCAGATATCTACATAACAGCAGCGCAAAATATAAATGAGGATATTCAATGTCTCGTCGACATGTCACATAAGCACTGTCTTACAATAAATGTAAAAGAAACTGCGGTAATGGTATTTGGAAATGATATTAACAGAAGTTTGATATAAAAAAACGTAAATATTTTTGTAGGTCAACATAAATTAGTTTTTTATGATCAATTTAAAATCTTAGGCTTAACAATAAATTATAAGGTGAGATTTAATGTACACGTAAATATATTAATGAAGAAGACGTTTTGTGCCTTAAAAAATTTATATACTCATTGACGCTATATTAGTCAAAAGATAAAAATTGTTTTGTCTCATTTTAATTATTGCAATATTGTTTACGGTCCCTGCCTTGATGTGGAAATATCTACAGAATCCAGAACGTACAAAATACATGTATCCGTTTCATTTTCAATCTTTCTAGAAGAAAGCATGTTTCTGCTAATTTAAAAAATAAATTGGCTTAATATGGCAATGCGTAGACAACATCATCTTGCCAGTTTTACCACAAAATTGTAACTGTCCTTTATATATTAGGGAATTACTTGTACCTAGATCTTCAATTCATGACCGTAACCTTAGATTCACTAATACTCTAATAATTCCGCAACATTCTACCACTAGATTTCGTAGATCTTTTACTTATCTGCTGCATCTGTGTTCAATTCTATCACGGATAATTCAAAATAGCTTTAAGTAACAGCATTCAAATTCAAATATAAACAATTCTTGTTAAATCAATAACAGTGTCATCTTTTACTATTTTTTGTAATATTAATTAATATTATTATTTAATTTAACACACTATTAACTTGGCTTTTTTTTGTTCGTTTCTTGTTGTTTATCACTTTTTTTTATTCTCTCATGTCATGTAAGTGTATCTATTGTACACATAATAATTATTGTGAATTATTTATTTAGGAAATATTTTATTTTTTTTATGAGCAGCTTTAGCTGAACTCCGCCTAATAAAGTCAATTTATTACTATTATTAGTATTATATTGGCGATGGCAGATTTCAGTTATTCTGAATAATACGTTGTATCAAGCGGTATGCAATTCATTATTCATTTTATACTTTTGCTTTTATTTGTCTACGTTCTATGTCCTTTTGTCAATCATATGAGGCAATAGTAGCTACAGATTCTGGACTCCGGTCTAGATTCCTATCCCTGTTTATTATCTTCATCACATCCTGTTTTCATAAAATAAATTATTATAGTAATTTTTGGCCTCATCAGGATAATATTGTTTTAACAATTGTAGGTTTTTATACATTTTTTTCTGATAAGGGAACGAGATCTCGAGCAAACGAAAAATAGTATAAATTTTAATAATTAAAAACAATAACTTTAGTCATTGTAGCCATTTTTAGTCAATGGTGTTTGTTCGTGTTACTGTTCTTGGTTATATTTATTAAGCATTCTTGTTTAAGTTTTTAGAAAATGTATATCTTCACAAGGAACATCTAATTTAAATAGTTATGGGGATGTGTCTAAACATACAAAACCAAATGAACCTTAGTTTTCTTCTTTCTGCCGACCTTATCAAAACGATACATATTTTATTACATCAAAAAAATTTTTTTGGGAGCATGCCAAACAGTTGTCTTATTTGAGGGGGTATTTACTGCTTTTTTACGTATACTCACCCATTTTAATGGCTAAAACTGTGGCAGGAAATACTTAAGGATATATGTATAGTTAACCATACCTTTTGAATTGACTTGCAAATGAATAAATTTGTACATGTTTCAATCTACTTACGGTACTCATATGCTAAATTTTTTGAAAAACTAATTCTCAAAATTTTAGGAGAAATGTACTTTTTTTGCAATATTTCTGACTACCACTGTTTATTGTTTATATTTCTTTATAATTATTAATAAATATGTCGTTTGTTTCAGGTGAGTGTATTTTTGCTTTGCTTTGAGGAATCCGGACAGTATAGGTGAGTCCTGTATAATTTTTTTATTGCTTGTATTGTACTTAATAAATAGTTCTGTCATTCGTCTTATTATTGTTTTTCAAGGCATGTTTAGAGTAAAGTTATTTCTATACTTCTTAAGATCGATTAGTTGCGCCACTTGAGGCTCCGTGCTTTGTTATTATTAAAGTTCTAATATTCTCCGACGTTTCGTGATCGTGGAACCATCATCAACTTCTTTTTTTAAATACGGATCTGGATTTTTTACGGATTTTGAATGCATTCTTCATTCTAAATTCACCTATGTATTACACATAGAGCTTACAACATGTTTTTCTCTAGTTATAGTCGTTACTAAGATTTATGTAGTACGGCCTTTAATGTACTACGGCCTTTACTTTGAAAATTGCAAATAAAATGTATTAATTATTTAAGCCTTCAGCAACGGAAAATAAGGCAAGAAATAAATTTTAAATCGTTTATTTTTAAATACTGATTAGGAGCAAGCAAATCGGCAGATCCGATCACGTTTTCATCAATCGACATTTCTCATAAATGTGAACAATCTAAATTCAAAAGTAATACCACGACTTCGATTAAAGATTATTTCATTTAAATTGATAAAAGTCAAGCAAAAAAATATGCTCAATGTGCCACACGTTGAATTATCTTTTTTTAGTGATAAGTAGGCTGGTAAAAACAATGATTGTTTGAGTTTATCGATCTGTCATATTCATAAATAGTCGTTGTTTCATCTTGTTGTCTTTATACAAATTTATACTAATGGATTCGTTTTCGAATGAAGAAAAATTTGATATCGTAACATGTTACATTTTGTGCCACCGAAATTGTCTTGATGCTGAGAATTTGTATCTCGATAGGTACCCAGAAAGAAGGCAGCCTGATAAAACAATTTTTAGAAGATTAGTGTCAAATCTTAAAGACCACGGTTCTTTCCGAAAACCCATTCGGTCTCGACAAAAACCGTGTAACGAAAAGAAAGAAAACAGTGTATTGTTGACAGTTACTGAAAATCCACGTGTATCAACTAGATAAATTGAACGAGCTACTGGGATATCAAAATCCACGTCCAGTTTTATTTTACGAAAACATCGGTTTCATCCTTATAAATTTAGAATTTGTCAAGGGCTGAGGCCAGGCGACGAAGAAAGATTCAGGAGTGAGTGTGAGTGTGAGTGGTATACTAGGAAATGCCAGGATAATGAAAATTTTCCTCATAAAGTAATTTGGTTTTGGCAAAAGTATGGTTACTAATAATGGTATTATTTACACATTATTGGTCCCGAGAATATCAACACTTGGTCAAACCAGCCAGACACCAACACCGTTTTGGTTTTAATATGTGGGTTGCCATTTTTGGTACACGAATTATAGGCCCTTTTATTTACCATGACTCATTGACTGCCCAACGTTATCAGAACTTACTTGTCACTTATCTTGAAGACTCCCTAGACAACTTACCTCTCGCTGATTCTCAGAATTGTTGGTTCCAACAAGATGGTACTCCAGCACATAATTCTAGGGCTGTTCGAGAATATTTATCCAATCGGTTCCCAGAAAATGGATTGGCACTCATTCAACAGTATCCTGGCCAGCACGATCGCCGGATATGACACCGTTGGATTTTTTCTGTGGGGATATATCAAAAATTTCGTATACAGGCATAATTTTGAAAATGAACAAGAATTAGAGTCATCTGTTACCGAAGCATTTAACAGCATTAGGTACTCCAGAAATGCCAACCAGAGTTTTAGACTCTACTATACGAAGATGCTATCTTTGTTTAGAAAATAACGGTTCCCATTTTGAACATTTATTAGAGGTTTGACATCTATGGTTTATTTCTGTGCAGTTACTGAGGTTAATACATATGTAATTAATTTATTATTGTTCAGTATTAAACCATTTGTTTTGTTAACTGATTATTATTTAACGTACTAGATGGACGAGTACCTGATAAATTGTATTTGCATCTAGTCCTCAAATTAAATTTATTATTTATTCATTTCATAAATCCTAGTAACGACTGTAACTAGAGAAAAACATGTTGTAAGCTCTATGTGTAATACATAGGCGAATTTAGAATAAAGAATACATTCAAAATCCGTAAGAAAAATCTAGGTCCGTATTTAAAAAAAGAAGTTGAGGATGGTTCCACGATTACGAAACGTCGGAGGGTGAAAATATCATTGCCACGTTAAAGTTCATTAGAAAGTACAGTGAGGATGATTTGTTTGTTTTTTTATATTTTTGATAATAATTCAAAAACGAAAAATAATTTTTGACATTGGTTAAGACCATTGTGATAGTATCCTACTTACGCAACTTTTTCCCCATTTAACCGAATTCGTATCCTACCATTTCCAAGATGCCCATGCTGTGCATTCTTATCTTGGACACAGTGTATATATCGACATATCAGATACTTTAGTTAGTAGAAATTAATCTTCAGAACAAATGATACAAGGATTGAGCATGTTATAAGTTTTCTTGTAATTCATTGTAAATATTAATTTCTTCTTTATTTTGTTATGCTGTATTTATTAATAATAATAAAGTTCTAATTACCGCTATCTAAGTCACGCTTGTAATACAAAGTTGCGGCAACTAACGGTAGCTGTGTCTTTACGTCTATTATTATTGCATTGCTGATTAGATTCCTAATATATTAATATAATTACAGCAGTGACTTTACTATGCACAGATGTCCAATACGCCTATTTTAATTACTAGTGCATCAATTATTGTTATTATATATAAATCCATACTTGCTAAATTAGAATAAAGAAATAATGTGTATATTAAATAACTGTTACCACACCAGACTTTCAGACTTTTGACACACTTTGTATACATATATACGCCGTAGGCTCTTGATGTTATCAGTATTTCATGAAAATATTGCGTTAAAAGTCTGTGACATACAGATACTATCGTTACGACCATTGAACCATAACAGTCTATTTGTCTCTATTCAGGTTATCGATGTGAGGTGTTCCTTATTAACCTTAAATAATATCACAGTAATTTAGTTATGCAACCGCTGTTAGTTCCACAAGATCGTTAACAGATATCGTATCCGAGAATGTATGTGATTAATAAAAATTAGCGAATCTTGCCATTTTTTGTCACTTTTTTATATAATGTAGGTACTAATGGAAAAAGTTTTCCCATAAATTTAATAAATGTTGTAAAAGTTGCAAGATGCGTAAATTTTTAAGAATCACGACATTATCAAACACGGTATCTGTCAATCATTCTATAGTACATACGTTGAATAACTATAATATTACTTTATCCACTATTAAATAATTTATCCATTATGTGTGCTTCCTCAAGGATAATGCTATCCATTATTCACTAACGAAATCATTATTCACTGTTCTAAATGTTCTTATTAAAATTTCATCGCCTACGGCTTGTTTTGTAAACTTTATCCTCGTGAATAATAGCCATTATTACATGCTCGTTGAATAATATGCTATTCATGTGTTTGCTATCCCCACAAACACCTATACTCGTAGATTCGTTGACTGAAAGTCCAGGTAACACTTACTCACTACTTTATTTACGAATTAGCAATTAACACAATAGATTAATTAATGTCTTAACTATAATCACAGTTAAACACTTATAAGTCAGTTTCTTATTTCTTCTTTACTCGTTCACGTTCGACTACAGACTGAGTCTCGGCCCACCGTGCGTCTTATTTATACATTCATTCACACGGTCTAGAGCATTCCAGAATATTCCCGGCCGTTCGCATACAATTCTGTTCGAAGCATCTTAGAGATAATAAAAGATACAATGTGAGAACAATATGAATTTATTTATATCCCGTATAGAAACTTATTACAAAGAAATTAAGATGTGTGTTTTCTATGTTACAATTATTCAGACTGGCTAATAATCTTAACTTATTATTTAAACGTCAATATATTTCAATAGTTAAACATTCGATATCGAGTTCCCCGAACTCATAACTGCTGACCAAATAGTTTGGTTTAATTTCGGGACCACATGAAGACTGTTTATTTAAACTTAAATAATTATTGTTGAATATAAGATTCCAACACCCCCTCGCAACTATAATTATTTTTCAATCAGTCAACCAGACCACCCTTGGTACTTAAATATTCTAGTTTTACTTTATTTAGCGGCTTGGTTAACATGTCAGCTATCATATTTTCAGTTGGACAGTACTTGAATGTAATAACCTGATTTTCATACAACTCCTTCACAAAATGGTACTTTGTATCTATATGTTTCGATCGATTGCTAAATTTATTATTTGCTAGCTGATTTAAACAGCTTTGATTTAGACTGTATATTCCTTGATTGTTCCTTGCAATGTTTATGCCTAAATAATTTTTCAGTAATCCCAAACTTGTTATCTCGAAATGACACTTAAGTTTTTCTTCAAACAAGTCGATCATTCGGGCATCTTTTGCTGCGATCAATATATCATCTACGTATATTATTATATAAACACGTTGATCATCAATAATTTTAATATACAAACATGCATCAATATTACTTTTACGAAACTTATCGCTTGTCAATATTTCATCAAGTTTTTTGGTTCCAGGTTCTTGCAGATTGTTTTAACCCATATAGACTCTTTTTCAATTTGCAAACAAAACTTTTGTTTCTTTCTTCAAATCCTTCGGGCTGTTCCATGTAAATTTCCTCTGTTAATTCTCCATTTAAAAATGCTGTTTTCGCGTCTAGATGTTTTATCATGAGTTTTTGATTCCATGCCTCTGTTAATAATATTCGAAAAGTTGCTTGCCGCACTACAGGCGCAAACACTTCATCGTAATCCACACCAAATTTCTGGCTAAAACCTCTCGCTACCAATCGTGCCTTGTACTTGTTCGAGGTTTTATCTTCAGCTGTCTTTAGCTTAAACACCTATTTACACGATATGATGTTTTTTGTCTTTTGGTGCAGGTACTAAATCCATGCTTCGTTATTCTGCAAAGACTTAATTTCTTCTTCCATAGCTTTCCTCCATTTTTCGCTATCATTGCTAGCAAGAGCTTCTTTAAAGGTTTTAGGTTCAATTTCGTGAAGTTCAGCTAACTTCGCTGTATAGCGCTCAGGTGGAACTCCTTTATTTATTCTATTTGATCTACGATCACCTTCGTGCTCTGTGTAAAACTCTTCTTCACTCGGTTGATAGCTGTGATCGCTGCCATAAGATTGTTCTGTACCTGAACTTTCATATCCACTAAATTCCTCCGTAGCTTTTTCTATTTCCTCAGTGTTTTCGAAATTTGTGGCCTCACTTCTCTCTGCGTCGTTTGGCTCTGTTTTTCTCTTGCTCCTTTTTGAACTCAATGGTCGCTCCTTCGCCTTTTATTTTCTTTTCTTTAATATAAATATTTCTTTCAGGAAATACCACACTACGACTAATTTTTATACGCCCTGTATGTATATCTAACAATCTATATGCTTTAGATTCATCAGAATATCCCACGAATACTAGTGACTCCGCCTTTCTATTAAATTTATTTTTAATGTGTTCCTTTGGAATGTGACTATACACTTTAGACCCAAATATTTGCAAACTCGACACGTCAGGTTTAACTTTATGCCACAACTCAAACGGTGTTTTCTGTTTTGATTGAGTGGGTAGTCGATTTTGCAGATAATTGGCTGTAACGATTGCTTCCCCCCAAAATTTCTTTGGTAAATCCGCATCGATTAACATACACCTAGCCATTTCGACTAGCGATCTGTTCTTTCTCTCTGCAACCCCGTTTTGCTCTGGAGAGTACCCCGCCGTGTACTGTATTCTAATGCCCTTACCGGTTAAATATTCCCTTAAAGCGTTATTTACGTACTCGCCACCCCTATCTGACCTAATAACTTTTGGAACCCTGCCTAACTGATTACTCATTAACTCGATAAACTCTTTAATATATTTTTCAGTTTCATTCTTATGGTTCAATAAATACACAGTTGTATATCTTGAGAAATTGTCTATTAAAGTAAGAATGTACCGTTTACCCCCTGGAGTAACAGTCTTCATGGGACCGCAAACATCTGTATGTATTAGGTCAAGTTAATTAAATGTGTTGCTTTGAGAAAATTTCGGGAAACTCTTACGACTAATTTTACCTTTTACACAGCAGTTACAAGTTTCCCTAATCCTACAATCCTTAATATTAATCCCGGTTGCCATTTTTCTTTCCATCAAGCGCTTGACTGCTTCTATGTCCCTGTGCCCAAAACGTCGATGCCACGTATGTTGACAGTTGTTGGAGTGTTCATTCACGACGCTCAGTGACTGCTCCACAGTTGACAGCTTGTACAAGTCAGGCGCCGGCCTCGCACTCGCTATCACTATTTCGCGTGAGACGATTTTACAGTCATTGTTGTCGAACTGCACGTTATATCCCGCACTCGTTAGCTTTTTCACAGAGAGTAGATTTGAATCTAACTCCGGCACATACAACACGTCGTTGATTTTTAGCTTGTTCACTCCCGCACTCGTTGCACACTTGATGAATCCTGTTCCTATACCCTGAACCTTGGAGTGTTGCCCTTTCTCCGCTAACCTCACAACGCCTTTTCTGCTACCGTCAAATTGGGTATAAAATTCTTTGTAATTTACCATGTGGCTCGAAGCTCCAAAATCCACATACCACGAAGCAGAATCCCTGTTTACGTCATTTGGGTTTAAATTTACCATAAAACACGCGTCATCACTGTCACCAGTATTTCTTTCAGTAACCTTATTGGCCTTTTCCTTTTTAAACGTTTTATACTTGAAACAATCCCGTTTAAAATGACCTTTCTTGTTGCAAAAATAACACTGCTTTTGTTTTACATCTGTACTTGCAGTTTGATTATTTTGGACCCTTTTGTTATATACTGATTTCATGGCTGACTCGTCTTGACTTTTTAAAGCTCCTTGACGTCTCCTGTACTCATCGATTAATTTACTTTTTACGAACTCAAGCGTGAATTCACTCGATGACTTCTTTCCAGCGCTGTGATTAAAAAACTATATGAGTCTGGAAGACTTCCCAGCAAAATGCCTGCTGCAAACCTGTCGTTAATTTCTTCCCCTAAGGCGGCTAGTTTATTCAATAATTCCAGGAATGAACTTATGTGTGCTTCCATATCACCATTCTCCTCTAGCGATAGCCTGCAAATTTGCTTTAACAGAAAAACCATACTAGATAAACTCGATTTTTGGTGATACTCCTTTAGTGCTTCCCACGCATCATGCGCGTATTTCTTATTTCTGATATGCACTAGCTGACTAACGTCGACAAGTAAGGCTATAGTCGATAAGGCCTTGTCATTTTTCTTCTGCCAGGTGTCGTTTCGTACATCCTCTGCCGGTAATTCAGTCGAAACTATGTCCCATAAATCAGCATTTATTAATAACATTTTCACCAAATAGTTCCACGACTGATAGTTCTGTCCGTTTAACTTTTCGACGTTATATTTCGCACTTTCCGCCATTATTCCGGTTGTCTATACAATAACAAATACCACTGTGTGTACCTTTTATGTATTATCTCTTACAGGTGAGCCAACGCGACGCGACTGGGCCCATAACCTGTTCGAAGCATCTTAGAGATAATAAAAGATACAATGTGAGAACAATATGAATTTATTTATATCCCGTATAGAAACTTATTACAAAGAAATTAAGATGTGTTTTCTATGTTACAATTATTCAGACTGACTAATAATCTTAACTTATTATTTAAACGTCAATATATTTCAATAGTTAAACATTCGATATCGAGTTCCCCGAACTCATAACTGCTGACCAAATAGTTTGGTTTAATTTCGGGACCACATGAAGACTGTTTATTTAAACTTAAATAATTATTGTTGAATATAAGATTCCAACAAATTCCAGTCTCATCTAACCAGTCTACACAGTCTAGTGGCGTAACACTATTATAAACAAGGGTAATTAGATAATTCCGGTGACACGTCACATCAATATTGAAAATGAATAGATATTCTGGTGACTACTTTGTAATCAACTTTGATATGTCTTTAATGTTGACATTAAAGCAATAATTTAATTTCTTTATTGGTGACACTTCTGTTTCCCTGGGGATGGCGTGAAAGATAATAAATATGTAATATTCTCTGTTGAACGTTAAACTGAGCGCACAATATACATATTTGAATCATATGTTAGTTTAGGAAACTGTTTTCATCCATTTTTACAATTTAACGTATTATTTTGTTGCACTTTGTAGCACTAGTAATTCAAATACATATATATACAAAAATTCTTTCGAAATTAGCGTAGACACAAATACATGATCGTAAAATAAGTTTGCAGCAGCTTTACATTATTCTACAAAACGCATTTTAAAATATATCGAAACTTGTTATTGATATGTTTCTGTAAATATTTATATTATATACTTGTTTGTATTTTATTTATATTGTTTTATAGCAGTAACTTGAAATTTATATATTGTTTTTATCCATGTTTTGTTTCAATGTAATACAACATAATAATATATCATTACAATGTAGATATATAACTTGTATTTAATAAGCAGTTAAAGGAACCTGCTTTCCAGGAACAGGACCGGACTGATACAATGAGCGCTCACATGTAAAATTTAAATCAGGGCACCATATTTTAGACATTTCAATGAATCGATATTTGCTATATGCTCTTTTATTCGCAATTAATTTGTTTTTAATTATTTAAACTCAAACGATATCCGCCTGAGTAGTCTAACCCTGAGTAGCAAGTAAAAATAAATCTTAGCCGTACATTGACAGATTCTTAAATGAGCCTAAATGAACACTTTCTCAGAAACGATAAGTTTTCTGGACTCACTACTGTTTATTTGCATTGTATTACGATTTTGTATATTTATTAATGTCTTTTTTTTCTCTTGTGCTTCTATTTTTGTAAATGAACATTATTGTCATTATTATTATTATAACAGATATTTCAAAAAAATCATAAAAATAGATGTGGATAAAATAATTAATTTTGTTTCTAGCATTTAAATTGATTTAATCAAGTTATACGCTGTTCTAATTTTGATTCACATTTAATTTTCTTTTAATTATGTTAACTTAAGCGATACCTAGAGTCTTTAATTTTCTAGCTCATAAAGTTTGTAACATTAATGTAATAAATTACTATTTAAGAATGCGTGTGGACGTTACACCTATGGCTGCTATAAGATTTTATTAATTAGAACACCTCATTATCACTTATCTGATTCTTAATTATTTATTTGAACACGTCATGCATTAAATTCAGTATGGCATAAATAAAAATATTTACCACTGGTTTACATATGTTGTTAATTATTGCTTACTCAAAACGTCAATAATTCAGTTT
Organism: Rhamnusium bicolor; assembly: GCA_029963845.1. Classification (NCBI taxonomy): domain Eukaryota; kingdom Metazoa; phylum Arthropoda; class Insecta; order Coleoptera; family Cerambycidae; genus Rhamnusium; species Rhamnusium bicolor. The sequence goes on along the minus strand of JANEYF010005712.1, from coordinate 24,975 downwards.
TTATTTTGATTTGGAACAATGACACTTAATTATCACTTAATTTATATTTTATTAACACACATTTATAACTACATCATGAGGTCATGATTGTTTACGTAATTACTGCTTTTACTAGAACAATTTTTATATTACAGGTAAAATTAAGATTTAAGAAATTAATAATTAAGTATTAGCGGCCAAGTAACCCAGGCAGCCTTCGCTAATCGCCATCGGAATGATGCAATGAATTGCTGACTGGCGGCGGCTCGGCGACGTAGTCCCCAAATGTTTATAAACATTAAACACCAGCCGATATGATTTATATATATACATACATATATATATGTATATATATATATATATATATATATATATATATATATATATATATATATATATATATATATATATATATATGATATATATATATATATATATATATGTATATATATATGTATATATATATATATATATATATATATATATATATATATATATATATATATATATATATATATATATATATATATATATATATATATATATATATATATATATATATATATATATGTATATATATATATATATATATATATATATATATATATATATATATATATATATATATATATATATATATATATATAAGCGTGTCGACGAGCGTAATATATGCCAAAGTAGACTGTACCAAACAAAATGCAGAGACATCTGGCAAATTATTTATTTGCCAGATGTTATTTTCCAAGACACTGGAAACAGGCGCTGATTTGTCCTCTGCCTAAAATAAATGATCCACAAACCGTTTCCGATCTACGTCCCATTAGTCTGTTGCCAGTTCTAGTCAAAATATTGGAGAACAGTACACATTCAGATAACAGAATATTTATCAGCAAATAACATACTTTCTGCTCATCAATCTAGCTTTCATAAAGAACATAGTACTACCACATCACTTCTCAATTTATCTGACAACATACTAAGAAATTATGATAAAAAAGCTTGCCATGGTATTAATCTCTTTGGACTTTTCAAAGGCCTCTATACCATTGATCACGATTTACTTTGTGCCAAATTAAACTTTTATGGCTTTGGGAAAGAGGAATAATGTTCTTTAAATCCTATTTATTTCATCGATATCAGAGAGTATCAATTTGCAATCAAATATCTACATCAAAAATTGTTGTTTCTGGAGTGCCACCAGGGTCAATATTGGGCCCGCTCTTGTTTTTAATTTATACGTCGGACTTTATATAATCTGTAGAAACTGCAAATTTTCAAGCATACGCAGACGATATGCTTCTTCAATACAATTTCGAGGCAATGGAAGTAGAACCGATTTCATTACAAATTAATGAAGAACTGTTTTTTCCTATGCAACAGTGCATAATTTGAACCAAACAAAACCAGTATTCTCCTATTTTGCGCAGAGACTAAACGGGAAGGTATATATCAATCATTACGCCTTAACATAAATAACGTACCCTTTACTCTGTCAGATGAATCTAAAATATTGGGTGTCATTTTAGACGATAGCTTCAGATTTAAATCTCATATTGGTAAACTGCTTCAAAAGTCCTTCGTAAAAACGAAAGTTTTATTTGCTAATAGACACTTAATAAATTACAAATTTAGGAAAAAACTCTGCGAATCACTTGTGTTGTCTATTTTCAGTTACTGTGATTTAGTATATTATCCCTGTGGAAAAAATATTGTACACAACTCCCTGAAAAGGGCACTAATATACTCGTGTGATTTACGCACTCGGTTGGCGCCTCGTGCGTGATACATCACACTTGTATGTTATATGCCAATTTCCATGCTCATTATGTAGCACTATTCCATATTATTACATAAAACAATTCGAAAAGAAAGGTACGACCATGAAATCGATACATACAATAATTTATTACTCTATATCGTTTCAAAATAGACGATAAAAAATACTATTTAATTAGGTGGCATTTGTTAGTTTTTAGCATATTCATTTATGTAAATTAAAGTTAATTAGAAATAGACTTCGGCTATATTATTTCGTCATGTAGAGAGGTACTTTTTTTATATTTTGTAATGAAATACAAATACATATTATTATTATTAATTCTTTTTATGCATTATTTAAGTAACTATAATAGTAGTAGGCGTAGTAGGCATTCGCTTAATTACACCCCAGTCAACAAAATACATATCACAAATTTTGAGGTATTTGCAAAAAATTAATTAAAAACGAATAATTATTATGTACATAAATTTACTGATAATGTTTTCTTTAACTATTCGGACAGGAACATGAAATTTTTGAAAAACAGTCGTCATAATAAAAAAAATATTTCTTTATCAACGTTTCAATATCAAAATATCGACGGTCATTTCCAACGAGACTATATGTTTGCAATATGATTTTTTTAATATGTTATGTGTAATAACTTAATGAGGGGATAATAATTGATTATAATAAATAATTTATTATATTTATAAATAATTTGTTATAATAAAAAAATAGATAGAATAATAACTGATTATAATAAGATTATTTATTATATTGATAAATAATTTATTATAATAAATAAAATAGAGAGGATAATACTTGATTATAATAAATCATTTATTATCTTGAACAGTTTAGAGAATATTTGAAAAAAAAAAGTACTTATTTATATATGTATGCAAGTCAAGTTATTTAAAATACTTTTTCTCGAAAATTACAAATATTATGAGAATTTCTTTATTTTTTCTTTTATGATCTAAAATATATTCCATTTTACCCTATATGAAATTGCAAGTAATATGTCTTGTGATAACTGACTACTCAACATTCGCATTGGCTGACAACTAGTGAGATCTAACTTGGATGGATTTAATAAAAAAAACGGAGGCAGTGGGTACAACTTCATCTGTTTTAAATGTCCATATAAATATTAATATATAAGCAAGGTTGCTCAAATAAATATATGAGCTATTCCTGTTTCCAGAGAGAAGCATTTACCCACGATAAGCACAGCCCATAGAATCATTTATACAGCAACCGTTAAATTAATTTTGATACTGATATTTAAAGTAGACGAAGTTGTACACATTATTTCAGTTCTATATCGGTGTCAAACTAAAGTAGTTGCAAACGCTTATGGGAGTCCTAAGACGTGACGATATGTTGAAAACATGGGGTTTTTTTGTGAATGCATTTAACTTTCCTATACAGTTCTTCGAGGGAAGTTAAAAATGTGTCGGCACATTTTAAAACGTATGGGGAAGGAAAACATTAAATAATGTGGAAGGAAAATAATTCGAGTACATATATATATATATATATATATATATATATATATATATATATATATATATATATATATATATATATATATATATATATATATATATGTATATATATATATGTATATATATATATATATGTATATATATATATATGTATATATATATATATGTATATATATATATATATATATATATATATATATATATATATATATGTATATATATATATATATATATGTATATACATATAACATATATAGTATATATATGTATATATATATATATATATATATATATATATATATATATATATATATATATATATATATATATATATATATATATATATATATATATATATATATATATGTATATATATGTATATATATATATATATATATATATATATATATATATATATATATATATATATATATATATATATATATATATATATATATATATATATATATATATATATATATATATATATAGTGTTTATTTAAGAATAACACTTCTTTTTGCTTATCCCGTATAGTTTGGCTTCTAATTAATTTTTCAAAGACATATTAGAAATCTAACAAAAAATCACAAAAATTACAACTTTAAATTTTTTAAAATATCCCAATAATTTTCTTCCAGTAATAGGATGATACATCAAATTAAAATGCTATTTTGCCTACGTTTCGTTTATTGTACATAAACTTCTTTGTACATATCAACATACATACCAACAATATCCGAAAAAATAGCAAACGTATTTAAACAACACAATATAAAAATAGCCCATAAACCATACAATACCATAAAAAATTTTTCACAAAACTTAAACCTACACCGAAGACGAAACATACTATATACAAGATAGACTGCAACGACTGTAATGGTACCTACATATATAGACCAATCTAAACAATATCTACATAAAAGAGTATACACGCACAAATATAGCATAAAAACTTAAAACCAAAACACGACAGCACTAGCCAAACATGCCATAGAACAAAACCACCGATTTAATTTTAATAACATACAAATATTAGAAAAAGAACCTAAGTAACTATAACCGAAGAAACATACATAAAATGCTGCAAATAAAAAGACATACCAACGCCATAAATAATCGCACTAATATAGAAGATTTAAGCGAAACCTATTTTAACTTAATTAAATGATTGAGGTACATTACAATATGAAATAAATTTAGGCATCTTACCGATACAAAATAATAATTTTTGAAATAAAATATCTTATTATATCACTATTAAGCAAAACACCTACAGTAAATCATATGTATACATTTCCAACTTTATCTCTGTAACATAAACAAAACTTTAAGAGCCTACAAACCATGTAACCATGTTAAAATATCTCAGTCAGACAATCTGATAACATGTACATTTTTTTTTAAACGAATACCTAATATTTAATAGTGTAAGTAAATTGTAATGTAAAATAACCATAACTATGTTTTTAAAATATTGTAAATTGTAGTTCTCTGATGATGGTGTAATAAACCGAAACGTTAGAAAAAAAATAATAAAATTAGTTATACCTGACCGAAATACTCACAAACAAAAAAAACTATCAGATAATACTAATAAAAATAATTTATAGTAAATGTTCGAACTGTACTCTTTATTACAACAAGGAGTACAGCTGACAGTACCTTAAATGATGAATAAAGTGTTGTTGAACTTTATTCACAGTTTCCTGAGAAATGTTGTTTATTTCTGTTCTAATTATTTCTTTTAATTCAATAATGTTTTCCGGTTTGGTTTTATAAACTAAGTTTTTTAGATGGCCCCACAGAAAATAATCTAATGGATTGAGGTCCGGTGTCATTAGTTGTTGCAGACGTTAAGTCCATGGTCTTAGGTTGGAATCCTATCTCAGTCATAATTTTCTTAAGATACCAATAAGGTCGTAAGTCCATGATCTTAGGTTAAAACCTCAGAGTGCCCGGGAAGGCAATGTATTAACCGTTCCGTCCGAACCACGTAGTCACTCAGCCCTAGTAAACGGACATTAGGAGCTAATATAAAGGTATAGCACGCTCGTGTTTAAACTGTCATATATACCGTGTCTCTGGATTGACATCCTGTTGTTGTGTCATACTTGTACTTCGTAATCACTTACCACTGAATGTATCTGCGGCACCGACCGCCTGCCGTAATACCGTCTTAAGCATTAGTGGCTAGAGTCATTAACCGCTTTCTGTAAATACTAGTAGTAATAGCTGCCTTAACTGTGCTTTATTTTGAATCACCGCTTGCTTACTTTTGTAGATGCTTCAATATTGTCTGCTGATAGTAATACTGTAGTAGTAGTTTCCGTAACTTAGCTGTGCACGTTTCGGTCGCGGTTTTCCACTTTTTTCAATGTAAGGACCAACGAAAAAATAATCCGATGTGGCACTTTATAGTTTAATAATAATGCTACTTAATAATTTGTGCGTATAGCGAGCACATCACTTTTTACTGTTTTACACTAACCGATGATGTTTTTGGTTTACAACAAAGTTTGAACTGGTTCAAACTTAGTTCAATCTTAGTTCAAACTTCAAACAAGAACAGAGAAGGAAGTTAACGTGGGTTTAAATACATTACAGTACAAAATAATATGAATAAATGGGTACACGCCCGCATAAAAAAAATGCAAGGTGGAAAATGCAAAATGGCAAGAGGACGCAAACTGTGGACACGTTTTTCTGACTAATTGTACTTCATCAGCACGGTGTAGCTGAGTTAAAATGGTGGACAAAACTCAAAAAAGATACTAAAGGAAAACCACTGACAGGGAGCCAGTCGCACCTTTGTGTCTTCACTTGGATGACTCTGTATGAGAGCCTCGACCAAGCATCGTACACGCGGGAAACTATAGCAACCTGCGTGGGATTCCGGACACAGGAGAGTATATAAGAACAGGGAAGGAAGTTAACGCGGGTTTAAATATATTACAGTAAAAATCAATATGAATTAATGGGTATAAACACCCGCATAAAAAAAATGCAAGGTGGAAAGTGCAAAAATTGCAAATGGCAGAAGGATGCAAACCATGGACACGTGTTTCTGATTAATTGGTCTTCATCAACACGGTGTAGCTGAGTTAAAATGGTGGACAAAACTCAAAGAAGACTGAAACTACTACTACGGTATTACTAGCAGCAGACAATATTCACACATCTACAAAAGTAAGCAAGCGGTGATCCAAATAAAGCACAGTTACGGCAGCTATTACTACTGGTATTTACAACAAGCGGTTAATGGCTCTAGTCACTAATGCTTATGACGGTATTACGGCAGGCGGTCGGTGCAGTAGATATATTCTGTGGTAAGTGGTTACGAAGCACAAGCATGACACAATAGCAGGATGTTAGTCCAGAGATACGGTATATATGACAGTTTAATCACGAGCGTGCTATATGTTTAAATTAGGTCCTAATATCCCTTTATTAGGGCTGAGTGACTACGTGGTTCAGACGGAACGGTTAATACAACATTGCTTCCTGGGGCACTCTAAGATTTTAACCTAAAGTAATGGACTTACGACCTTATTGGTATTTTAAGAAAACTATGACTGAGATAGGATTCCTACCTAAGACCATGTCTACAGCAACTAATGACACCGGACCTCAATCCATTAGATTATTTTCTGTGAGGCTATTTAAAAAACTTAGTTTATAAAACCAAACCGAAAAACATTGTTGAATTAAAAGTGATAATGGGCCTTCTCACAGATTTTTTTATTGCTTTATGTGATAGTGTTTTATAAAAAAAAACTTGCCATATTATTTTTTATTTTTTTTTGAGCACGATTTCTATCGAAAAAAAAAACAAAAGTGCTGAAATAAAGCGCGCGCTTTTACGTGACGTCACGCAACCCACCTTAGTGACGTCAAAGGGACTACGACCTTGAACATGACACATTGGTGTATTGCAAAGTTGGTTCTCTGCTTTTTGACAGTTGACGTCGAAATTGACTTTGACAGTCGTTTCTTTTTAGTTTGGATTATTGTGTGTGGAACATCTTTTTTCTGTTATGTGTGGAACATGTTTAAAAAGTGCTTTGTACCAATATGTACAAATAACAACATAAATTGTCCAATCAAAATTTTCGTTTACGTTCCACCAGATGAAAATAGACAAAAAGCATAGTTTAAAATAGCCAAAGTTGAGAAGCAGTTGACGAAAACCAGAAACATTTACTGTTGTGAAGATCATTTTGATGTAAGAAAAGTAGTTGTATTTAGAAATTGATGCTAAATTATTGAAATTTTACAGTTAAAGAAGATTTAGATTCACATAATATAATCAACTGCGTTGTCACCGTATGATGCTCTTGTTGACCTGGAAATTATTAGACATTAGTAAGTATTATCAGAGACAACCCGAGACGTGCAAGTGGATAGAAAATTTTGTCCGATTTTAACATTTATTCGCTATCTCTATTTAATATAAGAATAGTCAAATATAGCTGTCCTAGTCCGATAAAATGGAAGGTGAAAGCAGAGGGTAGCACTTGCACTGCTGTCATTTCTGTTCTATCCCGCGCTTTTTCTGTGGTATTTATCTGTCAACTTGAACCGACGAAAGAAGTGTTTGTTATTTTGTCGTGATTTTGAATATTTCTCGTTGTATTTTGTGATATTTGTGTGTTAAAGCCTATTTCTCTTCTTAAATACTACCCATTTCATATAACTGGTAAGTTATAAAATTATAAATAATTTTGTCCGCTATATCTAACCTATATATTAATCAGAAAGGATAAACAGTATTAGAAAATGTGCTAACTGTATCCTTTACTTATTTCATTCCTCATAATAAACTTTAAAATTGGTTGTAGGTTATTTTTTGTTTGAGATGGCCACAGAGTCACGAATTGTGTTATGTGTGTGGTTCTTCGGAGGACGATGTGGCAAAACTTCATTATTTTCCTTCAAGGTTGGAAAGGTAAATTAAGGCCTGCACTAAATTAACAACACTTCTAACAGCACAATTTTTTTGTGTTTTACAGGTCAAAAATTTGGCAAGAGAATATGGGTATACATTACACTGAAGAAACTCTTCAAAATTATAGGATATGCTCCCGTCATTTTACTGTTGAGAGTTATGTCGACCTAAGTAGTCATAGGTTGACCCGCAATGCAGTCCCCACACGTTTTCCATGTCATCAGTTGGCAACATACCAAGTGCAAGCAGGTAATATGTGTTTTACAAAATGTTGGTGGTGAGGGGTCCTTAGATATCAACATAGTTGTTACTAATTAGCTTGGTAGAATTATCGCAGACTTTTTACTATTATTTAATTTATTCAAAATAAAGAAATATAGATTTGAACCAATAAACATGGTCGCTAATATCTATCTCATTTTACTTCAGATCTAGCCTCAAGCGAGGCCTCAACTTCAAAGAATATACCTTATGAGTTGGTGGAGGAATTTCCTAGCATAGTGAAGGCAGCTAGTGAATTTTTGGAGGAGATTCCCACAGCACTTCTGTATCAGATCAGAATGTCACCGTTCGAAAACGACTGGGGAATTATTAGAATTGGGATTTCCTTGGTGGTGTAAGAGGCACAATGAGGCACAGAAGCAAAATAAAAAAGATGCTCGTGAGGCAAAATGAATAAAAGAATCATAAAAAAATGGTGCTCGTGAGACAAAGAGAAAACTGAAGATTCTTTCGCATAATTAGAACCTTAATTTTTATAGAGCCACGTTGCGTGCCACACAATACATGATTTTTTTTATCTAGCACTTAATAACATTTTAAGGTAGTCTCTGCAAGTCAAGCCTAATAAATATTTTAAATTTAATTATAATCATTAAATAATATTCTTTTTCTGCAACCTTCTAGAAATTTAACTGTAGTAATTTTTTTTGAGTGGAAAATACATATTTACAAGTCTAGCCCGGCAAAGTGACATAAGGATTTGTAAAGTCTTTACCGTTTCCTTATGTCATTTTCTGTTGACAAAAAGTATCCGATAACAATTAAAAATGATTATTCCAGTCTTCCTTGAAAGTAAGTGTCTGATGTCTGTCAGTTGATTTTATATTTTATTAAAGTTAAAAAGTTTTTTGAGACTAGCAGGAACCATTGCAGAAAAAACATTGTACACAACACACCCAGAAAGTGACTTTACTGGACTCGCCAGGGCTTTTGCAATGAAAATTGCCAGCTCGCCCTGTTAAGAATCACTTTCTGGTCTTGTTGCATAAATAACTATCATGCTTTCTTGATATTTTCTGTAATATATTGACAAAATGTCCTGAATTTGCTTTTTTTGTATTTTTCTGATTTTAATAAATTTTGTACAAAATATTATTACCTACCTACTTGTGTTTTGAGTGTTTGTGGATCATCAGAGATAGTCACTCAGTTAGTTTTTAACTTCCAGCGAATAGAAGTATTTAAAAACAACTAATCGACTACTTCTGGTCTACAAACGAACACCAACTGCTACAGAAATAAAGCTTATAAATAATATCAATAAAATAATATAAAAGGGGGTTTTGAATTTTCGCGGGCGTTTGCTTCTTGCGCCATCTACTTTCACCTTCCATTACAATCGATCAATTTAATACTGCGGATTAAATTTTAGCACGTACTTGCGCGTCTCGGGTTGTCTCTGGTATTATTGAAATAGGAAAAAATATTGTAACAACAATTGCATGTTAAAATAATGGTAGTTCCATTATATTTATAAATAAATTACACGAAAATAAGATTACTAATGACTTACCGTTTTATTTTAATATTCCTGACGTCTGCTGATAAATAATCCAAATTTGACATGTAAAACTCATCCACCATAATAAAGTCAACTTTCGGCAGATTTTCTGCATTTCCTTTAGAAAATCCTGGCTCCATTTTCTTGCAATAATGTGCAGAAACAAAGCAAAACACGATTCGTAACTGAACACACAGAACATAACCGCAAAACTAACCGTAAACAATGTAAAATGTGTCAGATGTGGTGTGACGTTAGTAGTATCAGGCTTTCTGGCAAATGCTACCAACATGATTCCGGTCTGTGTGACGTCACTCAGATTCAAGGTCAAATGAGTGTTGAAATTGCCATAATAAATGTTTATTCTTTTTATTAAACAATGGGAGATTTATATTTCAAACAGAGTTGCACAAGGTGAATATCTATCAGTTAGCTTTCAAATAAACATATTTGTTTTGAGATTTCAGAAGTAGTGAAAAGCCCATTAGAATAGAAATAAACAACATTTCTCAGGAAACTGTAAACAAAGTTCAACACATTTTATTCATCATTTAGGGTACTGTGAGCTACGAGTACATTTCGAATATTTACTATAAACTATTTTTATTATTAACTAACCGTTAGCTCTGGTGACTATTATTTGTTCAAACAAAACATGAACAATTATTAGTAAATTCTTATATTCAAAATAGCCGTATCTTTCAACTTATCAATTTTGGACCCAAAGTGCAATACATTTTTGGAATCAGCTGTGAAGCAAAATCCAATAATGGAAACATATACAGGGTGTTCCTTTTAAAAAATATCGGTGACGTCATCACAAAAAGTAAAGGATAAGCCGCGAAATTGAATTAAAAAATCGACGTATCCGAAAAATTTTTCTACATATTCTTGGTTTAAGAAACAATGAATTTATTCCATACTTTATTGACACATTGTATATCTACTTTAATTCTTCTGAACTCCTCAGGGGGCTAGTCCGCGTATAAACTGTTTATAAAATATCTAAGTTAGATAATTCAAAATATGAACTTTTCTCATATTTGTTTTGACATTTTAAATTGAAAGACAATATCTAGATTAATTATTGTAACTTCAGTAATCATAATGACATTCTTGACATCTAACCTATCCTAAATAAGTCCATTCTTTTCATAAATTGCAAAATATCTGACATATTATTGCATCGTATTTATGCATTTCTAGAGAAAAATAGTAAAATAGTTATTGGGTTTTACAAAAGCATTCTTTCAAACCTAACATGATAACAAGTATTACGACCCAAACGACTAACCCCCGTATCCACCTCTGATATGTGCATAAGTTAAGCGTGCGCTACGCGCACCCTTGGCGCTTTGCAAGGCGTCCTCCTCTGTCGGGAAAAAAAATTGTATATTATTGGCCATCATAAAGCTTTTTTGCGTCGTTCGCGACGTAGAACGACACGCCCCCCGCAATTTTGCCGAAAAGGCGCGTTCCGAAATACTTTTTTGTAGGCCTGGACATTTGCCTTTACCAATTGGGGGTCGCGACCCCCCTCGTCGGAACTCGGGGTATGGAGCACCCCCCTCCACGCACCCCAATGGTGCGGGGTGCGTCGAGATGGAAGTTTTTTCATCACGTGTCGTCCCCATGGCCACCCACGGGGTCAAAACGGAGCTCGAAAAGTCGCTGCATGAGATTCCTGTTGCTCATTGGGCGGCAAGGGGGGAAATTTTCCGGACCCTATATCTCGGCGACGGGAAGAGCTATCGAAGCGATCTCGACGGCGTTGTACTCGTCTAGTTGTTCCATACCTGCATTGAGGGAACCATTTTTTGGAAAAAACGATTATTTCAAAATTCACCCCCGATCCCCGCGAAAACGCGTATATAAACCATGTAACTTTATGAGGGCAAAATGTGCGCAAAAGCACCCCTTTTACGTAAAAAATTCGTCGCGCCCGCGAGAGCATTTTAGACCCAACTCGTGTTCCCCATTAGCGGGATATAATACCTATAAATTTTTGTTTTAAACTGACTCTTATTTGAATGTGCTAGTATAAGAGTAGTATTTTAGGCATATAATGAGTTAAAAACAACACTTCCAATATATTTTATCATAGAAACTATTAAAATAATTACTGAAATTCCCAGTCGCACGCCTATCTCAATCATTTACCTGCCAAACCGCTCGTAAATGTGCTAATAGGAGTTTACGAAAATTTACCTCGAGTCGCCAGATCACTACCTCTGTCTTTATTATTCTTATAGTTCTAGAGAGAGATAGTGATATCTGAAAATCGCGCAGAGTGAATTTTCGTAAACGCATATTATTTATACAAGGATTGCAACAGTGCAGTTCTTGTATTAAAATTTCTGATACAGAGCGAAGCCACTGACTTTACATCATGTAAAATATTAAGAAAAAAAAGTAAAGGACACTGCTGCTAGTAATTGGATATGTAGTAACTAGGCCAGCGGAACACAACAGTCTCACCCATCTTCAATCGGCTTGTATGTATGTCAATTAAAAACGCAGAAGTTATGCAGTCTTAGGCGAGAATTATGTAGTGGATATACCGTCCTTCGGAGGGGATATAAAGCAGACGGTCCCTTATCTGTAAGATGGCCTTGGTAGCAGAAATAGGCCGATGTTAAATAAATGATTAAAAAAATCGGTTTACTAAAATAACATAACACACACAACAGATCCCTTCGACTTTGTCAGAATTGAAACCGGGATTTGAATACGGGAGTCGATAGGCAATAAACCAGTTACGTTTGTCACCTAATGCTCTGGCTCACTACGCTGTCCAGCTAGTCATTTAACATTTATTAAAAACGTTTTGCATTATTAATGAGGATATATTACTCGTTATCAACAAGAATCAGAGTATAATAAAAAATTAGATTGGTGTAAAATTAATGAAAAAAATGAGAAGATATAAGAGAAAAGAAAAAGAGAAACTTAGCAGAGTTTAAATTTTCGTATTTTAAATAAATAACATGTTTTCCTCATTCTATGAAACCTGGTTTTGGAAGTATGGGAAGTATGTCTCATGGGTGATTTAATATAATCGATAATTTAATACAATACAATCTGATCACGTTATAACTAAAGGAACTGTAAAACAAAGATACACGAAATTTAGTCACGAGAAATTATCAATATATCCCAGATTTACGTTAAGACGAATGGTAAAAAACACCTTGTACTCAACCACTACTACTTTTCATTTGATTTATCATTTCTGCTGTCATCACCCATCGTACAACTTTGTCTTTCACCAGTCACCTACATTAAGCCATCGAAGGAAGCATGCCTATGCCTATGGACGACAGTTGCAATCTGGTACGTCAAGTAAATGAATGCCAATTTTTATTATAAACTTGTTCTGGTAATAGCGACGATGAGTACCTAAGATATTATTATATAGAGAGAGATATCTCACTTACAAAAACTAATGAGGCCTGAATAGTGATGTATAGGGCCATCACGTGAAAATGTCCTTTTTTGAAATAACTTGGTTGTTTTTGAGGATATCAAAAAGGTGTAACAACATTCTTCAACTAATATTTCCGCAAAATCCAAATTTTGAATAAAAAAATTGCTCACTACGTTTAAGAAATACCACATCTTACTCTGTTTTTTTTAAATAGAACACCCTGTATAGTTTAAAATAATTGCATTTTCCTTAATTTTCTGATTACTAAAATACCAGACATGTCATGTTAACTCAAAAAGTTTTTATGATATTTGGATTTTGGTACTAAAATATCGTTAATGATTTTGTTAAACGTTGTTGCATTTGAAAACAAAATAGTATCTGACATGGTTAATTCTTCTTCCTCTTTTCAAAGGCAACTACATTAGACAAAATCGTTAACGATATTTTAATACCGAAATTCATATATCTCAAAAACTTCTTGAAATAACATGACACTTGTTGGTGTTTTTGAAATTAGAAAAATTAGGACAATCCAAGTTTTCAAAATATAGGGTATTCCATTTAAAAAACATATGACTGCATAAAATTTTCATGGAGTCGCATAAAGAAAATTTCGAGCAAAATCAAATTGTCCGAGCAGAGCCATAGATGGCGATGCATACCAATGATCCTTTATATGTGATTGTGCAAGAAAGAGACATGTTTTTGTCGCATTTTAAAGTCTGACAGTTGAATTTTGTCGGCTGAGTGGCTGGTGCTTATAACGATACGCTAAAAACAGCACTAAATTCTATAAAGTGCGCATGTGCCGCTCACAGTGTCATGGCCGCCGTTTCCGCACTTTCCGTGAAAATAACCAAACTATAATAAAGGGCAAGGAAAATAAAGAAACTATAATAAAGGGCAAGGAAAATCTTACTAACGAACTAAAAAAATACTTATTTAAAAAAAATAATAATAATAAGTGTGTGATTCGAACCCTGGACCTAGCGCGTGCTAGGCGAGTATCTTCCCTATCGTCTATGAGTTCCTTGCTGACAAATGATTCCAAAAGGATTTAATACACTTTGACATGTTATGTAACTGTGCATGCCCTGCGGCTATCTTAAAATGGAATCCAGTGCTGTTTTTACCGTATTCTGTGCTTATACGTTAGGCTTAAGACCAAGAAGGGGTGCCAGAATCGAATCCTGTCTAGGGCATCGATGTATAGTAACATTTTTAAAATAACGAGACGGTAGCACACTTGGCTAGAACATTGTTGTGTGGCAGAACACGGCTAGTCTAATGTCTATCTCCCCTGAGTTTAAGTCTTATTTGTGGTGTCTGGCAAATACAATTTTGCGAAGTTATGAGGCGTGTGTGTCAACAAAACCCACATTTTAAAAAGAAAAAATATTTTCTGACGAAACCAACTTCATGTTGCATGGAATAGTAAATAAGTATAACTTTCGTTATTGGGCCCAGCATTATCCCCACTAAATGTTTAAGGTTTGCACCCAACGATCCCAAAAAGTGAATGTTTGGCAGGTGTTATGCGCAATTACATAATTTCACCGTTTATATACAGAGAGATTTAATAATGGAAAATGTTTGGTTTTGTTAACACAGAATATTGTTCCTGCAATAGAAGCTCTTTTTTCTGATGACAACGATGTTATTTTATTTCAATAAAATGGGGCTTTGGAGGTCAGAAATATATAACGTTTTTCCAAATAGGTGGATCGGACGTAAAGAGGAAGTGGAGTGGCCGGCCCAGACACCTGAATTAACCCTCTGGGGTAACATAAACGACCAAGTATACAAGGAACGATCGAACGACAAACTGAGAGCTCGAATTGTTGGTGAATAGGAGACGCAGTTTCTGCGAATGTAAGGTGATCTATTATGGAGAGATTAGAACTACCTTATTTTTAGTTTATAGTATTCGTTGGTTTATCATCGGTGGTTGTCATCCTACATATGAATATTGGTTGAGGTAATAAATTTATGAAATAAGTAATTTTGCACGTCTGGTTTTTATATAGATACAGGACACATGTCTCTTGATATATTTGTTGACATGTCTCAGCAATTCTAATATCCCCACGTAGATGATATAATGGTGTTAACATTGAGAACCAATTGGTGAGCAACATATTGCCAATTCCATTGCTGATTTTTTCTTCTTTCACACTACCTAGTCCGAAGATGTCGAGCAAAATAATAATGAAACAGTTGACCATTTTTACTTATGCGATTTTTTAAGAATTGGTTGTTTACAAATATTTTAAACAACTAAAATCTAAATTTGACACAGGTCCTGATGAAAGCCAACATTTCTGATTAAAGGCCGCGCTTCTATTTTTTTACAACCTGTGACAATTCCAACTGTATGGAAGACGCTTAAAATTTTACCTGTTTTTTAAAAAAGGTGATCGGGCTAATATTGAAAACGTTAACTAGATCAATTACTATGGACAAAAGTATTTGAAATCATACTACCTGAATATACGTATTGTTACATACATAATCGCTTATTATATGCATAATCGCCATCATCATGGTTTTATCAAAGGCGGATCTACTGTCACAAATCTTTTTTTGTATCACACAACTTTTAGTTGAATCTATTGATTCTGGACTTCAGACTGATATTTTATACACTGATTTCTCTAAAGCCATTGACATACTGAACCACATTCTCATTATAAGACTTATTGCTCTTGGTTGTTCACTGAGTTTTCTAGAGTTGTTAAATAATATCTTACTACTCATAGGTAATATGTTGAATATTATAACCGCCGGTCTGTCCAAATTACAGCAACAAACGGTGTCCCCCAGAGATTCAATCTGGATCACCTCCTTTTTAACATCTTTATTAATGACATTGTTTGTGATTTGAGGGCAAACTGTTTATTGTATGCAGATGACTTGAAAATCTACTATATCAGAAGCATTGATGACTGTAAGATGTTACAAGATGACTTAGTAATTATATATAATTGGTGCATTGCAAATAAATTACCCTAAAATGTATAAAAATTTAATGACCTTTTCAATAAAACATAATCAACTATATTTAATTATTCGTTAAATAATTCAGTTCTAAATAGATCTGAAATATTTCTGAAATATTGTTGTTATAAAGAAGGTGGAATATGTCCTCCAATTGGTTTTCCTCACTTTGCCTTGCTTAATAGACTTTCTATTGAAAATCTGCAACATAGACGTGAAAAACACAAGTAATCTTTTTGCGCAAAAGATTACATAATGTCCACAAAATATTACATAATCCCCACAAATCGTTGCATTGTTAAATTTTCATGTGTCACGATTATCCGCTCATGAACATCCAACTTTTCACTTAAGCACATCTAGAATAAAAAAAAGTCTTCCCGCTTCATCGAATATGTATTGCATGTAAGGAAGTATAGGTTCCCACTGCAGTAGTTTTCTACAAGAGACCAAAACACCATGTATTGCGCTCGACGCGCGTTTCGGCAACCATATATATATATATATATATATATATATATATATATATATATATATAATATATATATATATATATATACATACATATATACATATATATATATATATATATATATATATATATATATATATATATATATATATATATATATATATATATATATATATATATATATATATATATATATATATATGTTATTAAATATGATTTGAAGTAAACAACTACTCAGCGGGCAAATACCCCGACCTGCATTGAATTACACCTTTAAATCATGATAGATCGATAGTCAATATCATTTGTCAATTCCTAACCAGACATAGATCGATTTCGAACTTATTTGTTCTCTTCAGTATGCCATAGGTTATGGAACAGACAAATGATAGTGGCCAACCTGCTAGTTATATACTAACTAAGGTAAATTGAATAGTGGTGAGAGGTATGAAACTTCTCATATGGTCTGAATGCTACTATCCGACCGACATCCTAGATGTCTCTGTGGCGGATAGCGTCTTGCATCACAGCAAGTACCGAGAGCGGCGACCCCTAGCCTAGGTGGACTAAACTAATGTGTTATTAAATATGATTTGAAGGAAACAACTACTCAGCGGGCAAATACCCCGACCTGCATTGAATTACACCCCTAAAAATCAAGATGGTCCATAGCCAATTTCGTTTGACAATTCCTAACCAGAAAGATCGAGTTAGACGCGGGTTTAATTACATTATGCCAAGGTTAAAAGACAAAGATAGTGAATGATTCAACGGGTACGCCCATAAAGAAAATTGCACGGTGGAAAATGCATAAATTGCAAATGGCAGAAAGATGCAAACCGTGGACACGTGTTTCTGACTAATTGGTCTTCATCAGCACGGTGTAGCTGAGTTAAAATGATGAACAAAACTCAAAAAAGACACTAAAGGAAAACCACTGACAGGGAGCCAGTCGCACCTTTGTGGCTTCCACTTGGCTGGCTCCGGTATGGGAGCGTCGTCCAAGCATCGCACACGCGGGCAACTATAGCAACCTGCGTGGGATTCCGGACCCAAGAAAATGAATATGAACAGAGAAAGGAGTTAGACGCGGGTTTAATTACATTACAGTAAAAAAAAAAACAATGATTCAACGGGTACGCCCGCATAAAGAAAATTGCACGGTGGAAAATGCATAAATTGCAAATGGCAGAAAGATGCAAACCGTGGACACGTGTTTCTGACTAATTGGTCTTCATCAGCACGGTGTAGCTGAGTTAAAATGATGAACAAAACTCAAAAAAGACACTAAAGGAAAACCACTGACAGGGAGCCAGTCGCACCTTTGTGGCTTCCACTTGGCTGGCTCCGGTATGGGAGCGTCGTCCAAGCATCGCACACGCGGGCAACTATAGCAACCTGCGTGGGATTCCGGACCCAAGAAAATGAATATGAACAGAGAAAGGAGTTAGACGCGGGTTTAATTACATTACAGTAAAAAAAAAACAATGATTCAACGGGTACGCCCGCATAAAGAAAATTGCACGGTGGAAAATGCATAAATTGCAAATGGCAGAAAGATGCAAACCGTGGACACGTGTTTCTGACTAATTGGTCTTCATCAGCACGGTGTAGCTGAGTTAAAATGATGAACAAAACTCAAAAAAGACACTAAAGGAAAACCACTGACAGGGAGCCAGTCGCACCTTTGTGGCTTCCACTTGGATGGCTCCGGTATGGGAGCGTCGTCCAAGCATCGCACACGCGGGCAACTATAGCAACCTGCGTGGGATTCCGGACCCAAGAAAATGAATATGAACAGAGAAAGGAGTTAGACGCGGGTTTAATTACATTACAGTAAAAAAAAAAAAAAAAAAAAAACAATGATTCAACGGGTACGCCCGCATAAAGAAAATTGCACGGTGGAAAATGCATAAATTGCAAATGGCAGAAAGATGCAAACCGTGGACACGTGTTTCTGACTAATTGGTCTTCATCAGCACGGTGTAGCTGAGTTAAAATGATGAACAAAACTCAAAAAAGACACTAAAGGAAAACCACTGACAGGGAGCCAGTCGCACCTTTGTGGCTTCCACTTGGATGGCTCCGGTATGGGAGCGTCGTCCAAGCATCGCACACGCGGGCAACTATAGCAACCTGCGTGGGATTCCGGACCCAAGAAAATGAATATGAACAGAGAAAGGAGTTAGACGCGGGTTTAATTACATTACAGTAAAAAAAAACAATGATTCAACGGGTACGCCCGCATAAAGAAAATTGCACGGTGGAAAATGCATAAATTGCAAATGGCAGAAAGATGCAAACCGTGGACACGTGTTTCTGACTAATTGGTCTTCATCAGCACGGTGTAGCTGAGTTAAAATGATGAACAAAACTCAAAAAAGACACTAAAGGAAAACCACTGACAGGGAGCCAGTCGCACCTTTGTGGCTTCCACTTGGCTGGCTCCGGTATGGGAGCGTCGTCCAAGCATCGCACACGCGGGCAACTATAGCAACCTGCGTGGGATTCCGGACCCAAGAAAATGAATATGAACAGAGAAAGGAGTTAGACGCGGGTTTAATTACATTACAGTAAAAAAAAAACAATGATTCAACGGGTACGCCCGCATAAAGAAAATTGCACGGTGGAAAATGCATAAATTGCAAATGGCAGAAAGATGCAAACCGTGGACACGTGTTTCTGACTAATTGGTCTTCATCAGCACGGTGTAGCTGAGTTAAAATGATGAACAAAACTCAAAAAAGACACTAAAGGAAAACCACTGACAGGGAGCCAGTCGCACCTTTGTGGCTTCCACTTGGATGGCTCCGGTATGGGAGCGTCGTCCAAGCATCGCACACGCGGGCAACTATAGCAACCTGCGTGGGATTCCGGACCCAAGAAAATGAATATGAACAGAGAAAGGAGTTAGACGCGGGTTTAATTACATTACAGTAAAAAAAAAAAAAAATGATTCAACGGGTACGCCCGCATAAAGAAAATTGCACGGTGGAAAATGCATAAATTGCAAATGGCAGAAAGATGCAAACCGTGGACACGTGTTTCTGACTAATTGGTCTTCATCAGCACGGTGTAGCTGAGTTAAAATGATGAACAAAACTCAAAAAAGACACTAAAGGAAAACCACTGACAGGGAGCCAGTCGCACCTTTGTGGCTTCCACTTGGATGGCTCCGGTATGGGAGCGTCGTCCAAGCATCGCACACGCGGGCAACTATAGCAACCTGCGTGGGATTCCGGACCCAAGAAAATGAATATGAACAGAGAAAGGAGTTAGACGCGGGTTTAATTACATTACAGTAAAAAAAAAACAATGATTCAACGGGTACGCCCGCATAAAGAAAATTGCACGGTGGAAAATGCATAAATTGCAAATGGCAGAAAGATGCAAACCGTGGACACGTGTTTCTGACTAATTGGTCTTCATCAGCACGGTGTAGCTGAGTTAAAATGATGAACAAAACTCAAAAAAGACACTAAAGGAAAACCACTGACAGGGAGCCAGTCGCACCTTTGTGGCTTCCACTTGGATGGCTCCGGTATGGGAGCGTCGTCCAAGCATCGCACACGCGGGCAACTATAGCAACCTGCGTGGGATTCCGGACCCAAGAAAATGAATATGAACAGAGAAAGGAGTTAGACGCGGGTTTAATTACATTACAGTAAAAAAAAAACAATGATTCAACGGGTACGCCCGCATAAAGAAAATTGCACGGTGGAAAATGCATAAATTGCAAATGGCAGAAAGATGCAAACCGTGGACACGTGTTTCTGACTAATTGGTCTTCATCAGCACGGTGTAGCTGAGTTAAAATGATGAACAAAACTCAAAAAAGACACTAAAGGAAAACCACTGACAGGGAGCCAGTCGCACCTTTGTGGCTTCCACTTGGATGGCTCCGGTATGGGAGCGTCGTCCAAGCATCGCACACGCGGGCAACTATAGCAACCTGCGTGGGATTCCGGACCCAAGAAAATGAATATGAACAGAGAAAGGAGTTAGACGCGGGTTTAATTACATTACAGTAAAAAAAAAACAATGATTCAACGGGTACGCCCGCATAAAGAAAATTGCACGGTGGAAAATGCATAAATTGCAAATGGCAGAAAGATGCAAACCGTGGACACGTGTTTCTGACTAATTGGTCTTCATCAGCACGGTGTAGCTGAGTTAAAATGATGAACAAAACTCAAAAAAGACACTAAAGGAAAACCACTGACAGGGAGCCAGTCGCACCTTTGTGGCTTCCACTTGGATGGCTCCGGTATGGGAGCGTCGTCCAAGCATCGCACACGCGGGCAACTATAGCAACCTGCGTGGGATTCCGGACCCAAGAAAATGAATATGAACAGAGAAAGGAGTTAGACGCGGGTTTAATTACATTACAGTAAAAAAA
The DNA here is from genome assembly GCA_029963845.1 of Rhamnusium bicolor. Lineage (NCBI taxonomy): Eukaryota > Metazoa > Arthropoda > Insecta > Coleoptera > Cerambycidae > Rhamnusium > Rhamnusium bicolor. Next base: position 3,693 of record JANEYF010005712.1, on the reverse strand, counting down.
AAACAATGATTCAACGGGTACGCCCGCATAAAGAAAATTGCACGGTGGAAAATGCATAAATTGCAAATGGCAGAAAGATGCAAACCGTGGACACGTGTTTCTGACTAATTGGTCTTCATCAGCACGGTGTAGCTGAGTTAAAATGATGAACAAAACTCAAAAAAAGACACTAAAGGAAAACCACTGACAGGGAGCCAGTCGCACCTTTGTGGCTTCCACTTGGATGGCTCCGGTATGGGAGCGTCGTCCAAGCATCGCACACGCGGGCAACTATAGCAACCTGCGTGGGATTCCGGACCCAAGAAAATGAATATGAACAGAGAAAGGAGTTAGACGCGGGTTTAATTACATTACAGTAAAAAAAAAACAATGATTCAACGGGTACGCCCGCATAAAGAAAATTGCACGGTGGAAAATGCATAAATTGCAAATGGCAGAAAGATGCAAACCGTGGACACGTGTTTCTGACTAATTGGTCTTCATCAGCACGGTGTAGCTGAGTTAAAATGATGAACAAAACTCAAAAAAAGACACTAAAGGAAAACCACTGACAGGGAGCCAGTCGCACCTTTGTGGCTTCCACTTGGATGGCTCCGGTATGGGAGCGTCGTCCAAGCATCGCACACGCGGGCAACTATAGCAACCTGCGTGGGATTCCGGACCCAAGAAAATGAATATGAACAGAGAAAGGAGTTAGACGCGGGTTTAATTACATTACAGTAAAAAAAAACAATGATTCAACGGGTACGCCCGCATAAAGAAAATTGCACGGTGGAAAATGCATAAATTGCAAATGGCAGAAAGATGCAAACCGTGGACACGTGTTTCTGACTAATTGGTCTTCATCAGCACGGTGTAGCTGAGTTAAAATGATGAACAAAACTCAAAAAAGACACTAAAGGAAAACCACTGACAGGGAGCCAGTCGCACCTTTGTGGCTTCCACTTGGATGGCTCCGGTATGGGAGCGTCGTCCAAGCATCGCACACGCGGGCAACTATAGCAACCTGCGTGGGATTCCGGACCCAAGAAAATGAATATGAACAGAGAAAGGAGTTAGACGCGGGTTTAATTACATTACAGTAAAAAAAAAACAATGATTCAACGGGTACGCCCGCATAAAGAAAATTGCACGGTGGAAAATGCATAAATTGCAAATGGCAGAAAGATGCAAACCGTGGACACGTGTTTCTGACTAATTGGTCTTCATCAGCACGGTGTAGCTGAGTTAAAATGATGAACAAAACTCAAAAAAAGACACTAAAGGAAAACCACTGACAGGGAGCCAGTCGCACCTTTGTGGCTTCCACTTGGATGGCTCCGGTATGGGAGCGTCGTCCAAGCATCGCACACGCGGGCAACTATAGCAACCTGCGTGGGATTCCGGACCCAAGAAAATGAATATGAACAGAGAAAGGAGTTAGACGCGGGTTTAATTACATTACAGTAAAAAAAAAACAATGATTCAACGGGTACGCCCGCATAAAGAAAATTGCACGGTGGAAAATGCATAAATTGCAAATGGCAGAAAGATGCAAACCGTGGACACGTGTTTCTGACTAATTGGTCTTCATCAGCACGGTGTAGCTGAGTTAAAATGATGAACAAAACTCAAAAAAGACACTAAAGGAAAACCACTGACAGGGAGCCAGTCGCACCTTTGTGGCTTCCACTTGGATGGCTCCGGTATGGGAGCGTCGTCCAAGCATCGCACACGCGGGCAACTATAGCAACCTGCGTGGGATTCCGGACCCAAGAAAATGAATATGAACAGAGAAAGGAGTTAGACGCGGGTTTAATTACATTACAGTAAAAAAAAAACAATGATTCAACGGGTACGCCCGCATAAAGAAAATTGCACGGTGGAAAATGCATAAATTGCAAATGGCAGAAAGATGCAAACCGTGGACACGTGTTTCTGACTAATTGGTCTTCATCAGCACGGTGTAGCTGAGTTAAAATGATGAACAAAACTCAAAAAAAGACACTAAAGGAAAACCACTGACAGGGAGCCAGTCGCACCTTTGTGGCTTCCACTTGGATGGCTCCGGTATGGGAGCGTCGTCCAAGCATCGCACACGCGGGCAACTATAGCAACCTGCGTGGGATTCCGGACCCAAGAAAATGAATATGAACAGAGAAAGGAGTTAGACGCGGGTTTAATTACATTACAGTAAAAAAAACAAATGATTCAACGGGTACGCCCGCATAAAGAAAATTGCACGGTGGAAAATGCATAAATTGCAAATGGCAGAAAGATGCAAACCGTGGACACGTGTTTCTGACTAATTGGTCTTCATCAGCACGGTGTAGCTGAGTTAAAATGATGAACAAAACTCAAAAAAGACACTAAAGGAAAACCACTGACAGGGAGCCAGTCGCACCTTTGTGGCTTCCACTTGGATGGCTCCGGTATGGGAGCGTCGTCCAAGCATCGCACACGCGGGCAACTATAGCAACCTGCGTGGGATTCCGGACCCAAGAAAATGAATATGAACAGAGAAAGGAGTTAGACGCGGGTTTAATTACATTACAGTAAAAAAAAACAATGATTCAACGGGTACGCCCGCATAAAGAAAATTGCACGGTGGAAAATGCATAAATTGCAAATAGCAGAAAGATGCAAACCGTGGACACGTGTTTCTGACTAATTGGTCTTCATCAGCACGGTGTAGCTGAGTTAAAATGATGAACAAAACTCATCGGAAGCCACATAAGGAAACGACCAGGTCTGGTTCAGTGGTTTCATTTATGTAAAAAAAACAATGATTCAACGGTCTGCCACCATTTTAAGACCGCACCGTGATGAAGACAATTCAGAACACGTGTTCCACGGTTTGCATCTTTGGCATTTCATGCATTTCACCGTGCAACTTACCTGCGGGGCTGCCTGAATTTTTTTTACTGTAATGTAATTAAACCCGCGTCTAACCCCTTTCTCTGTTCATATTCATTTTCTTGGGTCCGGAATCCCACGCAGGTTGCTAAAAGGTTGCCCCGCGTGATGCGAACCGTGGACGACGCTCCCATACCGGAGCTTCATCTCAAGTGGAAGCCACAAAGGTGCGACTGGCCTCCCTGTCAGTGGTTTTCCTTTAGTGTCTTTTTTGAGTTTTGTTCATCATTTTAACTCAGCTACACCGTGCTGATGAAGACCAATTAGTCAGAAACACGTGTCCACGGTTTGCATCTTTCTGCCATTTGCAATTTATGCATTTTCCACCGTGCAATTTTCTTTATGCGGGCGTACCCGTTGAATCATTGTTTTTTTTTTTTTACTGTAATGTAATTAAACCCGCGTCTAACTCCTTTCTCTGTTCATATTCATTTTCTTGGGTCCGGAATCCCACGCAGGTTGCTATAGTTGCCCACGTGTGCGATGCTTGGACGACGCTCCCATACCGGAGCCATCCAAGTGGAAGCCACAAAGGTGCGACTGGCTCCCTGTCAGTGGTTTTCCTTTAGTGTCTTTTTTGAGTTTTGTTCATCATTTTAACTCAGCTACACCGTGCTGATGAAGACCAATTAGTCAGAAACACGTGTCCACGGTTTGCATCTTTCTGCCATTTGCAATTTATGCATTTTCCACCGTGCAATTTTCTTTATGCGGGGCGTACCCGTTGAATCATTGTTTTTTTTTTTACTGTAATGTAATTAAACCCGCGTCTAACTCCTTTCTCGTTCATATTCATTT
>JANEYF010005711.1:600000-895897 GCA_029963845.1 Rhamnusium bicolor | reverse complement strand
CTTTAGCCAGTAAGGTCCCACTCCTTAAGTTGGGAACCAAGAAGTTCTGCTTGTTGTTTTGACAGCCCCAAGTCAAGTACTAAATCATTCAATTCATTTTGAGCAATTAAGTGAGGATCAGTAAAACTTTCTGGAACATATAGAAGGGCTCTTCTACACGTGATCTGGATTGTTCTTTGAAGAGTCAGTGCACTATTTCTGTTCCACCTCCCAAAACAAGTATTTTGCCAATCTAAAGACGCAGTTGGCACTGGTCAGTCTGATGCATTGTGAGGGATGATGGCAGAATTCGAATATTTGATTTTTTGTTTTTCTTTTTTGGAATATCCCTGTGCAACACCGGTTCTAGCCTTTGATCGGGGGTAGAGCGAGCTTGTTTTTCGGCGCCCTTTGGTCGACGCTTTCACTTCACGTTAATTCTACTTCGGTTTTATGTTAAATAAATAATAATTCCAAAATTTTTAAAACTCAACTTTTATTGCAAATATCAACCACTTATTGAATTTATATTAAATTAAGTAGCTCTAATTGAATCTACTTCTGCTTCTTTAACACTCAGAAGAATTTTACTGCTATATAATTAAATTATTGTTCGGTGTTAATTTCAATCAGTCACTATATAATAAAATCTGTCACCTATTTCAATAACATAATTAAAAGAACACATAATATTATATTTCGTTATATCGATCTAGATTAAAATTAAATTATTTTTCGCGTTTCGCTTGCCGGCGCTCCTTGCATCTGGCGCCTAGGGCGTATACTCCCCCTTTTCTACCCCAGGGCCGGCGCTGTCCCTCAGTTCCTGTTACACAAAAATAGCAATCATCGAACTAATTGGTCAGGTTTTTGCCATACCATTAGAACTGCAAAAGAGCATGCTTTTCTTTTCTTTTCCCTTTCATCCATTGCACTATAGTGACATGTTATAACTTACACAACAAACGTGGGGAGCCCGTTTTTTGTCTTGATCTCTGACTAAAGCTGCAAAATATAAAAAAAACGCTTATTTCACATTTTCAGACAATGGCCTCGCTTGTGACTTCACAAGGAATTCCTCCTTAAATATAACAAAATTTGTCAGGTTAGGTTTTGTAACTCCGGCGCATTGGACTGGACATTTTTTTGTTGCAAACGAAAACTCCGTCTGACAGACATAATTTTGCGCCGGAAAGGTCAAAACAAGACTGATACTGAAAATGTCCCACCTTACTTTAACTTGCTCTTCTAAAATTGCCGATCCATCATAAAATTTAATACCTGGCAATTAATGTAGTTCACAAACTAAAAACGGTGTTAATTAGTGATAAAGGTCGTAAAAATATGGGCGGTAGCTCATTGGGTTGGGAATGACGTCTAGAAAAATGTATAAAAATTGTTTACCAGCACATAAAAAATTGCAAAAGTTATTAACAATTAAGATAAAAAAAAAGGTATTTAGTTTTCGTAATAATTCATAAACTATTAATAATTAAGAAATTTAAAAAAAGGATTCTTAAAGAGCACGAAATTTCCGTGCGCGTGGCGCTGCCGCAGACCTCAGAATCCGACCGTAGCAACATAAAAAAATTTTTAGCTATAAAATATTAATCAAAAAATTTCAAAAAATTATCGGATCATCTGAACATCCCCAAGGAACAATATCCACTTAAAAAAAAATCTTTTTCATCAATTTTTCATAAATTTAAACATTGTCAATTAACAAATTTTTTTTGGAGTTCATGTTTATGTTTATAATCAGATAATTGTTAAACTAAAGACGTGAAAATTATAACCGATGCTGGATACATTGTGACAAGTATACTTTATGAAATAATCACATCCACAATATTTTTAATTGTCATAATTCATTAATTATTATTAATCTTTTACGTTAAAAAAAAACTAATAAACAATAAAAAAGGTGAAAGAATTTTTTATAAATATTTGTTATTATCACTGTTTTTTGTACATCAAAACACTATTAGATTTTATAATTTTTAAATTTTTGGTATTTGTTAAAAAAAATTTTATAAGCAAAAATGGATTAGTAGCATATTTTAGAAAAATTTTTTTGCCAAAATTATTAGTGGTTGATATATTTTAATTTTCTTAAAAAAAATTTTTTATTGTTAATAATCGTTTTTTTAATTTTTTCCATTATTATTTAAATAATAGTTTAACAAAAAGATTTTTTTTTTAAATTTATCTTTTTCATTTTTATAAAAGTAAAAATTTTTTTTTTTCTAATAAAATTTATTTGTTTATTAAAAAAAACAATTTGTAATAAACTATGGTCAGATATATTAATATAGTTTTTTTTATAGAAAAAAAAATGCTAAAAACAACCATATATTTAACAAAAAAAAAAAAAAATTCGGTTTTTTGTAGAATTTCCCATTTTTTATTATTATTATTAAAGATAGTGTTTCTTTATAAAATCACTTTATTTTTATTTATTCTATAAATGATTAATTTAAACTACATGCTTTGTTTATTTACAAATTATTAAAAAATAATATAAGGACGAAATATTATCATTAAATAAAAAAAAATTTTTATTTGAGAACAATTATATTTTAAAAAAAAAAAAAAATAAATTTGGTGTAATTATTATATAGTCTTTATTTAAAAAAGTTTGTTTTCTTCTTTTTTTTGAGTTGGTCGGTTCTTTTACTTTTTTAGGTTAGGGTCTCTTCCAATTTTCTTCTATTGCAAATTTTTGAAGATAAAAGGGGGAATAACAATATGTAATTTGATAAAAACTATTTATTTTTTAAATTAACAATAAGAGTTCCTTAATTTATAAAATCTAATGTAACTTTTTTTATAATGTGTAAAAAGAAAAAGGATAGAAAAATATTAAAAATTGATAAAAAAAAAAAAAAAATTAAAAATCGAATACGAATTTGAAGAATATTAATAAAAAACGCTTTTATAGTTTAAACTATAAAGTTATAGATATGATAAAAAAAGCTTATTCGGTAGATATTTAATCACTGAACAAAATTATCTTGAAGTTTATTACTGTATCTGCAATATTAATAAGCTATAAGTCATAAAAGATTTGAAAATGACAAAGAAACATTAATTTTTTATAAAGAAATGCGTATAATAGCTGATTAACAATAGTTACAGACTAGGTGGTTAAACTCATTTTAGAGATTAATTAATCCTTCCTAAAACCGACTTAATTATCTAGTGTCATTATCTCTAATAGTTTAAAAGATATAGAGGTTAATAAGTTAACAAAGAAGGAGGCACTTTAATTTCTGTAGAGTAGCAAAATTGAAAATTCTATAAAAAAAAAATCGAAAAAGTTTTTTATTGTATTGGTTAAATATATGGTTGTTTTTAGTATTTTTTTCTATAAAAAAATATAAATACATTCGACCATTATTTATCACAAATTGTTTATTAAATAAGCAAATAAATTTTAAGCGAAAAAACAATCTTTTGTTAATCTACTTTAAATCTAAATAATGAAAAAAAGTTAAAAACTGATTAACAAAAAAAGAAAAATTTAAAATTTTTTTTTTTAAATAAAAATCCACTAATAATTTAGCAAAAAATTATTTTTCGAAAAAATATGTAACTAATCCCATTTGTTTATAACATTTATTTAAACAAATACACTAAAAATTTAAAAATTATAAAATCTAATAGTGTTTTGTTCTTTAAAAACAGTGATAATAAGGAATATTGATAAAAAAATTTTTCCACCTTTTCTATCATTTATTAGTTTTTGTTAACGTAAAAGATTAATAACTAATGAACTATATCAATAAAAATATCGTGATGTGAGTATTTCATAAAGTATACTTGTCTCAGGGCATATATTTATGTTTTGGTTTTTTTTTTCATTCGTTTAGTTTGCGAATTATTTGATTATAAACATAAACGTGAACTCAAAAAAAATTTGTTAATTAACAATATGCTCATTTTATGAAAAATGGATGAAACAATTTTTTTAAAATTAAAAATATTGTTCCTTGGGATGTCTTGATGATCTGATAATTTTTTCAAATTTTTAAATTAATATTTTATAGCTAAAAATTTTTTTCTGTTATTTACGGTCGGATTCTGAGGTCTGCGGCAGCGTCGCGCTCGCCGCGCGGATCACTATTTTCACCATTAAATTAAAATTATTAATAATGGAGGTGCATTTCCGGGGTTAGGACTTTTTTATCGGAAATTTCGTCCTCTTCAAATATATTTTTAAATTTCTTAATTATTAATAGTTTCTGAATTATTTGCGAAAAACTAAATGCCTTTTTTTATCTTAATTTATTAATAACTTTGAATTTTTTATGTGCGGTAAACAATTTTTATACGTTTTCTAGACGTCATTCCGAATCCAATGAGCTATAGCCCATTTTTTTACGACCTTTATCACAAATTAACACTTATTTAACTTGTGAACTAGACTAAATATAATAGGGTCAAAAAAAAATATATTAGCAATGTGCAACACAGTAGAACTCTATAGTTCAATGGGACAATGTAAGTATATCGTGGTCTGCTTATTTACGGGAGTAATAAATATATATCATTGTGGGTCACTTATTGCCAGGCGTAATAAATATTTGAAGACATTAAAATTAAGAAAATGCCTTTTAGGTTTATTGAATCAGAGGAAAAATATTTCAACAGAGTGTACATACATAATTTATTTACAATGAGAACAAATAAAAAAAACAAAATAAAAACAAAATATACATATTTTCTTTAAAGTTTTAAATATGGATTTAAAATGACTGGTTTACACTGAAATAAGAACATCCTAATTTAAATAAAAATTTCGATTTAGTTATAAAAAGCCTAAAGTCTTAAAAATGTCCATTACCTTTTTATTTTGTGTACTCATAAGAAACAATGTCAGAAAATAAAACAATTTTAAATTCTGTCTGCATAAGAAACTTTGCGCTGCACAATTTTCATATTTCTGCTTTAAACAATGTTATGTTTCTTTATCTTAATATAAAGCAACATGCTGCATTTGAGCATTTAGTACTATTTACAAAAAAAGTGATTAAAATATACACCATATTACATCTAAACGAAATTTCCATGAAAATTAAGGAGATTCGTTCTCGATATTAAAAGGTGTTTTTTATATTATTTGTTTTTTACACATACTGATAATAATCTATTGATAATTTATGTAAATTTACAAATAAATGGTAATTATAAGTAGAGCTGTCCGATGTGCCTGGAGTACAGCCACGGTCTTGCGGTGTCGTCACACGTGCCGATTTAGAAGTGATTTACGCTGCAGTTTTATTTGAAAGGTTAATGCGTGAGGTTGTACCTATAAATTATACATAATGTCAAACGCACCTAAGGGTAAGAAACGACCGTACGCGGACACAGTGAATAAATTTATGCAAAATAATTTGTAAAGTTTGCAATCAAGACTTAATGTGCTGGCACAAAACAGATTGTCGTCGTCATATCAATACCGTGCAACATCAAAATAAAAATGGCATGCCTTTGACAACTCAGTTTATGTGTGATTTATTGTTAATGTTAATAGCCTGTAATATTCCGCTACACATACTCGATAAACAACCATTTCTGGAGTTTTTGGAATAAATACAATCCCCAGGTGAACTTACCAAGTCGTACATCGTTATGTAGATATATTCCAGCTGTTCGTGAAGACATTGTAAATAGGATTTAAATGTGGATTAAAAAATACACGGCTCTGGTTATGTATTGACGAGACGACAGATTGTAAAAAAATTCTATTTTTTAAATATTATAGTACGTGTACTGGACCCTCTTAAACCAACATTTCCACGGCTTTTTATTATGCTGAATATTTTCAACAAATAAAAGCTGTGATACTACAGTTCAACCCTAACGAGGCTGCAGCTATTAGGGAAAGCCAGACAAGCTTTCAAGGCGTTTCCCTTGAAACAGATTTAAAAAGTATTAATAACAATTATAGGGACTACACGACGCAATAGAAAAATTGCAAAATAGTTCGTTGTCGTTAGTGGAATCGCTGCAAATAGTGGACGACGTAAAAACACAGCTACAGGCTATAAATGACGCAAAAATAATCGCGTTAGTGAAAAATTCGAGTGTATTACAGAAAGATCCTGATTTTAGCAAATTAAGACAAATTTGTGATGGTGCATCTACAACTTCGTTAAGTGAGTTCACAGATTGTTTTACTTATGCCTGTATTACATCCGTAGATGTCGAACGGTCATTTTCAAAATACAAACATATTTTTTCACCAAAGCGAACATCGCTGACAGAGACAGCTGTAGAAACATACCTGATGCTATTATACTATAGATCTTCCCCATTTTGTGATGACGACAAAACCAAACTACTTCATAAATCTGTTTAAAAGGGTGAGTTTTATACAAATTTTTATAAAATGTAACATTATTGCTAAATTTATTTCCATTTAATATACTTATTCAAGTATTATGATATAATGTAAACATATGAGTCATATGACGGCTCTGGCGGCCAGGTGACCTCGGACAGCTCTAATTATAAGGATTATAAGCGTATTATATTTGACATGTTTTATGTGCACCTAGGTGAGTTATCCCTGTATGTGCAATTAAGACAGTAAAAGGTGTAAGTTAATCACAATAATTATTTAGATTATACATGATGAAAGAAATAAAAAATTGGTTTTGAAGATAATTGATTGAAATTTGGGATATCTCATATACATGTAATAAGCGGCACTTTTTGACCTACAACTGATTTCTTTTCACTTCCGGTTTCGCCGGAAGTGACACTACTTTCGATTTTTAAATGGAACAACCCTTTATATTATTGCATTTTTTAATTCTGCATAATTTTCTGAATCCAACGATACCAAATATGACATTCCAAACGTCAATACTTTTTATAATATAATCTTTAGTTTTCCATTAAAGTGTGCTATGACGGTTCCGATTTATTCTAAATGACCCGTGTAATACTAGAAAAATCGGAATCCCGTCAAGATATCATGTACATACACAAGGGGGTAATTCTTTGGCTTATTTCGTGACTGAAAGTTTATATAAACAGAGGTCTGCAAACGCTTCTTTACTGATCTACAGGGTGTTGAAATTTGAAGATTTTCTTTATAGCTCCTGCAGTTTTTGAGATATTTAGCTCAAATTTGGTATATAGGTTAAGCTGTAGGGCTTACATCATTAGGCATACCAAATGGTTGTGAGAATCTACAGGGAGATTTTTTTCAGGAGGTCATGCCCTTTTTCTCCCCCTGAACTTTTCAATGCGCCGCTGGTAGATTCTAAAAATACAATATGAATTTTCTGTTTTATTTAGAAACTTTTTTGGTCTCTTGTAGTTTTTCCGTATATGCGACCGAGAAAAAAAACTATTTTTTGTAATTCGCTATTTAGATGAAATTAAAATTTTTAGTAGTTTTTGTAGCAATGATTTATTACATTATATTATTATTACAGTATTACTCTAAGTTTATGTTGTAATTTTGTAACAGTTTCTTTTTCATTTGCCCCTATTCTTTATTGATGTAATGATGCCATTTGTGATCCAAGGTTTTATTTTGTGAGTTTTTTTGTTTTTAGGATTCTTATCGGTTTTGACTATTGAAGTAAGTTTGTATAAATGCCGGTGAATATATCAGTTGCTTCCTGTAGATTATTGTTTGATGTCACATTTGACCAATCTTGTGACTGGATTAGATTTCTGCATTTGGTAGTCAGTTTTAACGACTTTGCCTTTTTATTTCTTGCTTTGAAAATCGGTGTAATAATGGACAATTTAAAATGTGAAGGAACTACACCTTATTTAAAAACTAGATTAATTATGTGTAGCAGAGGATGAAGTATATGTAAATGAATCGATTCTATTATTTTTACAGTAATACCATCACTACGGGGGAATTATTGTGTTTCAAACTTGATATACATATGCTCAATGATTTCTATTTCGTTAACGGGTTTAAGATATATTGAAGAATTGATCGCGTGTTGTAGATTTTGGATATTATTGAGTTTTATGTATTTATTTTGCCATTTCACTACCTATATTTATAAAGCAGTTATTACGCAACTGTGGTTCGTGGGTCAAGAGATAGGGAGGTCAATTAGAAAAGTTTACCGTATTACCTACCTTCTAAAGTGATTTAAATTCCAAGTCGATCCTCGGTCTTTTTGAGATGCAAAGTGGTCAATTACTTTTTCATTAAAGTTTTTTATCTTCTATTAATGCCCTTTCTATGGTAAGAATAGCTAAAGAAGATAACCTTTCTTGAACCATGGTATTTCTTAAAAATGTCTTTATTCTTTTTAAACAACGTTCACTTTCGACGGTAGTCATAGGAGAGTACACAAGATTTTTAATAGTTTGACACTTTCAGAAAAGTATTGCACAAATTATTGTTAATAAAAAACTGTAACAAAGCAACTGCACCTTCACTATTGGAAAAATCTTCTCGGCTATATAATACTTCTCTAATTCAGTTTTAAATTTCAAATGATTTATGACTGGATACTCCGTTTTAACTAATTTAAACATATCTTGAGGAAAGCTTTTTTTAGTAATCTTTAAATCGATCTGCGTAAAATAACTGAGACACTGCTAAATGATTACTGAAGCCAAACCTGTTTTTGATCTCAGATGTAATTATATCATAAACTTCTAATGAAATTCTCCTTTTTGATTCTTCCGTTTTACATCTCTGGGCAGACTGCATGGATGTCTCCTCCAAATAGTTATTAAAAATTTTATTTCTGAGTCTTCAATTTTACTATTAAACGCCAGTACACTTATTTACTGTTATGACATCGATATTACATTTTTGTAATTGATTGAACAATATATCACAATGAGGCATAACTAAATGAAAAAAATTTAACCAGTAAAGAAAATGTTCATTTTGTAAGTAGTTTTTTAAACCAATAGCTTGGTTTAGAGTGTTGTTTTCCGATTCATTATTAACGATTTTTTTCTAAACAATCTAATAATTCTGTTCGATAGGTATAAACAGTCTCTATGCACTTTGTATTAAAATTCCATCGTGTTGGAGCCACTTTAGGTAATCTCACCTTAACAACATTATCTAACACGGCTGTTCTTTTTGGCGATTTTCCAAAGAATGAAGAAAAGCTATCTAAATTAGCAAACAAATTTTTTATGCTTTTATCCTGACTTGATGCTTTTTGTAAAATTAAACTTAGTTGATGAGCGTAACAGTGAATAAAATTTGCTGGAGGATAACTTTTTTTAATTAAAAATACCTATTATCTTCTTTTTTCTTATCAGGATATATTTGCTTTATCGTCATATTAGGTTTTGGACGGCCACCACCTTTGAATTTCACTCGGTCTTCATAACCCAACTTATTTTCATCTTTCAGTTTTAATATATTTTGTACAACACTCATATTTAATAGTAAACACCAAAAACACTGTTTTACTTAATTTCACGACAAGTAGAGATTGACTAATAAAATGTTCACAAATAAAAACATTAAAAACAACGCGACAGAATTTATCAACCAATGCGTACCAAGTCAGCATTAAGACTGCTGACTGGCGACTGTTCTACCAAGCTTCGTGCGTTGCCGTTACCGTGTCAGGGTCGTCAGGGACAGTGCCCCCTCCAGTGTTTTCTGTCTCTTTTGCTTTCTGACGATTCGCGCATAAGTCTATTTCACTTTAATTCGTTGTAAATTCGGTCCGTAGCTAGCTTTGAGAACAAGTTGTGGATTGACCCAAGATTTTTAAATTCTATAAATGAATAATGTAATGAATATGAATGTAGAGCTCGGTGCTCGGAGGGGATATGAAATCCTGCGATCTAGATATTTGAATAATATTGTGCATAGAATGAACTAGAAACTTTAATATATTTTTTAAGAATATTAAAAATATATATATTATATATTTTTAAACTACAGAAAATGAATAGCTCTATTTTTTTTTGTATGTGGGAGGTCATTGACCACATGACCCTATAAAAGAACCGCCAGTGGTTATTACAGTAATTTGCCGTATCTTTAGTTTGTTTAATTTGTTATCACTATCATCTAGGAGTTCATATTGTTCCGTTCTCAATTTTGTAAATTTTTTTGATAGTATTATCGTTTTCAGTAATTTTTTGTTTATAATAGTTATTTTTAGTTTTATTATTTTTGTTAAAGTATTTCTATAGTTTTTATAATTGGTTCCTTTTTCAATATTGTAGTTCTTTTTTGGATCTTTTCCATTGTATCTCTTTTTTTTATGGATTCTATTATTCCTCTGGTAATCCATGGTTTTATTTTTTTTGCATGCTTTTTGATGGATGATTTGTGTTATTTCGGCTTGTTTCATAATCCGATGTAATTCTTCTACAAAAATATTTGTTGCTAACTCAGGTTCTTTAGCATTTAATATATTAGTCAAGTTTTGTTTTGTAGTAGTTCATGTAATTTTTGATAATCCATAATTGTATAAGTTGTGTTTTTTATCTGTTCATTTGTTTTTTTATCTTTTTGAAATACATTTATCATGATTGGATAATGGTCAGTGAATTGCTCATTTATATTTAAAAGATGTAGTCAAGATCAGTTCTGGTTTCCTTAGCTAGAAATATATGCTCAATGCAACATACACATTTTTTATAAATATACTGGACTTATCTCTAAGAAATAATCCTCAAAAAAATCAGTTCAATAATCTAAAACTAGAACATCTTAATATAAGGTCATTGACGAACAAATTTAATGATGTAAAGCTGTTGATTGAGGATCATAATTTTAATGTTTTTGCCTTGGCCGAGACTTGGTTTAATGACAAGACTCAAACTGATATAATAGATTTACCAGGTTATAATTTATTCCGTAAAGATAGGGATACTAGAGGAGGAGGCTTAGTAGTTTATGTTAAGTCTTTACTTAAATGTAAAATTCTAGAACCTTTAGGAGATACTCCAGTCTTAGAGTACAGTTCTTACTTTACTGGATATGTCTAAGGCATTTTACAGTGTAAATTTTGAGCTTCTGCAAAAAAACTAGAAATTTATGGTATTAGTAGTGTCGTAAATCATTGGTTTAGAAACTCTCTGTATCATAGATTTCAGATAACTAAATTAACTGATACAAACTTATCTCAAGAATTGGAATTGTTATCGGAGTTCCACAGGGCTCTGTCCTGGGACCTCTCCTTTTTAATATATTTACATCTGATTTGCAGTTTATTCCACAATATTCAAAATTACATTTATATGCTGATGATATCCAGCTATACATAACTCTATCCTTAAATGATGTTTGGCAAAAAACTGAAAACTTGAATTTGGATCTAAGAAACATCCTAAAATGGTCTCAAAACAACTATCTCCGTATGAATCCAAACAAAAGCCAAATAATTTTAATGGGATCACAGCACAGGGTAAATAGTATAAAAGAACTAAATCTGGTTTTTAAGTTAGACTATTCGCAGTTAGAAATACGATATACTGCTAAAAACTTAGGAATCTTGTTTGATTCACAACTACTCGTTTACTGAAGCATGTTTCAAAAATAATCAGTCAGTCTTACTTGAAACTTAGACATCTCTATCAATTCAAAGATTTACTGCAAACGAGGATTAAAGTACAACTTGTAGAAACCATAGTTTTGTCGATTTTTAATTATGGAGACTGTTTATATGGACCGTGTTTAAATGCAGTGGACAAAAGTAGACTTCAAGTCATTCAAAACTGTTGTGTAAGATTTGCATGTAAAGTGCAAGTTAGAGAACACATAACTCCCTATTTTAAGGAGTTAAAGATGTTACGACTAGACGAACGTCGATTTCTTCACTACTATTGCCTAATAAAAAAAAACAATTGATACTTAAAATCCCAGTTATCTATATAATAAAATAGAATTTAGACGTAATGCCCATAGCAGAGTTATACGGAACTCTAATGATATCAGTATACCTAGGCATACCACTGCTGCATACGAAACATCATTTTCATATCTAGTTTCTCATATACATATATATAATCAGCTATCACCACAGGCATTTCAGACAAGCCTTGCGTCCTTCAAAGAAAAATTAAAAAATAAATTGCTATGTAATGATTTGAGTTTTATGGCTATTCAAAAATTCTAATTCTTTATTTGCATTTTGTAATAAAAATTTTAATTACTACTATGTTAGGGTAAGGTTTATATATCAGTTCTCTGTATCTTATCCTTTTGTATGTTTGTATTATATTGATACTGTACAATTTATTTATTATTATTATTGACTTAGGCTAAAAATGTAACATGTTGCTTTATATTAAGATAGAGAGAAACATAACAACACTGTTTAAAACAAAAATATGAAAATTGTGCAACGAAAAGTCATACCACTCCGGAGCGTCTTAATGATAATTTTCCTGTTCGGGATCTGACGTTATATCAATTTCCTCAACCGGTATTTGCAATAAATGTCAACTCCATTTCTTCTATGATATCGTCCAAGCGATACATGTTCTCTTCTTCGTTGATAACATCTCAGACACGCTGCCGCTTGTGCTGGAGTGACTTGTTGGAGGGCTACATACAATAAAGTTTGATATCAGCTAATTTAAATGTTTAATGTGCGTCGCGATGTACTGCGTTACTTGGGCCTATACCAGCTCGATGGGATTAAGTTGGTAATGGTACGGGAACAATCGTAAAACTGCCCTACCAGTTTCCTCCACCATGGCATTGTTTACATATGATACCGCACTGTATTGTTTTACTAATTCCAACAGTTGCACTATCAAAATGGGCTCGTCAAACAGCACTTTCTTCTTGCGTAGCCAATTTGCTATGAGTTCTTTTTGCCATGCTGTCGTGGTACTTTTTCACGCTTCATCGAACGGTATGGAGCGTGGTCCATAACAATGACGGCATTGGGTTCCAACAACGGCAGAATATTTTTAATCCATTGTTGGAAAACATTTGCGTTCATTTCCTCATGATAGTCATTGGTTTTTATTAATTCAAGTAATAATAGACCACCCTCCACGAAACCAAATTCGTTTTACCTATATGGGTGACTATTAATCGTTTACCATTAGTAGAAGGATATTTTAAGCCGATGGACAGACCGTCATTGAAGGCTTGTCGTGCTGTGGGCACCGTTTGGACTTTCCATATTTTCACGTCCATATAATATATATGTCCCTCCTGTCGAAAAAGACGAATTTTAGTTAAATATTGGCGTCCACATAAAACTATCTCAGAACGATCTACTAATATGCATTCCTACCTCTTTTTTCGTATTTGAACCCAATTTTGTTTCAACAGTTTCCACATGGTGGTTCTGCCGATGGATGGCATTTTTTTCATTAAGTCGCACAGCTACTATGATTTTGTCCAGAGTTGGTGGCTCATTTCGTAAAAAAAACTCTCCACAATCTGTTGTAGTGTATTTATTTGTGCCTCATTTAATTTCTTATGGGCCCTCGGACGCGGCCTTTTCTTCTGTGGTGACGATAAAACTCCTGTCCGTTCCTGCTCCATAACTATTGTCCAAATTGTTCTTTTGGAAATACCGATGTCAGATGAAGTTAATTTGACACTTTCTGATTTGGATTCACCCTTATTGCGATGAGATGCAAACATGTTATAAACCAATGTTTTTCTTCACGATTAAGCGGTTTGCCTTGCTGATGTTTGAACACACCGCCAACAGCCACATTTTCAACCAGTTCAGGGGCTGGACCTGCGACAGCCTCATCTTCGCAAACGATCACGATCACCTCATCTGGGATATCATGAGGTTGTTCAGCCCGGAGTTCAGGGACTGGACGTGCGGCAGCCTCACCTTCACCAACAACCACCTCGTCCCGGATATCATTAAGCTGTTCAGCCATGACAAACTATTGGAAAAAATAAGGAAAATATAGTACGAGAAATCGGTATACTGACGGGACGTGCGGGGTAAGACGCTACATGAGAGCGGGAAATGTATAACACATGGCATCTTCCGTCTTTTACACCGCTTACATTAAAGCGAGAAAGATGATTGGTTTTTGTTGGCACGCGACCGAGGCGGAGTTTCACTTACATTCTGTGATAGTTCAGGTCCGCACTTAATTTTGTTACCGATTTGTTCAGCATAATTATTTTATATCTGTTTATTTGCTGGTGTGTTTTTTGAAAATAATTTAAGACGGTTATCGTATTTAATATTTAATGTAAAAATGTTTCAACCGTGGAGAGGCCCCTACGTCTACATCTTATTGTGTTTGTAAAAATGAAAGTGATAGTGATTACAGTGATAAAGAAAAAATCAAAGTTCATCAGTGTTTTCAGTAAGAAATCGCTACATTTGAACGAGCAAGTGAAACAAATTTGCTTTAATGTTTACAATAATCTTTTGAAGCGACGAGCTAATGACCCTAATTTGTATGATTTGGATGTACTAGGTGAAACAGGATCTCTCACTCCCGTTCCTGATCCGTTAATACACAAACTGGTGAACGAAGATGCCCTTCTAAGAAAAACAACGAGCAAAACATTTAAGAACTTTAGTTTACGATGCGTATTAGAAAAATGAAATCCCAACTATTGACGTGGTAGACATAAAATTGAAAGAAACAGATTATCATGTAAAACATACCAAAAGAACTTTAGGAACTTGGTAAGAAAAATTGGATTTAAATATCACGCATGGCGATTATGGAAAGTAGACGAATAGTGGATTGGCGAAATTCATATCTAGAAGAAATAAAAGAAGGGAAAATAGACCAATTTATATCTAGATGAAACTTGGTATGATACTCATGATACCGTAAAAAAGGATGGATTGATGGATCTAGGAAATGTCAACCAATCTCATTTCCTCTTAATAAGGGGACACGGTTGATTATATTACACTGTGGATCAGTTGATGGATGGGTTGAAATGCGTTGAAACTGTGCGGAAGTAACATGGAAGACTGTTACGTGGATTACCATAAGAACATGGAGAGAGAAATATTTGAAAATGGTTTGAAAATACCCTAATTCCAAAATTACAACTGAATATTATTGTTCTTGACAATGCGAAGTACCATTTAAGAAAACTGTATAAAATTCCTAACAAGAGTTCTACTAAGATAGACTTACAATTTTTTTTAATGGAACAAGCTCTCTATTATGAGGAAAATTATAATAAAGCACAACTCTTGAAAGTCCTGCAAACGAAAAATTATGTGAAGTATATTATAAACACTGTAGCGGAGAGACATGGCCACAAGGTGTTGATATTACCGCCATATTTCTGTATTTTCAACCTGATTGAATTAATTTGGTGTAAACTGAAGAGAAATGTTAGAAAATGAAACACTTTTCCGAAATTCGTAAAGTTAAGTTAAAATGAAGTGTCGAAAATTAACAAGGAAGATTGGGAAAAAAAGAATTACGAAAGTAATTACAATTGAGGATGATTATTTAAAAAATTGCTGAATATCATACAAATAGTGGACATAAATTTATTATAAATTTAAACGAGGATAGAAGTTCATCTGAAAATGAAGACGTGATGTGAGGTAAAGTGAAGCGTGTGAAGTGAAGAAGTGAACTTTGTGATGTCAACTGTATTTTTTATTTCCGTTTTGAGCTTTTTGTAGTTCAGTGCTTGTGATATATTCTTTTTCAGGATGTTATTATTTATTATTATTATTTTTTTTTTCATGTTGACGAAAATACGTCTTTCCGTTTTTATTATAGTAATAACTTTTACACTATTAGAATTTATTTTTAGTTCATTTATTGAGAAAAATATTTGTTTCTGTTACTATTTTGAGAATATATTTTTTTGTTTTTATTTTGTTTTAAAAGGTTTCTTGTTACTTTTTAATCTTTATTCTCTACTAATATTTCAGGCAAGAAATTTTCATACCCTTCTCGCGGTTCTGATGGGTAGTAACAATTTATATTAAGTGAACTTGATTACTGCAACTACTGTATGTGTAGTCAATACTTTAAATTCAATATTTTTATTTCAAGTTAATACTTTTTGTATAATTGTTAAATTGTTGCTAGCTAAACCGAGCACAAAAACCTACATTGAAAAAGTAAACGAGCGAGCAATACAGATAAATCCAGCTCTGTGTTCTGTAGCGTCTTATCCAGCACGTCCCGTCACTATAGCGACTTCTATAATTGTTAAATTTTTGTGTCCACAATTATAAATTTGTGATAGAAAATTAAGTGGGTAATAAATTGGGAAAACAATTTGACACATACTATACCGGGTATAACAGGATCATGGTAAACCCCTTTTTCTCCTTTAGTTTTGAAGAAAATTGATTGAAATTTGAGACATCCTATATACATAATAAGCGGCACTTTTTGACATACAAGTGATTTTTTTTTCACTTCCGGTTTCGCCGGAAGTGACACTAACTTTCGATTTTTAAATGGAACACCCTGTATATTATTGCATTTTTTGGATTTTGCATAATTTTCTGAATCCAACGATACCAAATAAGTGACATTTCATACGTCAACATTTTTTTTATATAATTTTTAGTTTTCCATTTCAGTGTGCTATGACTGTTCAGATTTATTCTAAATGACCCCTGTAATGCTACAAAAAATCGAAATCCCGTCAAAAATACTAATTTACGTGATTTATGAGCAAATAAAGTTCATCAAAACGGTTTTAGGGCCAGAACTCAATTTTTTCAAATAGAACCATATTGGTACCGAGGTACCATTTATTAGTACTATTAATAAGGATTTTTTTCATGTCGTATTAAAATGTGCGATGAATCCAAACAAAATTACAGCTAAAAGAAAATAAGAAAATACAATTTTGTTCTAATTACCTTGTTATAAAATAAGGTGGCTTTGGAATACAAAAAATGAACACAAAACATTACAACAGTTGTTCAAAATGCTGCCCATTAACGTCAATGCACTTCTGAACTCGCATAGCTGTTTCTCGAAGAACGTTCGCTAATTGCTTGGCCGTTATGCTACTAATTGCGCGTTTTACTCGTAGCTCCAGGTCTTCACGGGTTGTAACGGCGGTTGCGTAAACAATATTATTTAAATGACCCCAAACAAAGAAATCATGGGTGTTAAATCAGGTGACCTTGGAGGCCACCTCACAGGACCATTCGTCGAAATTACGTTTTCTCCGAATCTCCGTTGAGAGGTAATCAATTACTATCCTTGATTTATGAGGAGGAGCGCCATCTTGTTGGAAATACATTCCCTGTCGTAAATGGAAAGGTAATTCAGCTAAACTGTCCTCAATTTCATTTTGCAGAAATCTCAAGTATCTGGCACCAGTCAGGGATCCTTCAAATATTATTGGACCTATGATTCTACTACCGATTATTCCAGGTCAAACATTGAAACCGAACCGCACTTGAACGTTACCCTCCCGTAATAAATTTTGATTTTCTTGTGACCCATATTTTGTATTTTGTCGGTTAAATAATCCCAAATTTGTAAACCTAGTACGAAAATAAAATCATTCCCAAAAAATCATTGTTTGGCTGCAACTTATTGCAAGTTTGCCTTAAAGAAACAGTCTTATCAACTTCTATTCGAGCCAAAACATTAATTTCCGTTTCTTCGTCAAGAACGAAATTTTCTTCGGCTCACT
This sequence comes from Rhamnusium bicolor, assembly GCA_029963845.1. Taxonomy (NCBI): domain Eukaryota; kingdom Metazoa; phylum Arthropoda; class Insecta; order Coleoptera; family Cerambycidae; genus Rhamnusium; species Rhamnusium bicolor. The sequence goes on along the minus strand of JANEYF010005711.1, from coordinate 878,352 downwards.
TGTTAGGCTCACTTCGGAATTGATTTTCACGACGATTTAAATATTTTCTCGCTAAACATTGTCTATCAGATATGTTTCGGCATAAAGGTGTCTAGTCGCAACGGCATTTTTTCTACATTCCCCGTAAATAATTAACATATCCACTTTTTCATCTCTTGTATAAATTTGCGGCATTTTGAACACAATTAACAAGAATTTTAAACAATTTTTAAAGACACAATAAAAAACACCAGTAAACCAACAAATGTTTGACACGCTAAATATTTCATTGTGTTCAAAGCCACCTTAGTTAGTTACTTCTTAACATTTAATTAGAACAAAATTGTTTTTCTTATTTTTCTTTTAGCTGTAATTTTAATACGACAAATGAATAAATTCCTTATTAATAGTACTAATAAATGGTACCACCGTACTAATATGGTTCTATTTGAAAAAATTAAGTTTTTCCCCAAAAACAATTTTGATGAACTTTATTTGCTCATAAATCACGTAATTTAGTATTTTTGACGGGATTTCGCTTTTCTAGTATTACACGGGTCATTTAGAATAAATCGGAAACGTCATGGCATACTTAAATGGAAAACTAAAAATTATATTTAAAAAAATATTAACGTTTGAAATGTCACTTGTTTGGTATCGTTGGATTCAGAATATTATGCAGAATTCAAAAATGTAATAATATACAGGATGTATTATTTAAAAATCGAAAGTTAGTGTCACTTCCGGCGAAACCGGAAGTGAAAAAAACACTTGTATGTCAAAAAGTGCTGCCTATTATGTATATAGATATTCCAAATTTCAATCAATTATCTTTAAAACTAAAGGAGAAAAGGAGAGTGTACCATGATCCGGTTACACCCAGTATATAAAATTTTTGGAATGTGAATAAGGAGGGAAATAGCGAGAACTTCTTTTTTTCAACGCCCTCTATCTCGAAAACCAAGACACTGTAGAAATAAGTTTATATCTATAACAAAATCCTCATTTCGTCTTTAAGGACTGTTAAAATTTTCGCTATTAAAACTGAATCACCTTGCATAATAAAAAACAATTTAAAAAAACAGTAGATCATTAAAAACATCTGTTATGTGCAAAGATGTCAATGGAGAAAATTTCAATAAAAGCAATCCAATCCGATCAAATAAATCCGTTATGGCAACTAAATACACAAGCTGTAGTAATGTGTGTTGCGTTAACACTCAACCGCAGATTTTAACAATTTGTCTGAGAAGCAGGCAGATGCTGCCAATCAGCAGAATATAGCGCTGCGTACCGCCAAATTTTAGTAAATAAAAATTAAATAGTTATTAGTAAAGCTGCAAATCGTTTCTGTGTATCATGGTCGTAGACTATAGATGTACTTACTGTCGCCGGCATTCACCTTGACCGCGAAAGTCTTTCTCCGGTCCAGTCTATTATTAGCTTTCGAGTTGTGTACATGTTAAGTCACTTGGGCGTATTGCATATTGTTTTTGTGTTTTTATTTTATTTGTTGTATTGTATTGTTGATATTAATTTAATAATAAAGCATGGCAGACGTACGCAGGGGGTAGAAAACGGTCATTTGCTGACAAAGTGAATAAATTCACAGGTGAATTCCCGGATTTATTCTATGATGGTGCTAAAATAATTTGTAGTGTGTGAGAAAGATTTGATGTGTTGGGATAAGCGTGATTGTGGACTCCACGTAAATAGTGTACACCATAAAAATAAAAAAATGGCGTGCCTTCGACAACACAGTTTATGTTTGATTTACTATTAATGATGATTGCCTGTGATGTTTCGCTGCACATACTCGATAAACAACCATTTCCAGAGTTCTGGAATAAATACAATGCCCAGGTGAAGTTACCAAGTCGCACAACGTTATGTAACTATCTACCAACTGTACACGTAGACATGGTAAATAAGATGAAATGTGAATTAAAAAATACATGGCTGTGGTTATCTGTTGATGAGACAACAGATTGTAAAAAAAAATTCTATTTTAATTGTTATAGTACGAGTACTGGACCCTCTTAAACCGACAGTTCCACTGTTACTAACTAGCAAAAGACTAAGTCAGTGTACTAGCGAAACAATTACCAGGGTGGTGCTGGAGACGTTAGAAAAATTTGAACTGTCAAAAAGTCATGTGTTGATGTTTGTGACTGATGGCGCCGTGACAATGCGTTTGGTAGGCCGTTCTTTGCAAGAACAAGGTTGTACGTTTATATATGTTACGTGTAAAGTACACGCTTTACATCTTGTGGCAGAAACTATTCGAAAAGGTTTTCCAGAGGTGCATGCATTAATAGCAAGTACAAAAATAGTGTTTCATAAATCTCCTAAACGTCTCCGTGCATTTCATAGCAAGTGTCCCAGTATTCCTGAACCACCACAGCCGACTCTTACACGTTGGGGAACATGGTTGCAGGCAGCTTTTTATTATGCTGAATATTTCCAACAAATAAAAGCTGTGATACTACAATTCAATCCAGATGAGGCTGCAGCTATTAAGGAAAGCCAGACAAAATTCGAAGATATTTTCGTTGAAACAGCTTTAAGAAATATTGCGAAGAACTATAAACCATTACATGAAAGCATAAAAAAAATTAGAAAACAGTGCGTTGTCGTTAGCGGAGCTACTGCAAATTGTGGACGAAGTAAATCTACTGCTACACGCTTATAGGTGACGCAACAAATGAGCGCGTTAAAGAAAAGTTCGCAAGTGTGTTAAATAAAGACACCGGTTTTACCAAATTAAGACAAATATGTGATGGTGCAGCCCCAGATCCGTTAAGTGCGTTCAAAGAATATTTTACGTATGCGTGTATTACATCAGTAGATGTCGAACGGTCGTTTTCAAAATATAAGAATATATTTTCACCAAAGCGAACATCACTCATGGAGACAACCATAGAAACATACCTGCTGGCTACACATCTTCTCCAGTTTGTGATAAGCAAGCTAGTTAAGAGGGTAAGTTTTACATACATTGTTATAAATTGTAACAGTTCATTGTTTCTCGTATTAGTTAATTTCGCGTACGCCACTGTCCCACGGAACATTTTTGACAGCCCTAGTTGTTAGTCTAATGCCTTTTTTTATGGTACGGTAATTTTAAGTTCATAATGGTAGGGTGATCGTAATGTTATTTATAATTATGGGGTAATTTTAATGGGGATGAAAATTAGGATAAATTTTAATTTTCAAGTCATTTTTTGGTTCATTTTGTTTAATCTAAATAGCATCCTGCGCATGAACTGTGTTGCTTCTGGTTCTTTTTCCTGTTTTTTATCCTGGACGTCTCATAGCAAGTACTGACAATGGCCATCCTGAGATTTCAGTTCAAGCCTGGTCGCCTTCGAGATTTAACGTTATATTTTATAAATTATAAGTCGTCCTTCTTTTCTGGGGTTTATCTCGGGGGTACCAAAGTTGTGTAGTTGTTTGTACGATCACAATATCGACGTCTGTCAGATTTGTCTGCTTGAATTCAGCCTGTTGGTAAGCCCTTGTGATCTTTTAGTTTTTTTTTTCGATGTTTTTCCTAATAGTGTCGTCCTTCCCCTGGAGTCAGGAAATCGCGAGTAGCAGTAAGTTTCGACCAAGAACCACAGTTTATGTGTGTTTAAATTTGTTCCTTTGTTTTTTTTTTTTTTTTTAGGGATATTTCTTTTACTGTACAGGATTCTGGTTTTTTTTTTGTTACCAAGGCTGTTGAACCGGTTTTTTTGTCCTTTGCGGGGTCACATTTCCCTCCCTGAGCGTCCAGGCTTATCTACGAACTTTTTTTTTTTTATTGGGACTGTCTTTGCATCCTGCTACGCTGAGAGACGTTCGCCGATATCCAGGAGTTCTGTAGTCCTCTCCGGTCGGTTCCAACGGCGGTTATGGACCCAGATAAGTCCCTAAATACCTATTTCAGAAAAAAATATACATACCGAGTGTTTTATTGCCTTCCCGACTTATTTAACCATTTCATATTCAGTGTTTTTTTCTTTTAAGACATATCTATAACAACTTATTTCAGAATTTTTCTATAAAATCAGTTTTACTTTTAATGTACATAACTTCCTATAGTAATTAGTGAATATAATTACAGTTTTCAGTTTAATTAAATATTATATTTTGTAGTTTAATATTTGTTTATACCCTTGCATAGGTATTAGGTTTTTTTTTCATATAGTAATAAGCTGATATAACATTTTTTTTGTTTTCAAATTTTGTATATCGGACCAGGAGTTGCGTGATCACTTTACCTAAATTCATCATTTCAATGACTCAAGGAAACCCACCCCAGCTCGAGCCAGTCCGTGCAGTGGGCCGATTCGTAGACGAGTGATACTGAAGTGGCACTCTTAAAAAAAAAATTTTGTTACAATAATCTGCTTCTCATTCATTAATATACCGGTTTAACTTTAATTTATTACGAAAATTGGAACCTAAATGTTCATTCTGCTCTCCCTTTAATAATTATTATACTTTATTAGCAATATTTTTTTTTATTTTTATTGTTTTGTGTATTGTAATACATCAAATACAGAATTATCTTAAAGGGACAGACAGACAATTAACGATACTCCTAAATTTTATCAATAACATACATAATAATATAACCTTTACTTTGTAAACAGAATAATAAATCAATAAACTTTTTCGACTGAACTATAAAAGGACATAAAACACCATTTTCCTATAATATTTACCACATACCAACTTTTACAGACCCCACTATCTCCTTTAATTCTTATAACCCTCTCGCCCACAAATTAGCCGCATATCAATCTATGACACACCGAGCCCTCAGCATACCTTTATCAGAGACAGATTTAAAAGAAAAACTAGACACAAAAAGACTTATAGCACATAATAACGGGTACCCTCAAAATATAATCAACAATCTAATCTACAAAAAAAAAACAAGATGTCCCTCTTAAAAGAACTTTACCCCACTATTAACGAGAAAAACGTTCAAACATACATTTCATTACCATATTCAGGTCAATTCTCTTATTCAATTAGTAACACTTTTCCAAATTTAATATTAAAACATCATTTAGCTCTAACAAAAATATAGGCAGATATCTTTTCAATGCCAAACAAAATATCTGATGTGACTAGCACATAACTTTCTGATCTAAAAAAATCATTCTATTTAATTCCTCACTTACTTACCTCAATTAAATTTTAATCACGTACCTTGAAATGTTTTATTAAAATTTTTAAATTATTAATTATCAGCGTCATTCGATACTGTCAATAATAATTCATGTCATATATTTTAATAATTTCTTCTTATTGACATTGACATTTTTGTAACTAAATTAGATATTACAAATGTCAAACTGTCACATTTATCCCAACCCCATTTTATGAGGTCAAATGTGTAAAAAATTTCATTTTACATCAGCTTTATTTAATTACTTGGAAAATATATTTTATTCACATGATATAGTAGACATGATTTATAATCTTTCATCAAGAATATATTTTTTTGTAAACACAAATACAAAAAAGTTTGGGGACCTCCTTTCAGCTGGCCAATTTTGCTCATCATCGAATTTATCATTGTCTTTGACCTTTAGAACATGTGTACCAAATTTGAAGCTTTATCTCAAAAACTGTGGCTGCTATAGACTACAGACATGCAGACAGATTTTTTTTACATAAAGTTATGTTTTTTCATTATAATTCGTCGTGATTCGTCTAGAAATGCAATAAAAATCTTAATTTCCAAATTTAGAAAGTCTCCCATTAATACACACACGCACACCCACACACATACACGCGCGCACACGCACGCACACACACGTACACGCCCACACACGTACACGCACGCGCGCGCGCGCTCACACACACACACACACACAGTCAGAATGGCTTCAAGGAGGGCTCAAAACGTATATATCAAAATCACGATTACTATACTTCCTTATATTAGGTATAAGAAAGTAAATGATATCTCTAAAAAAATGTGGTGTATATCGATTAGATTTCCCAGAATGTAACGCCTCATATGTAGGTCAAACATGTAGATCGTTCAGGATAAAATATAGAGAACATATTTATAACGACTATTCTCGTTATTTTAAATACTAAAATCAAGATATCAAAAAACGAATTTTGATTTTAAATTTAAACTCAACTACAAAAGGAGATTCTTTTTCTTGGGCGGGGAAGTTCGTAGCTACTAGAAAATTTTTTTTCTTTAAAACAACTTTATACTGAACAGCAAAATAAACCGTCAATAATTTACGACCTAAAACTAAAAATGGCTTAACCAGTCTTGTGAGACGCCACCTTTCTTTAATGTTTTTTCTAAAGTTCTAATTGATCAAAACACCGGTTACAGTTAAAAAAAAAGGAAAAAACATGTAACTACGTCCATAAACCATCGGAAAGTCAAATCACACAGGCCAAAAACGCTAATAGATTTGCAAATCTTTTAATTACAAGTTTTAGTTGCCATTTTGCGGCATTGCCAAGCTGACATAGGCTTTACCTCGTCATTGTACTAGGTATCTAGATCTAAGTAAAATCAGAAGGCCTTACCAGGGTTTCGGTCATCTACCATATTGTATTTCCTCATTACTGAACTGCCAAAACTCCGATTACACATCGCAACTATAGCCCAGAAACAAAGGCAAGGTAACTAACATAGATCTGCCAGGGCACAGCAACAAGGTACTATATTCAGCGGCTCCAGCTCGATCACACCACCGTAGCAACAACTTCTCCACATTACCTATCGCTCATGTGGTTCTGCATCATCATACAACGGAAAGATAAGGCAAGATAACAACTCCAACGTAAAACAACATCAATATTCAACTTAACAAGATACAACATATCCAAATCCATATCACACACTACATACAGATCCGCTCTGGAATGTGGCTACCTAGCGTCTGCTCGTCTTTCGCGTCCAAAAGCCAGATTCCCCATACTCCGCGAAACACATCCGACCGGTGCGATTGTTTACATTGTTCTCGGCACCGTGCTATCCGCCCAGTGGCGTCACTACATAGGGGTAATACAGTAATTCATAATAAAATTATTTTAAGCGAGTCTGGAGTTTCAACGTATAATTCAAACCATTTTAGTTAATTGATATCGAATGTGGTACAAATTACTAATTCAAAAAAATTAACCGTTACATATTCACACACAAAAACAACACTCCAACATTTATAAACACCCAACAGATTTTGGTTATACAATAACTGATGACTATCAATCTAAAATATTACATATTTGTGGGAAAAGTAAAAAAACTTCATTTATTAGAAGCGCTAGAAATATATCAATTACATAGGAATAAAAATTACAACATTTAAAGGACCAAATAGATTTAAATAATTCTCCATTATTAAACTTGTTCAGATAACCTAATGCTGTTAATAAAAATCACAGCATAATATAATTTACTACCTTGAAAAGCCCTTTACATTTAAAGACATAACATCTGTACAAATTATGAATTGATCCACCATAAAGTGACCCATCCTTCTAATCAGTTCAGTTTATATGTAAATGAAAGTAAAATCTGTGTACAATTTAATTTACTTGAAAATGCTGGAATAGGATGAAACTAATTGTAAAATAACAAAGTGAAAATTAGATAAGTAATAAAGTGTTTATAAATATTTTTTAAATTACATATTAATATTAGTCGTTGAAAACACAATTCAAATAATATCAAAACACAATTAACAAACGTCCAACTACGACCGTGATTATGAAATAAAATAAAAAATGAAAATTGAATTAACCGCTACAGGAACTTTGCACTTGTGTACATCTGCCTGCCATCTACGCCTAACATCAGCGCGCATTTTGTTCCCAATCCTGGCTAACGCTGCAAAGTTTAAGTGAATAGAATATAGTGAATATGAAATTGAAATAGATGGATATAAATTGCTGACCTGTAAGTCTCATAGCAGACATACAGGGGGGAGGGGGAGGTACAATATATGTTGCAATAAATAATTCTGTGTCAGTTATTCATAGAAAGATGCTACCACTAAATACTTGGAATTTGACCATTAAAATAAATGTCCACAATTCTGTTTTTGTTATAGGTGATTATTTATATCATTCACCAAATGGCTCTCGTGCCGATTTTTTTTACTATTTTGAAGAATTAATGGAAGATATAATTGCTAATAAGGCAAAAGTAATTATGGTGGGTAACTTCAATATTGACCTGTTAACGGAATCTACATATAGTAATAAAATGAATAATATTATTAGTTCTTTAGACAAATGATTAATGTTCCTACAAGGGTTACAAAGGATTCCTCAACACCTATAGATTATTTAATTAGGAATGAAAATAATATAAAATATACGGTTTGTAACGGCCAACAAATTGCAGATCACCATAATATATTAGTTTCCCTTGCTCAACATGATAAACGAAATAGAATTATTAAGTAATGAAATAAAAATCTGTAAAAGAAATTTCAAAAATTTTTATGTGCTAAACAAGCATGCTCCAAGAATATAAAATATTTAATAATTCTAAACTAAATTTCTGTTTTCTATTGAGGTAATTGCCGAAATAATAGAAAGAGACAAACTACAAAATATAATTAAACTGAACTATGAGGAAAGGTATAAATTAAAAAGGAATCCAGTGACAGCATTAATTAGATAAGAAACAAAAACCTATTATGAGACACAAATTGATCAAAACAAAAATGATGGTAAAGCTATGTGGAAGTTTTAAAGGAACTAGTAAGTGGTAAGAAAAAATGCAGCAATAATAATATTAGATTTGAAAACATAGTTTTAACATTAGAAATTGAAATGGTAAATGCATTTAATAATTATTTTATAAAGTCTTCATAACATAACATAACTTAGTGATAGGGGTAGTTTCCTTTTATTGAAACTAAAGAAGTATGGAGTTGAGGGGTTAGTTTTACACTGGTTTATATCATACCTTGAAAGTTGAGAACAAATGGTTAAATTTAATGACAGTTACTCAGAAAAAATGGCAAGTAAATATGGAGTACCACAGGGATCAGTACTTGCACCAATATTGTTTTTACTGTATATTAATGATGTTTGTAATCACTGTAAGAAATGTAATATCAAATTGTTTGCAGACGACACAATGTTATATGTGACAGGTAAATTAAAAGATGTGTATAAAGTTAGCAAAACACCTTTAACTAATCGAATATTTAACCGACTCATAATTTGTTGCTAAAAAGTTGCTAATTGATTTTAGTAATACTGAATTTGTTGCTCTTTATTAAAAAAAAAAAAACGGGGTGTTTCGCTAACTTCACATGAAGGTAGCGAAACACCTTCATGAAAAATGAATTTAAATCACCGGGAGTTAGCCTAAATTATTCATTTTTTTTTGTTGCTATTAGTTGTAGTAACTGCAACGTTAAAATTATTTATTTTTTTAAAAATAAGCGATGTTTCACTAAGTTTATATGAAGTTAGCAAAATACCAACACACAAAATGATTATAAATAACCGGGAGACAACTTAACATACTTAGTTTTTTTGTTGCTAATTAGTTGTGACAATATCGCTATTGTCCTTGTTGTTCTTAAGAAATGAACAAAGTTTATACAAGAATAAGAGTTAAAAGATGATAATTTTGAGAAAGATTGTCATATTTTCTTCTCGACAAAGTCTGGAAAGCAACAACTAATTCATAAGTGCCCCACAACAAATCCCCATGACGATTTCGAGTTCAAAATCCATGAACCAACCGTTTTATGGGGGGTGTTTTGCTAGAAATATTGAAAAAAAATTACACTTATCAGGATATTTGGCATTTTTTTAAATAAAGAGCAACAATTTCAGTATTACTGCAACCAATTAGCAACAAATTATGAGCCAGTTTATATTCGATTAGTTAAAAGTGTTTCGCTAACTTTATGTTAATTAAAATAATTCTTATAAAGAATACACTGCTTTTAGATGAATCAAATAAACTGTATTTAGATACACTCTACATATGTGTCGGCTTTTTAGGCCTTTCTCAAGAGCATTACAGATAAATACTAAAGTTATGAGAACAATTTACCTAATATATAAACTTTCACTAATCTGGTTAAAATTACAGAAAATTCCCTGGGTAATAATATCATATATTAATAGTACCATATATTAATGCACCTTCCTATAAGGTTTGCAAAGAACTAAATTATATCTTACCGAGTCTAACCAATTTCAAATCGATACATTCGATAAAAAACTCCCTTTGAATTCATTGAAAACACAAAAAATTTAATTCTACCGAACAATGCAAAACTAGTCTCGTTTGACGTGAAAAGTCTATTCACATCTATCCCGCTTACGGAACTAAAACTAATTGTATATAATTTAATAGACAATGCACAAATTGATTTAACTGAAAAAACAGAATTAAAAAACATTTTAAAGATTTGCATTGAACAGAACTATTTTCAGTTCAATGGTGAATTTTATAAACAAAAAGACGGATAACCAATGGGTTCGCCTATTTCTCCTTTGTTAGCCGAGATATTTATGATGAATTTTGAAGGTTTAATTTTTAATTGTAATAGCAGCCTAAAATCACATGTTTTTTATTGGACTCGATATGTAGACGATATTTTTTGCATATGGACCGGTACTGAAAGGAATCTAAGTGGTTTCCTTAATTTATTCAATTCCTTTAATAGCAAAATTCAGTTCACCATGGAAACGGAAGAAAATGGTCAATTAAACTTTTTGGATATTAATGTTAAAAAAACACAGTAATCATTTAAAATATAGTATATATCGAAAACCCACTACCACAGACACAGTCATTCATTATAGCTCACAACAATCTTGCCAAATTAAACTTTCCCCCTTCCATAGCTTAATACATACTCACACATTTTCCTCTAGATGAGGATGATTTCAACAAGGAACTCAATATAATTAAACAAATCGCAAAAAATAATGGATATAACGAGTCATTAATAGACAATATGTTGAAAAACAAACAGCAAAAAATGCTTCAAAAAGAATTTTTTTATTGTAACCAAAAAAACAACAAAATACAATTTCATTAATTACATTCCGAAGTATAGTGATAAGATCAGTAATAAACTAAATAATTTAGGCATTTCCACAATTAGTGTAAATAAAACAAATTTAGGAAGTATTTTAGTCAATAATAAAAGAAAAAATAAGTAAACTCAATAAATCGGGTGTATATGAAATTAAATGCAAAGATTGTAATGCTGTATATATTGGTCAGAGTGGTAGAAGTATAGCTGATAGGGTTAATGAACACAAAAAAGCCATTCTAAATAACAATAAGAATACAGGAATGGCAACACATTGCATTGATAAAAATCATTTTATAGACACAGTGAATATAAATTTAATCCATACAGAAAGAAAAGGTAAAACGCCTAAACCTTTTAGAACAATTAGAAATAAAAAAATCCCTTAAAAGCAACCCTTGTACCACCAATGACCAGCAAAACTACATTAACACGCCTATAATAGACAAGGTTTTAAGAATCTCCCAGTAGATTATACTCCGAGTAGGTAGGCACTTAGTTGTATTACCCAGGGAATTTCCTGTAATTTTAACCAGATTAGTGAAAGTTTATATATTAGGTAAATTGTTCTCATAACTTTAGTATTTATCTGTAATGCTCTTGAGAAAGGCCTAAAAAGCAGAAACATATGTAGAGTGTATCTAAATACAGTTTATTTGATTAATCTAAAAGCAGTGTATTCTTTATAAGAATTATTTACAAGATGTTTCACAAGGAACCGACCACTTACTCAATCCAGTGTGTTAATTAAAAGATATAGAAGATACTGAAAGTAAATTAAATGAGGACTTAAATAACATTTATGAACGGGAATGTGACAGTAGGCTAAAGTTGAACCTAAATAAAACTAAGTTCATGATTGTATCATCTAAAAATAATTTGAAGTAAATTATGGAAAATAAATTAAAAATTAATATAAAAATAAATGTCAGCTTTGAGGAGGTTAACAAATTTTAAATATTTAGGAGTAGTTATTGTCTCTGAGCTAAACTTCAATGCTCATATGTTATCAGTTCTCAGCGTACAGGATTAGACGTTATGTGGGTATATTAAAAAACTCGTACCATTAATCCGCTTCACCAATTGTGATCCGCTACATCCCATTTAATGGTACTTTAATGTTCAAAAGTAACTAATACTGTTGCATTTAGTAAAATAGGGCGAATTTTTATATTTATCAAGAAATGGACCATTCAACGAATTTAAAAACTCCTATAGCATTACCTTCAAGCAAAATTCACAGCTCTCATTTTTGCAATTGACATGATGCACTTTTGTGTGTTGCACGAGTCCCTTCCTATTTCTGAAATGCTTCCCACAATCCTGGCACATAAAAGGTAACTCCTCGCTGTGCGTAGTGATATGCGGCTTCAGGTTGGCTCGATGGGAAAAGCCTTTCCCACAAATGTCACAGACGTAGGGTTTTTCTTTGGAGTGAGTGCGCATATGAGCCTTCAGAGCACTGGGAACTATAAATGTTTTGTCACAGAGGGTACAGGCTATGTTGCGCTCTCCTAAAAAAATACATATAATAAAGAAAAATCAAGGGTAATTATTTAATATACGATAAGATGCATAAATTTTCCTGAAAATTTTTTTTACCCCCCAAAATGAGTTACGCTGAACACGAATATGAAGTTTTTTTTTGCCGGAGACAAGCCGTTCATGAGAAAAAAATAAAAAAAAAATTGCGTTTTCACTCATCTGTCACTTTTTACTGTGATATATTTAACATTTCCTGTTACTAATTTTACTATTTTAATGCTTAGAAGACGATGTTACTTTTATATTGTACGGAAATATAATGTTTTACACATTAAAAACCATGTTTTAAATACGAAAATGCATGGAAAATGCTTTAAAATCATTCATAGTCACGAAGTTAGGTGCGATTCTATTCTGTTGTGTCTAAAGATAAGACACTGTGTAACTAGCGTTAAGTTTAGAACCAGATCGGATCATTCTTAGAGTATGTTGCTCATTTAGTCGATAACGTAATTAAAGAAATGGATTATATCTTTAAATATGTTATTGTTCAGCAAGGACCAATGCCAAGGTATGAGCAATTATATTTGCCAGGAAAGGAGAGGAACAGGTATTAGGTTAGGTTAAGTTGTATTATTGCACAAATCTACACATCATCAGATGCTCATTGCACATTGTCATATCTTGTACAAACATCCCTAACTACCCTTAAATAAATTAATAAGATTGCATTCTTCAATAACATTAAGAATTATTCCTTGCCCTATAAATTTTTGGGTGAAAAAGGGTAAGTTTTAAATAGGGTGCCTTTTACATTGGATTATGGTTACAATAACCCTTTCCTCATATTAAAATTATTCGCTAAACCAACCCCTTTTATTGTAACTATAATCCTATGTAAAAAGCACCCTATTTAAAACTTACCCTTTTCCACCAAAATTTATAGGGCAAGAAATAATTCTTAATGTTATTGAAGAATGCAATTTTATTAACTTATTTAAGGGTAGTTAGGAATGTTTGCACAGGATATGACTGTGCAATGAACATTTGATGATGTGTAGAGTGTGTCGGTATAAATAAATAAAAATTGCAATAAATAAATAAATAAAAGCTAATGAAGCAAATTTTACCTTGTTGCCCAATCGCCTATTATTACGAAACTGTTAAATATAGTGGGAAATTGTTTGCAGGCACTTTAGACACTATCTGAAATGCGACGCTAATTTCACATACATTTTAGTTGCATTTTTATCATGTAATGGCGTTATCCCAAATACAAAGCTGTTTTTCTAAGGAAAAAAAATTGCTCGTATTATAAAAAATGACATATACTATACTCCAAACCATTCAGAGCGTTATTGGGGTGAGGGAAATAATGCAAATCGTTAGATATATCCAGTGTAAAAAGTGACAGGTGTCTGTGAAAGTGCAAAATTTTTTTATTTTATTTCTCCATAACGGCTTGTCTCCCTTAAAAAAAACTTCATAATCGTGTTCAGCGTACCTTATTTTGGGGGGTAGAAAAATGTTCAGGAAAATTTGGTAATTCTTTACAACAGCCACTTCTATATTTTTCGTGTTTTTTTGTACACACGCGTAAAGTGTCTCTATAGATGACATTTGCTGGATAGGAAATGTTGTGCAAATGTATTTCGTATTTTCGCACTGTTTTGGGGCAATGGAAATAAGTGATTGTGTCATGTTATCATTCACATAATAGATAAATGTCAGACTTGAATAGAATAAATTAAAGGGCAAGGGAAAGATATTTGCAATATCGTATTTTCGGTACTATGTTTTAGGGCAAGGGAAATACATAGATGTTAATAGTTAATTGTACCGGCGCTGTCAACCCATAAGGAGTCATATAAAGCAGATATAGAATGCATATGTGTAAGTTAAACGCGCCGTATGAGGGTTATCGTAAATCCACCAAACGCATTGAAAAATTTTATTATTTTTTTTGTGGCATTTCCCATCATAAGCGGAACATATAATTATGTGGGATGTATTCCTAACATGACGGAGCATCGTACTGTGTATTTGTTTTTTTCGTCAGGCAGAAGTGGCTGTTGTAAAGAATGACCGAAAATTTAAGCATCTTATCGTATACTAAATAATTACCAAATCAAGAAAATACGTTGTTTGCCTATAATCAACATACCTGTATGTGTTTTTACATGTACCGACAAATTATATTTTTCTTTGAAAGCGCTATCACACAAATCGCATTTATAGGGTCTTTCACCAGTATGACCCATAATATGTACTCTATATTTCTTTGGGTTAACTAGCAAATTACAATACTGGCACAATTTGCCTCCTTCATTTAGATTGTTTTTTCCTTTTCCTCTGCCCCTCCTGGTAGTAGGTTTTTCTCCATCGGATTTAATTTCTATTTCATCTTTTGTTTGAGTGGTTGCTTTATTTAAATCGCTGCCTTCTGCATTATACTTTTGTTCATTTTCAGTATCTATAAAACAAAATGGCATTTGCTAACACAAGATTTATATACCAAAAATCGTTTTTCTCTACAAAAAAAATAAATGCTTTTACCTAAAATACCCGGTTCAGTTTTTATTTTTATTTCATTTATATTAATCAGAGAGGGTTCATCCTTTAGATCGTCTAACTCCGTTAGAGGAGCTATAATTAAAAGTGGATCATATTCTTCCTTACATTCCTCCTTGATTTCTGTTTTAATCATCATAGTTAGTATTTCAGGTTTTTTCTCATCATCGGGATGTTCGTTTTCCATATTTCCTAAATTTATATAATCTAATATACTTTTTTAATTATTTAATTACTGTAACGTTCACACAAAAATATATAAAGGTAAGGTTATTCACTGCTCATACGCGTCAAATCAGGTTGAGACAGCTGTCAAATCTGTCAAACGTTTTTTTACTTTTAGGACTTTTCGATTCATATAGTACATTGTCAATAACGCATAGAAAAATGTGACAACTAAAGTGAATTTATCATTTGTAACACTGAAATTGACAAACAAACAGTTAACGCTTCTTTGCTTTCTTATGACCGAAGAAACATGACGTATTTGACAGAATATTTTCCGCAAAAACCGCGATTTGTGATAATAGTTGCGTTCTTTCTGAGATCTCAGTAAATCTAAGGTGTTTTTAAGTTTACACTACATAAATAAAAGCATAGTTTCAATTGATGTAGCCTCCGTAACCGTAAAACTACTTAGATTAACTGAGATCTCAGAAAGAACGAACTTAATGACGTAAGTTACATGTTACATGTAAGTTTTACGATTACGGAGGCTAAATATTCTTTTATAAGGTACGTTCTTTCTACCACCAATCTCAGCTAAGGTGTTTTACAGTTACACGGCAAAATAAAAGAATAATTTTATTTGATGTAGCCTCCGTAACCGTAAGCATATAAGCATCCTTTACAGTCATACGGAAATGGCAGTATTTCTAGCAATTTCATTGGCCGTTTCAAGGCTACGGCATGGCGTGCTCATCAGATATCATTTTTAAAGGGGAATTCGGCACCGTGAAAATAAACAAACTATAATAAAGGCCAAGGAAAATAAACAAACTATAATAAAGGGCAAGAAAAATCTTACTAACGAACTAAAAATTACTTATTTAAAAAAAAAAAAGTTTACGATTCGAACCCTGGACCTACCGCGTGCTAGGCGAGTATCTTCTCTATCGTCTAACGAATTCATTGCTGACAAATGATTCCAAAAGGATTTAATACACTTTGACATGTCATGTAACTGCGCATGCCCTGAGGCTATCTTAAAACGGCCAATGAAATTGCGATTAATACTCCATTGTCGTACGACTGTAAGGAATGCTTATATGCTAACCGTAAAACTACTTAGATTAACTGAGATTGGTGGTAAAATGAACACACCTATTTATGCAGTGTTACTGTAAGTCCCCTTGCACAATTGAAATAACCACCAAACGTAATTTTAAACATAAAGATAAACTAATTTTAAGCGATTTGGGGCGAATATATAAACATAAATTGTATGTTTGTCTTGATAATTTGACGTTGTCACGAAAATGAGTCCCTATGTGAGGGAAGTGATTATGTCGTCATATGCTAAATGTCATTTGAGATAATATAATCAGTTCCATAGTAGTTTATGTCAATTATATGAGTTGTTTATGGCGCGTAATATTGTAATATATAATAAACCTAACTTCCAGTTATAACGCAATGAGTAATTACGAGTAACACGAAGAGCAAAATTTTGCTAAACCCACAATCGGGCCTACCACAGGAACGCAGAGATGTGGATATTGAAATTAGTGTAGGGGAAACAGATTTTATAATCTCCATTAACCTTAAAACCGGTAATTTGCGAATATGCGAATAACCTAACCTCAACCGTAGGTGATATGAGATAATTTGCGCGTTTTCGCGACATAATCCCATTATCTTGAAGGTCGTGGGGTGGGGATGAAATCCGGCATAACATAACATAAACCACATTTATGTCGACCCAAATGGCTTTTATATCTTTGCGTTTATGGTTATGTGCCTTATTTATGAATAAAGGTCATTTCTAAATATTAATTTTATTTGAATTACTTGTAGACAAGAGCGTTATGTTCATATGCTTCATCTTTGTGGTTAATTTTACATTTACGTCAATTGTGCAAGAGGATTAATTAAATTAGCTGAGATTGGTGGTAAAAGGAACACACCTATTAGTCCCATGTTTACACGTATCCACTCTATTATTGGTCTGTGGTATCCACTACAACATGCGGTCTGAGATCTTACTGCGGTCAGAAACAGGGTTGTCTCTGCTGCGGTGTACTTTTTTTTATCTATTTGTCGTTTAGCATGGATATGGATAGGATAGTCGCTAGTGATCGCCGTGGTTGCTAAGCACATCGCACATCAGCCCTAATAACAATGTGCCAATGGATAATGTGCACCCGGAGTTTTTTTAATTTGGGCAGAGACAACCCTGTCTATGAATTGGGAATATTTTTCAAATATAATTTGATTATAATTTGTGGTTTGGTCGAGTAATGAGTACATTTAAAATAAGTATGACTCGAAAACATTTTGCGAAATAAACTCTCTTTGTGTGTTCGCTGCTATGAAACAAAAACAGAACAGAAACCACAAAATGTTAAAAATAGAAACTGGGACAGATCGGTTACGGACGGGTCACTAATCTACGCCGCCATTTTCTTTTACGCCATGCTATTCTTATTTTAATTAAACACCAAACACGTTTGTATTAATTACATTGGTCTTTTTGTGCGGTGTTAGTGATTACCATGGAAATCGTAAATTCTGCAATGGTAAAAGTAAAAGAAGAAATTGAGGAAATGGACGAAGATAAACCCGACTTTGTGAAAATAATAAACTTAGATTTACGTCAATCACACCAGACTGAGGAAATTAAAGAGGAGATTAAGATAGAATATGACCCTATAAATGATGTAGCAAATGATATTGCAAATGAAAATGTACCACAGACCAATGCAATTCAAGTAATGTGTCTGAAATGTGGTACTTTGTGTCATGATAGAAAGAGTTATAAGTTACATCAATGTGGGGATCGCCCTTTTAAATGTGATCAGTGTGGGAGGGCCTATAAGAAGTCATCTGAATTGTCGTACCATAAGAAGGCACATACCGGTTAGTTTATTTTTAAGAGTAGTTGCTTCAGTAGCGTTTGCAAATTTAAAGAAATAGCCCAATTCCTTTTATTGAGTAGAGCTATCAGACCATGAATGTTTAATAGTATTTCGTGTAACAAGCTGTAGTGTCGTTCAATATGACAAATCTGCTTTAGTGCTATGCGGCTCGTTACCACAGCTAGTGCTAGGTATTGGTTTTGATTTTCCTTTAATAGATGCTCAGTTGTTTTTCTGTTTTATTTGGATTTCCTGGGAAAAACTGCAATCATCATTTTTAATTTTTGCCCCAGCTCCAAAATAAAAACAAATGAGTCGCCTAAAATGATCACCCTGTACCTAGAAATTAGTCCTCCCTTAAAAAGATGCGTGTATTGAAATTCTACAGTAAGTAACCCCCTTTAATCATTTAGTAGAAAATCTATAATTAGGGCAACCTAAAATTCAGTTTAACGGAATGTCTCAGAAACACATGACGACATGATCAAAAGAAGAGAAAATCCTGCAATACATCAATTGATATTTTTTAAGGCTACGTTCAAGATATTCAACTTCAATTTTTAAGTTTTTTCTGTTAGCAATATCAAAAAATGAAAATATATGGTTCATTCTAAATACCACATAGATTTAATATATAAAATTGCAGGCAATGCATGCGTATTTTTTTCTAAAACTAGAAAATACGATTATTTAGTTTCAAATGACACCAAATAAAATATTCATATTTCTTAAGGAAAAATAAAAATACGCATCAGTATTGCCTGTAATTTTATATTTAAAGAAAAAACATAAATCAGTTGGCGTCTTTTCATCTGCCTGTCAGGATGTGTATGACCGGGCTCTCGGCATTTAATAACACACACTAAAGTAGCTATATTGTCAAGTAGCAAGATATTAATTAATTTAATACCAGTATTGGCAATTTTAGAAACTTGGTGGAACATCCTGTATATGAATTTTATTTAAACATAATATATTTGTAAAGAGAATAATGTAAAATACATAGCTCACAATTATGATTTTAAAGTCAGCATTAATTATTCAATAACCCAGGCAGTGACCTGGATAGTTACTGTCAAATGCTGACTAAAGAAAAACTATAGAAATGGTAAATGGAAATGTATGTGGCAGTTAGTTGATTTTTGGGGCTGCTCCAATGTAAAGCAAGAAACACATCTCCCTCCCAGGCAAGTTGGCCTGGTAGGTTTTATTCTTATATGTTATGAATTTTTTGTATGTATGACTTTTGGATTGTTTAATAAATTTGTGTATTGGAATTGTTATATCTTACCACTCTCTTATTTTGTTCCCCTGTACTAACGTGGCAATATAGCAGAATATTTATATTGTTTTTAATAACTCAACCAGGTCTTAGAACCACAGAACTCTCAGCTCAATTCGAACCATTAGAACACACACCCGTCACTTCCTGAACATTTCACACCCCTTCATAGTATTGTTTCTGTCCATCGGATATGTTTCCCTTACACTCGTCTATCTTGATGTATGTTTGCCCCCAAACATAGTCATAAAATCTAGCAGGCCTCTGTACATTTCGTTTAGGTCTAGTTTGTGGATCTATATTTTTAGGTAGCTCAGTATGGGTATGTCCTTCTGGCATCCAAGTAATGTCAGTTTCGTTTTCATCTTCCTCAGAGGATAAGTACAGAGACTTCTTGCTCTTTTTCCATTTTATTATCTCTAATATTAAACTCATTTTGCTCATCAACTTCACTAAAGACCGATGTAGTTTTCCACGATACATCAAAACACTATACACAGCACTTATCGTTAGCTGTGATACAGTATCTACAGTACTCTGTAACTGGGTCACTAGAGTCTAGGGGAACCGTTTCCACTGGCTCTGAGGCTTGCGCATGCATAATCTGTCAGTTTATATCAGCTGATAGCACGTTGAGGTTATTTGTGGTGTGGTTGCGAATTATATTTTGTTAAAAAATAAGTAGTGCATAATACGCCAAAAAAAAGACCACTTGATTTTGTGACGACTAATACTAACTTTATAATAACAATAATAATAAGTCATACCGCCAGAACAAACATATAAATTTAAAATAATGAACCCCTCACCTCCATTGTTCTACGGACTACCTAAAATCCATAAAGAAGACAATCCTCTTAGACCAGTTGTATCCTACATAAATGCCCCATCCTATAAACTTTGCAAGGAATTAAATAATTTACTACCTACTCTCATAAATTTTGAATCGAGATATTGAATCAAAAAATTCCTTTCAGTTCATAGAAAAAGTTAAAAACCTAAGAATTCTTAGAAATGCGAAATTAGTATCTTTCGATGTGAAAAGTCTTTTTACTTCAATTCCACTACAACCTTTATTTAATATAATAGACCAACTTATAAATAATTCAGATATAAGCGCAGAAAAGAAAAAAGAGTTAAATATCATTATTAAAAATTGCACTAACCAAAATTATTTTAAATTCAACGGAGAAATTTATAAGTTGTTAGACGGATTACCGATGGGTTCACCAATCTCTCCTTCATTAGCCGAAATTTTCATGTCAGATTTTGAAAATAAATTATTCAACACCAAAAACATTTTAATAGAAAATGTGTTCTTTTGGATACGCTATGTAGATGATGTATTTTGCATTTGGAAAGGTACGGAAAGACAGTTAAAACAATTTCTAAATTTACTTAACTCCTTTAATGAAAAAATTCAGTTCACGTTAGAAAAGAAGATGAAAACGGTTTAAACTTTTTAGACGTCAACATAAAAAAATCATAATTGTTGTTTAGAATTTGCTATCGACTGTAAACCTACTTGTACAGATACAGTAATACACAATAGTTCTAACCAGTCTTTCCAAATAAAAATGTCATCGTTTCATAGTTTTGTTCACCGTCTGCTAACCTTTCCTTTAAGTCCAAACAATTTTCAAAAAGCAGTCAACACAATAAAACAAATAGCAAAGAATAATGGATACAAAGAAAGTGTCATAGATAATTTAATAAAAACAAATCAAAAGAAAAATATGTATAAGGAGTTTTATGCTGGTTCTGTACAAGACGCCATTATCATCCATAAATGTATTAATTATAGACCTGGAATTAGTGATAAAGTCAGAAATAAATTAAGTAAATTAGGTTGCAAAACAATATCTGTAAATAAAAATAACCTAGGAAAAATGTTAATAAACAATAAGGATAAAACAGAAAAACTACAAAAGACAGGAGTGTATGAACTAAAATGTAGTGACTGCGACGCTATATACATTGGCCAGACTGGACGTAACATAAAAAAAGCGACTTGAAGAGCATAAAAAGTCTATTGTAAACAACGTATATAGCACCGGCATGTCAACACACTGTATAGAAAACAATCACTTTATAAATATGGATAATGTAGAATTACTTCATTCCGAAAAGAAAAGCAAAAAATTAGACTTACTAGAAATATTAGAAATTAAGAAAGCTTCCAAAAATTAGAAAACGATTACAAATGAACAACAAAAATTCGCAGGTCACCACATTTTAGATAAAGTAATTTAACTTTTCTAAATAATTCCAAATCTTTTAAACCATTTTTATTAGTATAAGTTGCCAGATGTAACATTCAGTATATAAGCAAGGAACACAAATTATAATTTAGTACCTCTCATCTGTACTCTTGAAAAGGGCCTAAAAAAAAGCGAAACACGTGTAGAGTGAAAATACAATTTTGAAACATTTAAAAGCAAATTTTCTTTGTTTATTTAAAATATTTAATAATGTTTCACAAGGAGCCAACTGCAGAATCAGTACAATGTATAAAAATAAAAAAATAATAATAATAATAGTTTATTATGTGCTTGCACAAAATAGAAAAACAAATTACAATTATTGATGTAAGTACAAGAAATTAGGTATAAGATATAACATGTTCTATTAATAATAATAGAGCACATAAAAAGTTGAGAGTATTGTCCGATAGAACTTCACCCTGAAACACTAGGTAAAAAAAAAATAAATACAAAATGTCAGATTGTATTACTAATTATAACATAAAAATATTCCGGAAAGTGAGGATACCAAGTGTTTACACGAATAGGTACAGTTTTTCACCTTTAGCATACTTTCTAAATTGTGCTATTTACACATTAAAACAGTCTTCAGATATGGTATTACCTATTTGAGGTGCAATATAAGATAAACTTGATTGATACCTTGTTGTTGTATGTCGTGGAATGTCTAATTTAGTTCCATTTCTCGTTATACGGTCATGCACTTCATCCTAAATTTTAACTTATTATGTAAGAAGTCAGGAGTTTTATCAGTTACAATTTTGAACACAAGACACATTAAATGCATTCTTTGTCCTTCATCCATTCGTAGCCAGTTGTATGTGATGACTAGTGGGCTCAGGCCTTTGCAATTACAAATAAATACCTAGTTCCAGCATTTTGCACTCTTTGAATTTTCTTCGTTTTTTTGTTAAACATGGAAAATACACACAGTCACAATAATTAAATAGCGAGAGAATCAATGAGTCAACAAATACAATTTTTACATTCTTAGGTACCATATTTTTATATTGACATAGTGTTTTAAATCTAAAAACACCACTTTAAGTTTATTTTGTACATGCTGTTCTAAATTTAAATTTTCATCCAGTAGCAAACCAAAATTTGAGTTGATAGTTCAACTTTATTTCACTTAGAAAGTTTTAGGACCAAATGCAATTAAATGCGATTTAGACGGATTCACTTGTTATGTAATTCACTAAATCATCGATTTCTTCATTTAGAACCTCAAAGGCTGTTTCAGTTTCTTCATATGAGAAGCTAAGAAGTATCTGGAAGTCATCAGCATACATATTATATAAACTGCAATGTCGTAGAACATGTGGTGCATCTAAAGTGAATATGTTAATGGTCCCAATATTGACCCTTGTGGTACCCCTGATTCAACTATACAACTATACTTGTATCGATTCAAGTATTCGGTGGAATATATGTAAATATATTCACCTAATTTGCAAATTCAGAAGAATTCATGATGAACCAGATGTAAACTTGGGGCATCGTTGGAAGGTAATATCAAAAAAAATGTCTATAAAGTTGGAACCCCATTCATGTTTTACAGTTTTTCTTAGTAAAATTTTTAAATGAATTTTTTTGGGAAATTTCTCTATCTATCAAATACAAGTGTACTTCAAGAACTTCTTGTGATGTGGAAGGACAAAGGTACAACCCGTTATAAAGTGGAATTAGGTGTGTTATTGGCTGTGGCGGCTGGTGAGAATTACAACTATGTCAGATCCTAGTATTGGAGCATTGGACCCAAGCAATACTTTAAGGCATAACTATCAAGACTAAATGAAGTTTTGCATAAAAAAAAATTGGGATTGAAATTTTCGAAACAGTTGAAAAAATAGGGGAACTTGCACATTTTTTTTTACTTCATAAAAATGTTCTACAATGCTAAAAAATAAGATATGCAAAATATTACGCCTTAATTCCCAATAATAAATTTGTTATAAATTATTAAAGTTTCGCGCGCGAGCGAACCGTTTCAAACTGGTTCAAAAGCGCGGGAGTAGTCGTGACATCACACCATACAATTTACAAACGACGACGGAGTTCCCAGCACTCGACCGCTTGATTTCAGATAAGTTTTAAGTGTATACTTAAAATGGAAACAAAAACTCCTTATTTTAAATATTGCATTGTACCGTTGTGTAAGAATACTACAGTGAAAGTGCCAGATAAAATATTTATAATATTGCCAGAAGATAAGATTCGTCGATCAAAATGGCAAAAAGCGTGTAGAAGAAATGAAAAAGACATTTCACAGAGCAGTAGGTCTCTACATGTGTGTGATCATTTTAATGTAAGTACATTATTAAATACTATATGTCTATCTACTAGTTTTTCGCAGGCGGGCAATAAAATATTCCGAATTCCGATTTATTGAATTTTTATTAGGGTAGGATTAAAGAAAGAATGTGTATACAATGTTAGAAAATAAAATTAGTAGATAGAATGTAATTTAGTGATACTAAGTAAAGGTAATTTCCTGATGCGAAAGTAAACAGCTATTTATTATTATACTCTTCGCAAATACGATTACGAAGAGTATATTGCATTTGATCGGGACATTTCTAAAATCGTTAATATCGCTCGCAGAGAAAAAATCATTTCGTTCGTCATCGAGTTCTGAACAACTTTCAAAATGTCAGTCTGTTCATCTGTCCGTCCGTCACGTTTCTTGTAAGCACGATAACTGAAGAAAGAAAAGTCCGATCGAATTGAAATTTGGGATATAAGTTAGTGTTAGCTAGAGGAAGAAATCCATTGTTTTTGAAAAAATCAAATAGTAAATAAAAAAGTTATAGGACATTTTATTTAAAAATATGAATCTACAGAGGGTTGCATTTTCAATGTGCTACTAAAATTGAAGTAATTTTCTGTAGACACCAAAATGCTGTAAAATATACTACCACAAATTTCGCCTACGCAGTCGGCATCATCGGGGAGATGAAAAAAAAATTGAAAATTAAATATGTGATCAATATATTAGGTATTGTAAGAATGAATCTTAGTTTATACTATAAAATATACTGCCACGCGTTTCGCCAATACAGTCGGCACCATCGGGAGAGAAAATTAAATATGTAGTCAATACATTAGGTATTGTAAGAATCAAGTTTGTAAGACAAACACAAGATTCTTTTCAAAAAACTGCGAAGAGTATCCTACAGAATGTGCAACAATTATATAAAAGTTCAATAACACTACTGTCTGCGAAGAGTAAAATGTTTACCTCTAGTATATATAGTATATTGCAAATACCTTTCCCTTGCCCTTTAATTTATTCTATTCAAATCTTACATTTATCTATTATATGAATGATAACACGACACAATCACTTATTTCCCTTGCCCCAAAACATAGTACGAAAATACCTACGATAGGTAATTATCCATTTGCGCAACATTTCCTTTGCAGCAAATGTCTTCTATAGAGACACTTTACACGTGTGTACAAAAAAAACACGAAAAATATAGAAGTGGCTGTTGTAAAGAATTACCCTAAATTCTTTCAAACATAAGACTAAGTCTGCTAAAAATGCTTAGTTGCGACTAAGCATTTTGTAGTTATTTCTTTTTATTCCGTGATCAAGTCATAACTATTTTATGTTTATAAATTATTACTAAAAGCTAAAAAAATACATACTTCTCTGCCTTGACCCCGCAGACCTCTCCAAGGGAAAAACTTTCACTATTTTGTATAAAAGATGCCACCATAAACATATCCACTTTAGGCAAATTATCAGATTGGCCTTTTGAAAAACCTTGATCAATCATTTTAAAATATCTCTACAACTACAATAAGCGGTACTATAAAACACATTTATATATTTATATCAGAACAGTCACTAACAAATCAACAACAGTCTAATAACACCATATTGTACATATGTTTATATAGAATGTCATTGTTAATTTGTTTGTATTATTATTTTTAAGTATTTTATGAATGAATTGATTTTTAGTTTTCTTTTTTTCTGTATATATGTATATTAATATAAATCTTACTCTGTACCCCATACAAGTTGTAAATAATCTACTTAATTGTGAATAAAGATTTTAAATTGGAATTGGTAAACATCTGATTGTGTTGCTTCCCGCCGCGACGACTACCGAATATTGTATGGTGTGACGTCACAGTCAATAGTAGCTCGTTTCGGGCCACTTCAATTTTATCGCTGTTTAGATCCTTCATATTGATCGCGTGGAATTAGAAATCTTATTTTTTTGTGAAGTACACGTTTTATTACAACGTTACGCTGTTTTTTAGTATTATTTTTATTTTTAAAATTAGGCAAGTTCCCTATTGTGTGCCTCGCCAGGTTATTTTTTTAAACAATTAGTATAATATTTGCGAAACATTTTTTTTTCATAATCACATAATCAGGTTGAAAATATAACGACAGATTTTAAATTTCATAAAAAAATATTGATTTTTTTACAAAGTTGTACCTTTTTGAAAAATGAATCTAAAATACAATTTTTTTTATTTTATTTAGTTAATTACATCCAGCAGGCAATTGGCCATTTATAGGAGTACATGATAAATATATAAAGAAAGTCTTAAACTAATAAATTACAGATAAAGGAATGAAAATGAATGTGCTCTACAGTACGTTAGCATGCATTATGTGAATGAAAATTATGAAAATTATTTTAACAAGGTATATGGTTAATTTGGAAGTAAACTGGAAATTTTGTTTTTAAATTGGATCAAACTGGCAGAAAAAATATCGACAGTTTGCAAATCGTTATAACTTCTACACATTGAAGTAATAGAGCAATGAAAGTGATGAAAGGAATTTGATACTTTAATATGAAATGTGAGCAAATACGTGGTACATTGAAAAAATATACATCTTAGCAAAGAGGGAGAGTCAATAATGTTATGTAAAATTTTATAAAGAAATAGAAAATCCCCCTCTCTCGCCTTTTTCGAAGAGAAATAAAAAACAACTTCTCCAAGAGGAGATTAAAATCATAGTTTCTCTCAGGGTAAATACCGGTTTTTTTATAGAACAAGAATTTTAAAAATCTTTTTTGGACATTTTCGATTAGAGCTGTATACTTTTCATGGTATGGATTCCAAATAGTACTGCCATATTCCAGTTTACTCCTCACATATAGACTGCTATTTACCTTGACAGAGGAAAACTCCCTGCTATTTCTTATAACAAAACCTAACATTTTGAGTGCATCCGGAACAATGTTATTGATGTGAAGAGAGAAAGAGAGTCCTTCGTCAAAAGTAACCCCAAGATCCTTTGTTTCTGAAACACGCATAAGTAAAGCACCATTGATGTGGTAATCGTAAATTTTACCTTGCGAGTAAAAGACATTATTTTGCATTTCTTAATATTAAGCGATAGTTTGTTCTCAATACACCAGTCATTTAAGGAGGTCAAATCTGTTTGCAATTGAAGACAATCAGTAATGGTATTGACTTGGTTAACAATTTTTAAATCGTCGGCGAATAATAATTTAGAAGAAATTATGTGATCACAAATATTGTTAACAAAAATGAGAAACAAAAAGTGGTCCAAGATTGGATCCCTGAGGGACTTATGAACTAGCTACAAATGTATTAGATTTGACACCTTCATATTCTACGAAAAGCTGTCTGTTGGTTAGATAGGACCACAACAATCGCAGAATATTATTGGAAACATCATATTCATTTAGTTTTTGGAGTAATTTTACATGTGATACACGATCGAATGCTTTACTAAAATCTGTGTATATAACATCCACTGGCGGTTCTTCTATAGGGTCATTTGGTCAATGACCTCCCACATACAAATAAAAAAATAGAGCCATTCATTTTCTGAAGTTTAAAAATATATAATATATATATTTTTAATATTCTTAAAAAAAATATATTAAAGTTTCTAGTTCATTCTATGCACAATACTATTCCAATATCTGGATCATTACATTATTCATTTATAAAACTTAAAAATCTTGGGTCAATCCACAATGTGTCCTCAAAGCTAGCTACGGATCGAATTTATAACGAATTATAGTGAAATAGACTTATGCGCGAATCGTCAGAAAGTAAAAGAGACAGAAAACACTGGCGGGGACAATGTCCCTGACGACCCTGACACGGTAACGCACGAAATTTAGTACAGCAGTCGCTAGTCATCAGTCTTAATGTAGACTAGGTACGCGTTGGTCGATAAATTCTATCGCGTTGTTTTTAATGTTTTTATTTGTGAACATTTTATTAGTAAATCTCTACTTGTCGTGAAATTAAGTAAAACAGTGTTTTTGGTGTTTACTATTAAATATGAGTGTTGTACAAAATATATTAAAACTGAAAGGTGGACATAAGTTGGGTTATGAAGACCGAGTGAAATTCAAAGGTGGTGGCCGTCCAAAACCTAATATGACGATAAAGCAAATATCTCTTGATAAGAAAAAAGAAGTTAATAGGTATGTTTAATTAAAAAAAGTTACCCTTCAGCAAATTTTATTCATTGTTACGCTCATCAACTAAATTTAATTTTACAAAAAAGCATCAAGTCAGGATAAAAGCATAAACATTTTTTTTGCTAATTTACATAGCTTTTCTTCATTCTTCGGAAAATCGCCAAAAAGAACAGCCGTGTTAGATAATGTTGTTAAGGTGAGATTACCTAAAATGGCTCCAACATGATGGAATTTTAATACAAAGTGCATAGAGACTGTTTATACCTATCGAACAGAATTATTAGATTGTTTAGAAAAAAATCATTGATAATGAATCAGAAAACAACACTCTAAACCAAGCTATTGGTTTACAAAACTACTTACAAAATGAACATTTTCTTTACTGGTTAAATTTTTTTCATTTAGTTATGCCTCATTGTGATATATTGTTCAATCAATTACAAAAATGTAATATCGATGTCATAACAGTAAATAAGTGTATTGGCGTTTTTAATAGTAAAATTGAAGACATCAGTAATAAAATTTGGAATAACTATTTGGAGGAGACATCCATGCAATCTGCCCAGAGATGTAAAACGGAAGAATCAAAAAGGAGAATTTCATTAGAAGTTTGTGATATAATTACATCTGAGATCAAAAACAGGTTTGGCTTCAGTAATCATTTAGCAGTGTCTCAGTTATTTCACGCAGATCGATTTAAAGATTATAAAAAAAGCTTTCCTCAAGATATGTCTAAATTAGTTAAAACAGAGTATCCAGTCATAAATCATTTGAAACTTAAAACTGAATTAGAAGTATTATATAGCCGAGAAGATTTTTCCAATAGTGAAGGTGCAGTTGCTTTGTTACATCTTTTTTATTAACAATAATTAGTGCAATACTTTTTCTGAAAGTGTCAAACAGTTAAAAATCTTGTGTACTCTCCCTGTGACTACCGTCGAAAGTGAACGTTGTTTTTCCACCTTAAAAAGAATAAAGACATTTTTAAGAAATACCATGGGGTCAGGAAAGGTTATCTTCTTTAGCTATGCTTACCATAGAGAGGTCATTAATAAAGAAGATAAAAGACTAATGAAAAAAGTAATTGACCACTATGCATCTCAAAAAGACGGCAGGATCGACTTGGAATTTAAATCACTTTAAAAGGCAGGTAATACAGTAAACTTTTCTAATTGACCTCCCTATCTCTTGACCCACGAACCGCCGTTGATAACATCTACCTGATGCCTAGTGTCAAGAGATTCGGAAACATATTGCGTGAATGAACATAGATTAGACGTTGTGTTGCGCGCTTTCACAAAACCATGTTGCTGTTTGGAGAGTGCAGGTTGCACATGTACAGAAAGTGTATCCAATAAAATGATTTCTAACAGTTTGGAAAAAACAGAAATTCGAACAATTGGTCTATAATTCGTGATATCTGCAACTGAATCAAATTTATGAACTGGACAGACACGAGACAGCTTCCATAGATCAGGAAAAGTGCATGATTTTAAGATTAAAAATAAACTTTAATGGTAGTATAAAACATTGAATACAATCTTTAATCACTAGGAAAGGGATATTATCAGGCCCACTTGATAACTTGCTTTTCAGTTTTTTAGCAGCGTTTACAATTTGGTTTTCCGAAATTGCATTTAGTGTAAATGAATTGTTTATCTTCCCTAATTCGAGCAAGTTAAGGTTATCTAGACAGCTTTGGTCATCAAGTAGAAGAAATACACTTTTAAAATGTTTAGCAAAGGCATTGACTATTAGGTTTGGTGAAGTTAAGGATATACCATTATATAGCATAGAAACTGGAATACGTGATTTTTTCTTTTTTGAGTTTACGAAGCTCCAAAAATTGTGTGGATTGTTTAGTATATTACCCTCACACCCGTTTATATAGTTTTTATAGGCAGTACTAATTTCATTTTTAATTAAACATCTAAGGCGTTTTACTCTCTCAAGGTAGAAAAGCAATTTACGTTTTTTTGTACATTTTTAAGTAATTATTTTTAGATTTAATGTTATAAATTATTCTACTGTTAAACCAACACGGGTACTTAAAGGTTGCAGCGGTTTTTAACGGAACACATAAAAGTAGAATATTTTGCAGTTTATTATTAAAATAGTCACAAGCTTGATTGACGTCATTATGTAAGGTAAGTTCGGACCAGTCAACTTCACTTAACAATTGTTACAGACGATTATAATTTGCTTTTCTAAAGTTGAACCTAGGGTGTTGTGATATAAAGTTGTTACTTTTACCAGTATTCAGTGATAAATTTATTAGGAGACCAGGGTGATGTGTATCAATGGGATCAGGGGAAGATCTAATTTATTGACCCGAAGAAAAATCCATTGACCCAGGATATAGAAACGGCATAGAGCGATCATACTATATATTCTTAATCGCTACCAAAGGGGTTACCTTTCACAAAAATATGAGCTCCCTACCCCTGTTTTGAGGGTAGTTTATTCTTGCAATTTATCACAGAAAGTCATTGACCCGGGGTTTAGAACGAACCTAGAGCGGTCGTACTATATAGTCTTAACTGCTACTAAAAGGGGTTACCTTTCACAACAATGTGAGCTCCCTAACACCTGTTTTGAGGGTAGTTTATTCTTGCAATTTTTCAAAAAAACCATTGACCCGGAGTTTAGAACGAACCTAGAGCGGTCATACTAGATATTCTTAACTGCTATCAAATGAGTTACCTTTCACAACAATATGAGCTCCCTAACACCTGTTTTGAGGGTAGTTTATTCTTGCAAATTTTCAGAAAAACCATTGACCCGGGGTTTAGAACGACCCTAGAGCGGTCATACTAGATATTCTTAACTGCTACCAAAGGGGTTACCTTTCACAAAAAATATGAGCTCCCTAACCCGTGTTTTGAGGGTGTTTATTTTTGCAATTTTTCAAAAAAAGTCATTGACCCGGGAATTAGAACGAACCTAGAGCGGTCATACTATATATTCTTAACTGCTACCAAAGGGGTTACCTTTCACAAAAATATGATCTCCCTAACCCCTGTTTTAAGGGTAGTTTATTTTTGCAATTTTTCAGAAAGTAATTGATCCGGGGTTTAGAACGAACCTAGAGCGGTCATACTATATATTCTTAGCTGCTACCAAAGGGGTTACCTTTCACAAAAATATGAGCTCCCTAACCCCCTGTTTTGAGGATGGTTTATTCTTGCAATTTTTCAGAAAAAATCATTGACCCGGGATTTAGAACGAACCTAGAGCGGTCATACTGTATATTCTTAAGTCTACCAAAGGGGTTACCTTTCACAAAAATATGAGCTCCCTAACCCCTATTTTGAGGGTAGTTTATTCTTGCAATTTTTCAGAAAAAGTCTTTGACCAGGTGTTTAGAACGAACCTAGAGCGGTCATACTATACTTAACTGCTATCAAAGGGGTTACTTTTCACAAAAATATGAGCTCCCTAACCACCCCTGTTTTGAGGTAGTTTATTCTTGAAATTTTTTAGAAGAAGTCATTGACCCGGGGTTTAGAGCGGTCATACTATATATTCTTAACTACTACCAAAGGGGTTACCTTTCACAAAAATATGAGCACCCTAACCCCCTGTTTTGAGGGTAGTTTATTCTTGCAATTATTCAGAGAAGTCTTTGACCCGGGATTTAGACCGAACCTAGAACCTCTTCTATCATTTAATACTTTCATGACATACCTATCTCTACTAGGTACTCTGTGTCACGGTCCTCTCTTGCTTCCTTCCAGGTCTGGTCTTGTTTGTGCATTAATCATGTTAGCCAGTATTGTCAATACATTTCAACAACATCCCGCCTTCCATTTCACCCAAGTATTTTTTGGTTTTTGAGTTCAAATGGACACGATTATAAATATAAAAGTGTTTTTCCAATAGAAACACTTTAACATAGATTTAAAGAAATCCTGGTGACGAGGGAGTGCTTGCCGCCATAAATGTAATTTTTTTATCGGCTTAAATTTGATTTGAATTCGATTACCCTGCATGCATCGCAATATGAAATTACCACTTCTGTTTTTTTAGCGCTTGAGAAAAAAATCATAGCGACAAGTACGTCAAAACTAGGAAAAAGAGGAAAGGTTATTAACAGTCAGGCGAGGGAGATCATTGCCAACGTGATGAAATTTATGAAGGCGGAAGCAGAAAGAGGTTCTCATACGATTCCAGTTACGAACTTTAAGGCACGAGTCATTGCAGCCACTAAAATTAGCGAGGGGTCCTACAGGAATATTTCTAAGGAGTCTGCGAAAATTGAATCCGGTGAAATGATGTCTCATTCTTCTCCTGGTAAGAAACGGGCACGAACGACAATTGCAAGTTCTTTGTCGATGATTGAAAACGAGACGATAAGGAGAATAGTCCATAACTTCTATATAGTTGATAAGAAGAGGCCCTCTTTAAAAGGTACAGTAATATTAGGGTTGTAAGTTTTTGATATTTTATTTTATGGACATGAATAGTGGTGAGAGGTATGAAACTTCTCATATGGTCTGAATGCTACTATCCGACCGACATCCTAGATGTCTCTGTGGCGGATAGCGACTTGCATCACAGCAAGTACCGAGAGCGGCGACCCCTAGCCCCTAGCCCCTTAATTAGTATATAACTAGCAGGTTGGCCACTATCATTTGTCTGTTCCATAACCTATGGCATACTGAAGAGAACAAATAAGTTCGAAATCGATCTGTGTCTGGTTAGGAATTGACAAATGATATTGGCTATCGATCTATTATGATTTGAAGGTGTAATTCAATGCAGGTCGGGGTATTTGCCCGCTGAGTAGTTGTTTCCTTTAAATCATATTTAATAACACATTAGTTTAGTCCACCTGGGCTAGGAGTCGCTGCTCTCGGTACTTGCTGTGATGCAAGTCGCTATCCGCCACAGAGACATCTAGGATGTCGGTCGGATAGTAGCATTCAGACCATATGAGAAGTTTCATACCTCTCACCACTATTCACTTCACCTTAGTTAGTATATAACTAGCAGGTTGGCCACTATCATTTGTCTGTTCCATAACCTATGGCATACTGAAGAGAACAAATAAGTTCGAAATCGATCTGTGTCTGGTTAGGAATTGACAAATGATATTGGCTATCGATCTATTATGATTTGAAGGTGTAATTCAATGCAGGTCGGGGTATTTGCCCGCTGAGTAGTTGTTTCCTTTAAATCATATTTATGGACATATTTTCCGGAATTTTTTTTTTCAAACTTGGAAGTAAAAATAAAAGTTTAATCTTTGTCGTCAAAGTAAAATAATATAAACATGATTAAAAGAGAAAATAAAAGTACTTAAGAATCGGAAATTTACATATATTTTAAAATTATTTAAAATTTTCCTAAAAAATGGAAATTTCCAGTATTAACGGAAAATTTCTACGGGGTATAGTCAAAAAGTTATTTCTTAAACGTCCTTTATATTATGACGATGTATAGTTGACTAAATAGTTAGCTGTGTAATTCTAGACTGTTATATTTCCACGATTCAGCTTTGTCCTTGCTTACAGTAACCTATTGCAGAATCCTATAACACATTTTCTTGATTCAGTATAGACTAGTATTACCCAGTGAATTAGATTTGGATGACTATTTACGGATCAGAGTACCTCAGCCACTTTGTGATTCATCCATGGCCTTCGTCTATGTCTCTCATGTAACACTGTTAGCTAAACTTGAACACTATAATACAGGGTTGCGACGATTTAAATCAATTTGATATAAATCGTGATTTAAATCTTAATTTAAATCAACTGATTTTTTTATATTTAAATCATGCTTTAAATCAAGTTGTGTAAAGCCAGTAAATCAAACTTCAGAAAATTCAAATAAAAAGTATAGTTTATTTAAAAGCTAGATACAAATTAAACTGAAAAAAAAAATCAAATAAAAAAGAAGAAAAGAACAGTTAAGTTACACATATAAAACAAAAGTTACCTTCTTAAATGTACATTATAAATTAGGTGCCTACTTGAAAGCAGAAACATAAAGTAAACAAATTAAACAGAACCAACTCTAAAAGAAAATAAAACATGATTTACTCCAAAACAAACATTTTAAATTAGGTTAATTATTGTAAAGTTTGTACAAAAAAACTAATTTAGCTGTTTTTTCAGTCCCTAAACGATTTCGAATCTTACAATGAATCAAACCAAATGTCGAAAATATTCTCTCAACCGAGGCTGAAATAACTGCAGCAGAAAATAGTTGCTTGATAATCGGGAATAATTTGTTAATAATATCAATATTTCTTTGGGATTTCCACCAGTCCAAGGGGTTTTGTGTTTTTAAGAATTTCTTCGTGAAACATAATATCGGCAAAAGGCTCAGATTTTCTCAAAAATTTAATAATCAGTGGTAGTAAACCACTTTCGGGATATAATTCATTTGCGGCTTCTAAAGCAGGATTCTTTTCGTTTTCTGTTAATTTATGCTTTGTTTTCGTAGGGTCTAGAATGAAGGCTAGCAAATGGTATGAGGTATTACACTGACCGTATCGGTATCTAAATGTTTGCATTTGCCTTAAGTTAATTTCAGTTTCATCAAAATGCGACTTAAGAATTTTAAATTGTTCTACGTCTGATAAAATTGCATTGTTTATTTGAAGCCTATCAAGTGCAACAGATGTAGGTTTTAGTAGTGATAAGTAATCTTCAGAAGTTCTTTTTTAAATAAATGTTTAATATTTTCTGTCTTACTATGCTGTCAATTTCATTTTTATGTTCCTCGCTAATTTTAAAAAGTGTCGGCCATGATTTAACGAAACCCTCTAAGTAGTCGGCAAGTGAGTTCCATCTTACGTCAGAAGGTAAAGTAAATTTTTTTCCTCCTTTTGCATATGGGGCAGAGGCAAAATGATTGTTTCGGAAGTATTTCACAACGAACATAACGTGTTTCTTAATTTCACTAATTTCCAAATCCTTACATAATAAGTTTAAAATGTGTGGAGCACAACCGTAAGTAATAGCATTTAGTTCTGTTGACTCTTTAATTTGGTTTCTCATAGCATTCATATTGGCAGCATTAGCTGTCACAAAACTGCTTACTGTACAGGTATAGTCAGTATTTAGAGTTTTCATTAAGTTTGTTGCAAGTTCTGTTAAATATGCAGATGTATGTGGATTTCCAGATGTGTCTATCGTGTCTACTAAAAAGAAAGACAATGGGTCTTCCATAGTTACAGTTGCATATATTATTAGTTCATTGTGTATGTTGGACCATCCATCCAATGACAGACAAACTGAACTTCCTGATAAATCTTTAAAACATTTACTTTTTGCCTCGTTGTACACTTCATCGAGCAGTATGTTGGACACATCATGTCGAGATGGAGGTACATATCCAGGTCGTAAAAGCGTTATTGCCTTTTTTACTTCAGGTTGTTCAATGCACATGAAACTACGGTTTGTCGCATAAAGAGCTCTAGCAATTTGTTTATCTATTTCTTCTTTATTAGACTTGGTCGTACGTACAACAAAAGATGATAAAGATCCAGAACTGGAGTCAGGCACTACTTTTCTTTATTTACTTAATGGCGTAGAAGATAAGAGCGGCTGTGGGGCACTATCTTCCTCTGCATCTTGTTGTAACGTGTTCAATTGTATCTGTAATAAAAAACAAGATTGTTGTTTAAATCCAGCTACACAGAGACAGGCATAGATACTATAATACTTTGTTCTTAAAACTAGGAGTGAATGAAAGTCACATTTGCACAGGGAAAGTTACTAGAAATCTAGAAAATGCACTAGATCATTTTAACGCTAAATTTGAATCTAACACTGACGTAGCTTTCAAGAAACACCAAAACACTATACACTGCACTCGACGCGTTTCGCCAACTAAGCTGGCATCATCTGGAGATGATTAAACACAAACTTGGTTGGCGAAACGCGCGTCGAGTGCAGTGTATAGTGTTTTGGTGTTTCGTGGAACACTACGTCAGTGTTATCTTTGCATCAAAGGTTCCAACCCATTCCAGGTCGTAGAAATGGACCGACGTTAAATAATTAAATTAAAAAAAAAAGGTTCTGTTAATATTTTGTCTTACTAAGAAGTTATAATTATAAATAAAACAACACTATACTTACATTGGATACTGTTCCTGAAGTAGAGAGACCTTCATTATTTGTTTCTACACTTTCTACATTACACGAAGCACATTTTTTCCAGTGGACTTTCAGTCGGTCCACAAGCCCTTGCATTTCTACATTACACCTTTTACATGTAGCTCTACTACCACTTTTTCCATCAAGCTTCTTGATTTTTGAATAAAATATTACCAAATAGGATCTTTTTCCTTCCACTTCTATTAGAGGACATATAAAAAAATTATTTAATATTTAAATACTATAAACATAATCACTCAGACTCGCTTTCTCACTTGTTACGCGTTACGCGGCAGATTAGCAAATAATGGCAATTCGCATCATCCCCGCGCATTATAAAGACAGGCGAATTTTCAAGTTCTGACAGGAATTTCATATATGCTCTAGCTTATTTTGTAATTATTATAGATACAAGGTACACAATTTATTCCATTTTTAAGTTTAAATAAAAACTATATTTGTTAATATAAATACTGAATACATTGTTAATGTCAATTATTAGGATGTTTATGTAAAAAAAATAAATAAAAATCAAAAAAACCATCACTGATTTTTTTTTAAATCGTGATTTTTGATTTTTTTTTAAATCATGATTTTTATCAACCCTGCTATAATATAAGAGGCATCACCTTAACTTTTTTTGATTCCTACTTATCTAGGGTTTACTTAAATGGTATGTAATCTGACGTCCCTAATGCAGCATGGTGTCCCTCAAGGGTCTGTTCTGGGACCTTTAATTTTTATTGTTTATATAAATGATATTCTTCTACATGAATTCTGTTAAATGTTTATTGTTTGCCGATGATCGTTATGAATACAGTGTTAACAAAGAAACTTTTAAGGTAATGTGTCTTGTACTGAAAATAAAGTAAATTAATGGTTTATTTCCAACAATTTTAACAAAATCCAAGCAAACCTCAAAAAATAACCGTTTTTACTGATTGTAAACTAAATAATGGTTTCACAATCGATGAAGCTGGCATAACCATGTGGTTCACCTTATTTTTGTTTGATTTTTACTTTCTTATGCCTAATATAAGGAAGTATAGTAATCGTGATTTTTGTCGACCTCGATATTTTGATTAACATATACGTGTTGAACCCTCCTGAATCCATTCTGACTATTTTCCGAATGAAGTCTGTCGGTGCGTGTGTGTATGTGTGTATCCGCGATAACAAAAAATACTAATGGCAGACTTCCCAAATTTGGCAGTTAAGATTGTCAAGAACATTTTGGGTGACACATTAAATTTGGTGAATGTGGTACCACCAGAAGAGACATAAGGAATGAAAGAAAAAAGGTACAATTTCGGGAAAAATATTAAAAACTTTTTATTGCATTTCTGGATGAATCTCGACGAATTATAATGAAAAAACATAATTTTATGAAAAAAAATCTGTCCGCGTGTCTAGTATCGCGATAGCAACCATAGTTTTTGAGATGAAGCTTTCAAATTGGGTACACTTGTTCTAAAGGCCAAATACATTGAAAACCTCGGTGATGAGCAAAATTGGCCAGCTGAGAAGGGGTCCACGGGACCCAAACGTTTTTGTATTGGACTTTACAAAAAGATATATTCTTGATGAAAGATTATAAATCATGTGTACTATATATTAAGCGAATAAAAATATATTTTTCAAGTATTTAAATAAAGCTGATGTAAATTGACGTCTTTTACACATTTTGCCTTGTAAAATGGGGTTAGGATAAATTTAACAGTTTGACATTTGAAAGGTCTCAAGGTACGCTATTAAAATTTAATTGAGGTGAGAAGTGAAGAATTAAATAGAATGATTTTTTTAGATCAGGGTGATATGTACTGGTATAAGAAAGTTATGTGCTGGCCACATCAGATATTTAACCTAGAAAAATGATATAGGCAATACACAAATAAAAAGACATTATTTGACATAAAATATTTATCACTTCCGAGTTCAATGAAAATGATAGAAACTTTCTAATTTTTATCATGACCCCCTGTATATTTTTACAGTTTTGGATAGAGTATTGAATTCTGAGTTCGGCAATGTGACATACTTGAGGGTTTGGCTTTTGTTGTTCGTTATTATTACTTATTAGCGATATATTATTAAATGCAAAAAACCCAGTAGGCTTATAAAAATTTGAAATGTACGTGAAGTTTTCCTGGAGCGGGTTGGAACCTTTGATGTGAAGATAACACTGACGTAGTTTTTCACGAAACACCAAAGCACCATATGCTGTACCCGACACGCGTTTCGCCTATCAAGTTGGCATCATCTGGAGATGATTAAAACTAACTTTATGTTAGCAATGCATCCTATTTATACCTGAACTATTCTCATGGTTTTTTGAACCGTGACCCATCAACCAATAAAGCGGGCTGGGATTGGCCCTCTGTCACTATTCATAATATTTTTACACTTTGTGATTTCCAAGCTTGGAAATTATATAACTAATACATTTTTTTTCAGAATCTGGTGGAAAATATGTCAACAGATTTTCAAATTTCATTAACAAATATTGCTTTTTAATAAATTTACACCGTTTTGAAATTTTATTTTAGATTAATTTTCACTGCATATTTCAAAAAGTTATAACTGTAAAAAAAAGCTATGTTTTTTGATGAAATTTGGAATTTGTCTATATATTTTCCACCTGATTCTGCAAAAAAAATGTTTCACAAGTATTTTACAAATTGTTTAAAAAATAACCTGGTGAGGCACACAATTTTTCAACTTTTTTTTTTTTTGCAAATTACCGATGTTTATTAATTACTACTTGCAATTCACAAGAATTCTAGCAATTACAATTTTTTGTTGTTGTTTGGGCATGGACTTACAGGTTCGAAAACTCTTTAAATCTGAATTTCTATAATAAAGAACTGCTTGTAGTTAAGTTATGTTCAGATCAAAAAGTTGATTGAAGATGAAGTTACTTTGTGAAAATCCATTTTGATTAAAAAAATTATAAACTTTTTATTACTTGTCTAATTTTCACTTTATTTGTTATTTTACAACTAGTTTCATCCTATTCGGACATTTTCAAGTAAACTAAATTATACACAGATTTTACTTTCATTTAAATATAAACTGAACTTTATGGTTGTTAATATAATTCAAATTTGTACAGATGTTATGTCTTTTAAATGTAGGTGTTTTTTCAGGATAGTAAATTATATTATGGTGTGATTTTTATTAACAGCAGGTTATCTGAATAAGTTTAATAACGGAGAATTATTTAAATCTATTTGGTCGTTTAATATGTTGTAATTTTTATTCCTATTTAATTTATTAATTTCTAGCACTTCTAATAAATTAAGTTTTTTACTTTTCTCACAAATATGTAATATTTTAGGTTGATGGTCATCAGTTATTATATGCCCAGAATCTGTTACGTGTTTATGAAAGTTGGAATGTTGTTTTTGTGTGTGAATATGTTCTCTATATCTTACCCCGAACAATCTACCTGTTTGACCTACATATGAGGCTTTACATTCTGGGCAATCTAACCGATATACACCACATTTTTTAGAGATATCAGTTTCTTGTTTTGCATTGAAAAGATATCTGCCTATATTTTTGTTAGAAATATAAGATGTTTTAATATTAAATTTGGAAAAAGTATTGCTAATTGAATAAGAGAGTTGACCTGAATATGGCAATGAAATGTATGTTTGAACCTTTTTCTCGTTAATAGTGGGATAAAGTTCTTTCAAGAGGGACTTATTTTGTTTTTTGTAGATTAGATTGTTGATTATATTTTGAGGGTACCCGTTATTATGTGCTATAAGTCTTATTGTGTCTAATTCTTCTTTTAAATCTCTCTCAGATAGAGGTAAGCTGAAGGCTCGGTGTGTCATATATTGATACGCGGCTAATTTGTGGGAGAGAGGGTTATAGGAATTAGAGGGTATAGTGGCGTCTTTTAGTTCTAACAAAAATATAGGCGGATATCTCTTCAATGCAAAATAAAAAACTGTTATCTCTAAAAAATGTGGTGTATATCAGTTAGATTGCCACGAATGTAGCGTCTCATATGTAGGTCAAACAGGTAGATCGTTCAGAGTAAGATATAGAGAACATATTCACACACAAAAACAACATTCCAACTTTTATAAACACCTAACAGATTCTGGTCATACAATAACTGATGACCATCAACCTAAAATATTACATATTTGTGAGAAAAGTAATAAACTTAATTTATTAGAAGTGCTAGAAATTAATAAATTAAATAGGAATAAAAATTACAACATATTAAACGACCAAATAGATTTAAATAATTCTCCGTTATTAAACTTATTCAGATAACCTGCTGCTAATAAAAATCACACCATAATATAATTTACTATCTTGAAAAAACACCTACATTTAAAGACATAACATCTGTACAAATTTGAATTATATGATCAACCATAAAGTGACCCATCCTTCTATTCAGTTCAGTTTATATTTAAATGAAAGTGAAATCTGTGTATAATTTAGTTTACTTGAAAATGTCCGAATAGGATGAAACTAGTTGTAAAATAACAAATAATGTGAAAATTAGACAAGTAATAAAAAGTGTTTATAATTTTTTAAATCATGGATTTTCACAAAGTAACTTCATCGAGAACTTCATCTTCAATCAAGTTGTTTAGTAATTTACTTGCTCAGTAGGGAAATTATTGTACAAAGAGGTGTCTTATGTCATTTAAGTTAGGTTATATCAAGAATGAGCATGATGAAAGCAACGAAATGTACATGATTATTACTCACGATTTTCTGTAGTAGACTCCTTTGGTAATGCATAATCGTCAGGATTAAAACGTTTCTTACAAACACACGAATGTTTCGAAGGAGTAAAATTATCTCTATCAACCACTGTTTTTCACCTTTTCTTTCCGAACAAAGTGGAACTGCACAACACTGAGGCACAATTAACAACTTTTTTTTATTTACTGGTGTACGAAATAATTATAATAAAACTCTATAAACTTTTCCCGCGCCTAACAATAACTTTTGACATGACCTTACTCGGCCAGTTGCGCCAATTGGTGAGGCTAAAAACGTTAGCTCTCATTGAAATTAAAAATAGACGTGTCCGAGGATTATTTCTAAATAATTTTGGTGTAAGAAATAATGAATTTATTCCATACTTTATGGGCACACTATATGATTCTACTGTATTATATTATAGGCGAGTCCGTTACCCTTATTTTTCGGACTCCACCGACTAATCGCGTTAGGCAGGCTAATTTAATTTTTGATTGAAAGTATACATGAGAAGACGACCTTGTGTTTTTTTATTTATTTTTAAGCCAGGGAACTTTGATTATTCCTCTATGAAGATGGCCCGTGTGAGAGATATTGTATTGCTCTCCATTTTGAATGACTCGTAAAGTTCAAATTCATCCATATTCTTTCAGAGACGTGTTCGAGATGTTGTTCCGCGTAAATTTAATTAACATATTTTCATTTTTAATCGATTACACATTAAAATACACATTTTCGTAGCCAAAAAAGTTTTAGACAAAACAGTATTTTCTTAAAAATGGGTGCCACACAAACTGTTTTTGTTGAAAATTTCTTAATCGAGCAAATATCCCGACTGTTGTAACTTATTCGCTTCAGCCTGAATTATTAACAAAGTAAAGGTTGAAAGTGTATATTTTTGCACCTAGAGTTTTCATATAAATTCTTTAATCTCTCATTAATTCTTTTCTTTTTGCAGGGATCTATCGAAAACTAGAAGAATGTGGTATGGGCTTTAAAGGTGGAGAATCTACCCTTCGTACCGTTTTGTTGAAATTAGGGTTCAGGTAGAAACTTACTTTAATAATATTAATATAATTCATAGTTATACAGGATGATACTAAATTGGAGGTCATATTTTCAAGAGCGTATATAACAAGATTATTGCTTGTAATGCAGTCAGACAGCTTTGATATATATATATATATATATATATATATATATATATATATATATATATATATATATATATATATATATATATATATATATATATATATATATATATATATATATATATATACAGGGTGTCTCACCAGGAACTGCATCGATCGATGTGGGTAAAAGGTTTCGAACTTATTAGTTCTCCGCAGTATGCCATAGGCTATGGAACAGACAAATGAAAGTGGCCAACCTGCCAGTCATATACTGACTAAGGTAAATTGAGTATGGCATACTGAGGAGAACTAATAAGTTCGAAACCGGTCTATGTCTGGTTGGGAATTGACAGATGATATTGGCTGCCGATCTATCATGATTTAAAGGTATAACCCAATGCAGGTCGGGGTATTTGCCCGCTGAGTAGTTGTTTCGTTCAAATCATATTTAATAACAGTAGTTAGTCCACTAGGGCTAGAGGTCGCCGCTCTCAGTACTTGCTTCGCAAGTCGTTATCCGCCAGAGACATCTATGATGTCGGATAGTAGCATTTGGACGATATGAGAGGTTTCACATACCTCTCACCACTACTCAACTTTCTTCGTGTAAAAGATACTCATTTGGTTTTTGGCATTCAGAAAGACCATAACGTGAGCTACACTATACAGTTTAAAGAAATTCAATAATAGTATACCAAGTGTTTTATTTTTGAGGTTACATTTAGTAAACTTTAAACCGCGAAAACTTGCCCAGTTAAATGGAACACCCTGTATTTGTTTACATCAAGTTATGTATAATTAAATTCCTTTTTTTCTGATATAAGCATTGTGGGGGTTTAAGTTACAACTTTTTGAAATATTTGCGATTTTCTTAGAAATTCAAGAATTTTTTGTAAAAATTTTATCAAATTAGCCGT
This sequence comes from Rhamnusium bicolor, assembly GCA_029963845.1. Lineage (NCBI taxonomy): Eukaryota > Metazoa > Arthropoda > Insecta > Coleoptera > Cerambycidae > Rhamnusium > Rhamnusium bicolor. The sequence continues at coordinate 835,299 of JANEYF010005711.1, read as the reverse complement.
GATTAGAAACAATCAATAATGTCAGTCATTCTCTTATGTCAAAAAATGCCACCGCGTTTAAATTACATCCACGAAGACGTTTTGAATTTGTTTATTATTTATGGAGAATGTGATAAAGTAATATCAAGAACTTGTAGTACATTTGTTACTAGATATCCACAAAAACGGAAAATAATACTAAACACTGTAACATGCCTATTAATTAGATTGAAGACACTTTGCATAAACTAAAATAGCTAAGATGAAATCAACTAAAAACATGATTCCATTTTAATTTAATAATTGTTCAAAATTCCGTCCTCGAACCTCCACACATTTTTCGCACCTTCGAATTAGTTCTTCATGGGTAGCTCTTCTAATTGAATCCTGTGATAAGTTTTGAAATACATTTCTTACTCTCTGCATACAATCTTCAATAGTTGTTAATGGGCTCTCATAAACTTTATTTTTTATAGTTCTCCAAATAAAAACTAAAACTGATAAATCGAGCGAGTGAGGAGGCCATAGGTAAGGTCCATTATTGGCTTTCCATTGATCATAAAAAGTTTCTTGTAAAAACTGATTTATCAAATACGCGTTATGTGGGGGAGCACCGTCGCACAGTGCTGCGAGTTATATGCCAAGAGGGACAAAAATCATAAATTCTGTTTTTATGCAGTAATAAGTTATATTTTGTAAGGCATTTTATAAATCTTGTCCTACTTAGGTACTACGTCTTGATTAACTTAATTCAGTGCTGTATATACATTTATAAACATAAAATACATAAATAAAACTTAGCAACTTTCTATGGTTTAATTTTTATTCAAGTTAATTATATTAATTTACAAATAATAATATCAATAATAATAATAATAATGAGGGGTGCAAAGGACCGGCAACCTCCACGTTGGTGCACCCTGGACAGGCAGAGGCAACTCTGCCTGACAAATGCCGGCCGGGGTACCAGGGCTAACCACCCTGCTACCTTTACTGCTTGGGTTCCTTACAATCTAAGAAGGGCCCCTCACAATCGACCCCAACCGGATGGGGGTCAGAGACAGGTGGGAGGGGCCTCACCGGATGGTCTCAACGTTGATAACCAAGGCAATGAACATGGACGCTTTAAGTGGACGAGGGAACTTCGGGATGGCTTGCTGACCTGCCGCGAGAGTAGCGAACCTGAGCGAAGGGGATACATGGCGCGAATGCATGCACTTTGGTGCGAAATGCATCCAGAGCATCGCGCCTTCTCTCAACAACATCTGAGAGATCAAGTATCCTTTCTGCTCAGGACAGGTTACGTAAGGGCACCCCGTCAGCTGGAAGAACTGCCAGCCGCAGTCCCACCGCGGCAATTACCAGCTGATGGGGAACATCCTTTAGAGTTCACCGGTGTAGACTTAAGGACGAGGGTTAGCCTTAACACCAGGGCTAACTTAAAGCCACAAGACCTGGCTAGAATGGACGCGGTCATCGATGAGGAAATTCCAGAAGATGTAGACATCTGGCAAATCAACTGTGCCGTGTACAACGCCGCGAAGCAACTCGTCCCCCGTGAGAGGTCAACCAATCACGGGGTCGATAAAGCCAAGCGGCGTGTACAAAAATCGAAGGCAAGATACAGTCGGCCAGACAACACGCTTCTCGGATCCAGAGTGTGGTGGAATATAAGACGACTGGTAGAGTTTTTACTCCCAGGATCCGGCGCATAGCTGCCGGATTAAGACGTCAACACCATACTCTAAATCTGACAGTGATACTTACCAACAAGCAGCACTGTCTAGATAGGATCCGAGCGCTCATGGCGATAAAGAAAACATTGAAGAGGCGGGTGAGGAGTATGGGACAAAACAATTTGTTCCGTACGAATCCTTCTCGCCTCTTTCAAGAGCCACAGCGTGTTGTCGAGAATCCGCCGACTGTAGAAGATGGGCTCCATAAATTGCACACTTTGAGGCTCTGTGTCACAGACATCTTGATGAGCCAGAAGAAGTGTGCCCGGCAATCAGTACGGAGGAAGTCCAACAAGCACTTGTTGGTACCAAGAACTTCGCTGCCCCGGGCCCAGACGGCATTAACAACTGGTGGTGGAAAAAATTTCCTTCCACTCACCGCCGTCTGGCGCGAGTTTTCAACTCATGGTTGAACGAGGGGCAGCAGATTCCGGACTGGTTCGTCGAGGGACGTACTGTGCTTATCCCCAAAAAGGGGGATCTTTCCGACCCGAGGAATTATAGGCCGATCACTTGCCTTAACTCCTGCTACAAGATATTGACACGTATCTTGTATGCTAGGACGCTGAGGTCTGTTGATCCGGTCTTCCAGCAGATACAGCGTGGTGCCAAGAAGGGCATGGCAGGTTGCAAGGACAGCCTGCTGATAGACCGCTGTATTACACAGGATTCTGTGCAATACAAGCGGAATCTATCGATGGCCTGGATTGATTACCGCAAGGCATTTGATACAACATCGCATGAGCTATTGTTGTACTTGCTCGAATGTCTTGCGGTTCCAGCACCACTAGTGAGATGCATAGAACAGCTGCTGCCGCTCTGGAAGACCCGCTTCACCATAACATCAGGTGCACAGCGGGTCACGACAGAGCAGGTGGCATTTAGAAGAGGAGTTTTCCAGGATGACTCCCTGAGTCCTCTCCTCTTCTGCATCTCACTGCTGCCGTTGTCTGTTGGGCTCCGCCAAACCCGCGGATATCAATGTGGGCCACCCAGCGACCGGAGGCATAAGGTCACCCATCTATTTTATATGGATGACCTTAAACTTTATGCCTCCGGAGAGCGCGAACTACAAAACGCTCTTAGGGTGGTCGAAGAATATACGCGGCAATTGGTATGGAGTTCGGGTTGGACAAATGTGAAGTCGTCCACCTCAAGAGAGGACGATGCGGGGAATTTCCTGAAGATGCGCAGCTCGCAGACGGAAGCATCCTAAAACATCTGGATGCCGGAGAGACCTATACATATCTGGGTGTGCAACAAAGGCACATCCAGAATGTATCACAAATAAAAGATTCTCTCCGCGGCAAGTACAGACACCGCCTCCGAAAGATTTGGTCTTCCGAACTTTCGGGGAAGAACAAGGTGTCTGCAACTAATATGCTTGCCGTTCCAATTCTGCTCTACTCCTTCGGAGTAGTAAAGTGGAGGGTAGATGAGCTGCGTCAATTAGACACAGATACCCGCAAGATGATGAATATTCACAGAAGTATTCATCCTAGATCGTCCGTTCCTCGTGTGTACCTCCCACGTCAACGGGGGGGCCGAGGACTCTTGAGCCTGGAGTGTACGCATGGCAGAGTAGTACTGAGTATGGCATGTAACATATTCAGGAGCTCAGATCCCCTCCTGCGGTTCGTAAAACATCACGAAACTGTAGGAGTGGGAGCAGGATTGTTCAAGGCAGCAAAAAGAGCCGCAGATGAACTCGGTCTCGCATTTGACATCAGGCGAGGAGGCCGGCGAGGTGCTGATGTTGAGTCAGTCACCGAACTTCAGCCAAATCGTCTGAAAGCCCGAATCAGAGCTGCCGAACAGGAAAATCTGTTTCGGCAGCACGTCGATAAACCCCAGCATGGTGTCTTCTATAAGAACATAGAAACACTGGGTTTTCGACCAGGCTGACCTTCGCCTTTCTAAGGTCAGCAGGGCTTAAGTCGGAGACCGAGGGATTCATTATGGCCTGCCAAGATGGTGTTATCAACACCTTGGTCTACCGTAGCCGCGTGTGGCGTGTAGAGGTTCCTGATATCAACTGCAGGACCTGCCATCAGGCGCCGGAATCGCTCATGCATTTACTTTCTGCATGCCCCATATATGCGATTTCGGCCTACATCCACCGACATAACGCGGCCTTACGAGTGCTATACTACCATCTAAGGCACTCGTACGGGGTAGACCAGACACCAGTGCTGCCTTACGTCCCCGGAGATATTGAGTCCGTTTACTCCAGGGAAATAAGGTAAAAATAAAGGCCATCTGCGGAATGAGGCGGAACAAGCTGCATTTTTGCAGAGACCTTCGTTTTGATGTTCCAATGAAGCACAAAAAAAATCTCATATGCCTACCCTTGTGCGTCTTGAGATATCGAAGGTCAAAGGTCATGAAAATCGGTTTTTCGCGAAAATCTCGCTTCCAGTGCATCTGACGTCGTAAGAACCCATAACAAAACTTACGTAAAATAGTATTCTCTACAAAATTGTTCATATACATTTTTTTCGTACGACCAGCCGTTTGAGAAACATCCCGATTTGACTCACTCGGCTCAAATATTTCAAGCAGAAAACTCCCTGCCAGATACAGTATTTCAGAACGGAAAGCGTTTTCTGTTAGCTATGCATCGTGCTCCAAAAGATGAAGTGAACCTTGACAAATTTAGATACACCCAATTCATTAAGGTTACACGACTTAATAGACCTGTTAAATTGTCATCCCTTCCACCTACCAGTGAAGCAGCTCGACAGCATATTTATCGGGTCTACTACCAAGTACAGATTTGGCTAGGGAAAAATCTACAACCCGAAGAATGGGGTTGGGATCTAAAAAACGACATATTACAGCCGAAAACAACACTACTGCCACCTGCTCCAGACGAACTATTAAATACAATATTCTGTAATTGTAAAAAGGGGTGTGGTGCGCAGTGCGGGTGTAGAAAAGTCGGGCTGCTGTTGCTGTTGATCGAGGTGCTAGTGGAACCCGACGAAGACGAGGAGGAAGGCAAGGAAACATAAGGCGTGGTATGGAAAAGAATGTATTTTCTGTTATTAATTATTTATTATATATTTTTTTATAAATAAACAAATTTCTAACGGCTTTAATAATGGGAATTTAATTTTCCAGTCTAACAGATTAAGAAAAGTGCTTTTATATTTATAGCTCTGCAGTATAATACAGTATTACCTATTACGAATGCGCGCTCCCGCTTTATCATGCTATATCTCGAAAACGGCTGGTCGTACGAAAAAAATGTATATAAACAATTTTGTAGAGAATACTATTTTACGTAAGTTTTGTTACGGGTTCTTATGACGTCAGATGCACCGGAAGCGAGATTCTCGCGAAAAACCGATTTTCATGACCTTTGACCTTCGATATCTCAAGACGCACAAGGGTAGGCATATGAGATTTTTTTGTGCTTCATTAGAACATCAAAACGAAGGTCTCTGGAAAAATTCAGCTTGTTCGGCCTCATTCCGCAGAGGAAGTTTTATTTCTCTCGAGTAGTTGTCGAGAACGAGAAATGCCGGATTTACTGGAACTACTCGTTCCCGACTGTCAGGCTAATCCAAGCCAACAAGCCTGACATAGTCCTCCTCGACCATCAACTCAAGGTGATGTATGTCATCGAGTTCTCGGCACCTGCGGAGAAAAACATCACCTTGAAGGAGGAGGAGAAACGGACCAAATATCGCGATCTCCGGTACGAGCTCCAAGTGCTGTACCCAGGCTACTCGGTCAAAATGGTCGTCCTTATTATCGGTGTACTCGGAGGGATAAAGCCTACGCTGCTCTCGGAACTGAAGATCATACCGGCCTGCCAAAAACCAGCCAAGTGGCTTGCAGGTCAAATGCAGAGGGCGGTCATTCTGGGTTCTCTCCGTCTGCTTAGGGCACACGATTCTGGTATCTACAGTCACTAACCCTGCGGGATGTGGGGAGTGGCTGTAGTTGATGCGCCGGTGCGACTCCCCGTGAGGCGTCGGAGGCCACGGGAGGACTGACCGGCATCGGGAAACCGAAAAAAAAAATAATAATAATAATAATAATGATGATATGTAAGATGCCTAACAGTGTCTATAGAGTCAACTTTCTGAATCAGAACAATCTTCATCACTACTTACTCCTAGATTTGGATTTATATCTATTTCGTGTGACGATGAAGGCCCCTCATGGTTTTGTTTGAGATACATCTGAACCTCTCCATCTTTTCTAATAGCTTTCCTCATTACAACCTTTCTTCTGGATGAGATAAGCGACTCAGAAGTCAACAGAAGAACCCTCATTAAATCTTGATTTGAAGATACTCTCGAGCATTTACGAGTGTGAGTTAAGCAGTTTTTTCGTACCTCTTTGTGCCGTGCCTCCTCTGACAATTGCCCAATTGGTAAAGAAAATGAGCCGATTATCTCACATCCATGTATAAGTACCTTGTGAACAGTGCTAGGCATGTAATACCACTTATATAAACTTATATATAATACTTTAATGTCTTCTAACAGCTTTTTAAACTTAACGAGATCTATGTGGCTACCGCTTGCTAGCACCCTTAGGATGATCGAAAATTTTACAATTAACTCCCTGTTCACACCTGTAATCTCAGAACTGAGATCAGGGTTGGAGAAGTAGCGCCTTGCTGAATTTCCATCATTGCTTGAGCCATAACCTGGCTTCGGTTTGTCTACTATAAGGCCCATTTTTTATTTGAATTCAGCCTGTATTCTTTTTTTTATTATTTTTTACAATTTCTTTGTTAGCATTGCCTCGAACCTGCCAGGCTTTGATGGGAAGCCGGTAGCCTATGTGAAGGAGGCACTCGAAAAACCTTATCCAACAGTGTAAAGTAGACAAACCGAAGCGATAATTTTCTTGATTAGGTGGACGATCTACTAAATTTTCCGTATTCATCTGTTTCGGAGTTGCTCCACAGATTACACAAATCGATGTAGCATTGGTGTCCGATAAAATATTGCTTACACTGCCGACCATCATTGTGAAAATCAAATCGTAGGTAACATGATATATTTGGCCGCTTCCAAAATCAAATTGACTGATCTGAAGTTGACTGATTTTACGGTTCATATCCTTTTCCTCATTGCGTACTAGATCTGGATATTCTTTTTCGAACATGAATTTAATTGGCCTGCAATAATGGGTCGATGATGGACGTGGGTTTACCCACAGATCCCTGCCAGTACATTTATCAACCAGTTTTAGGGGCACCATAGCGATTAGAAAGAAATATTCATCCGTAGATGATACATCTGTAAATTTTTGTTTATACTGGCTATGACCAGAACTGCCATCGAAGCCCCATTTTGATACAAGTTTGAACAATACAAAGCATATAGAAACTCCATAAGTAATCTCTTAAAAAAATGTAAACAAGACTATTATCAAAATATAATAATACAAAGTAAAAATAACACGAAAAAAATATATCAAGTCATTTCTGAGGCCACAAATGAAAAATCAAATAAAAATGTTATTACTTTAAATATAATAAATTAATGAAGATGGTGAAGTTTTTACTAACAATACAGAAATGTCAAATTACTGTAATGATTATTTCAGTAACAGGCAACAAAATGATTGAAAAAATAAATATACCTCATAACTTCTCAATGGAAAATAGTCCCATTAATAGTAACTCCATGTTTTTAACTTCTGTTACAAAAAATGAAGTGCTACTTCATATTAATTCTTTAAAAGATGGTAGTGCTCCTGGCTATGATGGAATCACCCCCCTTACTGTTAAAATTAAATGCAAAATACATTTTACGTCCTTTTACACATATAATCAACTTAATCTTTACTAGTGGAAAATTTTCGAAACAAATCAAAAGTTCAGTAATAACCCCTATTTACAAAGCAGGTAATAAAAATAAAATATCAAATTATCGCCCAATTAACCTAATAAATAATTTTGGCAAAATAGTTGAAAAATGTATAAAAACACGATTAACAAAGTTCTTTTAAAAAAAAAATAATATATTGAGTGATCAGTATGGTTTTCAAGAAGGCAAAAGTACATCAGATGCCATGTCTCACTCAATCTCGACGACAGTAAAAAATGTATCGGGGTATTTCTTGATTTACCAAAGGCATTTGACACGGTTCACCGTGAAAAACTACTCCAAGTATTGGAGCGTTATGGAATTCGTGGTGCCGTGTTGAATCTCTTCAAGAGTTATTTAAGTAATCGCATGCAATATGTCAAGGCTAATGGATGTTTAAGTGAACCACAAATGGTGAAAGTGGGAGTGCCACAAGGAGCAGTCCTTGGTCCTATTCTTTTCACTGTTTATATCAATTCTCTATTAATTCTTGATATAGATAGTAAAATAATATCATATGCTGATGATACTGTAATTTAATGGAGTTGACTGGGAAGTGGTTAAAGAAAAAGTGCAGAATGGAATAAATGCTATAAAAATGTGGTTAGATGGCTATCAGTTGTCTCTAAATGTAGATAAAACAAATTATATAGCTTTTTCAATCACTGATGTAAATAGACCAAACTTAAAAAAAATTGATATTGATGAATTTGAAATAGAAATAAAAGAGGTCGATTATACTATTATAGACAAAAATGTAAAATGGAATGAGCATATAACATATCTAACAGAGAATTAGAAAATTAATTCACAAATTTTATGAGCTAAGGGATATTTTAAGCAAAAGTATACTAATTTTAGTATATACATCTTTAGTTGAATCTCTTTTAAGATATGGAATATTAGTCTGGGGAGCTCTGTACACCAACACATTAAAAACTCTGTCTACAATACAGAAGTATATATTAAAAAAAAAAAAACAATACTCAACTAGACTACTTTATGGAAAAGATGTATGTACTGTAAGATCATTATATTTTCACACATTATCCACTTATACATATAAAAAAAACATCTTAAAAATGCCATAACTCAGGAGATAATAACTCGTAGTATAACCCACAAACTTCTGGAATTGCCTACCAGTTTAAAAACATAAATTCAAGATTTGCATACCATTTAGCCTCGAAAACTTATAATTTGTTATCATTATATATTAGAAATATTAATAACTATAAAATTCTCTCCTATGAATGTAAAATATATATAAATGACAACGATTCTTCATTTATTAAGCTGTTTGAGTAAGTAGTATCAAATTAGTGATGTGTTTTAGGAATAGGCAATGTAAAATGAATACAGATATTTACTAGTATGCTCAAGATATTACTGCACAAATCAAGTGTTAAGTTACTTAGGTGCAGGTCTGAGAAATTTATTTAATTAAATTTAGGATTTATTATTTTCATAGAAAGTTTTTAGTATATACATACCATTTTATTAACATAGAAATCCTATTATTGTTATTTATTATTTAATTGTGTAATTATTCTGTAAAATTATTCTATTTTGTAAATTCTGTAAATAAATTTCAAATAAATAAATAATATTTACACATTGTTTTTATTATTCTTTTAATATGAAATTACTCACTTATACTGTACAATATTAGCTGTGGACATTAAATAAAGTTACTTACTTCCTTCTTTTGTTTATAATTGTACCGTCTAACGTAGAAATATTGCCTATTTCTGAATAATTTAATTTGAAAAAATAGGTTTGACTTAGAACAAAATATATATTACTTCTTCTGGGCCAATATATCATGCAAAATATTTGTACGTACACCCTATGAAAACTTGACCTCCATTTTTAAATCGTCCTGTATAGTAAAAGATAAAATATGAAATTATTTCCAGGTGGAAAAAAAGCAGAAGATAAAGGAAAGATATTATTTGAGAGCCACGATATTAGGTTGAAACGTATAGAGTATTTAAGAGCGCTGTCTGCTTTTCGAAAAGAGGACAGGCCGATAATTTATCTAGACGAAACTTATATTTTTAGTTCTCATACCCAGCCTACAGATGACACAAACAAGATAAGAAAACCCATTTCCAAGGGAAGTAGGCTGATTATTATGCACGCCGGGGTGTAATGGGTTCCGTGGATGATGCCCTTCATACATTCACAGGTTAGTCGAGTTTGATAAAACATGATTATCAGGGTCGCAACAGGGGTATATAATGGCTGTTCAACAGTATATAATATAATAATAATAATAGTAATAACATTTCGTGGGGTCTCATGATTAGTCTTGCATAGAGCAAGAAATAATCATTCTGAAATCCATCCAGATCAAACTGTTGGTATAATTATATAAGACAGTGTATTAATTTTGCAGGCGGAAAATATGGAGACTACCACGATGACATTACAGAGGATATTTTCTTTAAATGGCTGACTACTCAAGTAATCCCCAATCTTCCCTTGAAATCCGTCATAGTACTAGACAATGCATCTTACCATAATGTTAGGCTTGAAAAGGAACTGACAAACGATAGCTCCAAGAAGGATATGGAAGAGTGGCTGACCGACCACAGTATCGCGTTCAAGCATCTTGGACCAAAGTAGAATTGTATAACCTAATAAAAGCACATAGGCAAGAATGCTTGTACAAGTTGGACGTTTCATTAAGTGAGCACGGTCACTCGGTATTACGGTTGCCGCCTTGTCATCCAGAGCTGAGTGCAATTGAACAAATCTGGGCTACCGTGAAAAATTGGGTGGGTGCTAAGAACACAACGTTTAAGCTGAGGGACGTGGAAAATTTGGTGCATTCAAAATTTGACAGCATAAGAATCACAGAATGGGCTTCTATTTGCAATCGTGTTAAACAATTGGAAGAGGAGTATATACAAAGGGAGCACTTATTGGAGCAAGCTAATGATGAGACGACTTTTCTTGCTACTGCAGGCTCTTCCGATGAGTCAGATTCGGATATGGATTCTGACTTAAACTCGGATATGGAATAAAGATTTCAACTTTTTGGTATTAGTTTTATTTTTGCCCTATACGTATTTTATCAGTTGGGACTGTTTTGGGTCCAGGGTGCTAATCGTATGGCTTTAGCAAATCGTAACTTCATATACAGGGTGTTGAGGCAAAATGAAAATGATTGTTTAAAAAACCTAAACAAATTTAAGTAATTATTGTTGAAAATTGCAAGAAAGAAAAGAATACACCCAATAGGTGTATTCTTTTTACCACCAGCTAGTCTAAGTAGTTTTATGGTTACACTGCATAAATAAAAGAATAATTTCTATTGATATAGCCTCCATAATCGTAAAACTACTTAGATTAGCTGAGATTGGTGATGAAATAGTATATTGTTTTATAAAAGTAAAATTGATACTTTTGTGACAAGTCTGTAGACGAGTAGCTTTTACTCCGAATAAAACATGCTATTTTTCTTCAAACGTCGATTAGCTATAAAAAAAAATAAAGGTAAAAAAAATCTCGAATTTCACCCCCAAAAACATTTGACACGTTTGCTGTTTGCGGTCGGTGCTTGACATTTCAATTTGGCAGCTTAAGAGAGTATAGAAGTACGGTTATATTTCAGTTTGTAAATAAATAGTATCTAAAATAATGTTTATTTTATGAAGTAATTACATGAACAAAAATAATTATTTGCCTACCAAAAAAAAAAATATATACAGTTAACTGTTTCAATAATTATCACCCACACTTGTATCACCACAGAAATAGAAAACAATATAAATTTCCTTGATGTAACTGTCAAATATAACGAATCAGGCATCATTGATATAAACTGGTACACGAAAGAAATTTGGATTTAGATACCTAAATTTTAACTCAAACACACCTAATAGCTACAAAAAAAGTGTCGTCAACAGCCTAACAGATCGCGCCGTTCAACTTTCACAGACCCAATAATATATAAAAAATCAAAAAAGTTCTTGAAACAAACTCTTACCCTAAAAATTTCTATGAACCTATAATAAAAAAAAATAATACATACAATATATAATAAAACAATGAATCCATCAAACCAAAATAATAAGAAATATATCTATGCCCTATATACCAAAGGTATGAGAAAACGTCTCAAACGTATTAAAAAAAACAACATATCAATAGCACAAACCGCATAACACAACAAAAAAATTCTTCATAAAACAACCCTAAATTACAACCAAAAAAAACGAAACTAATACCGTTTACATGGAGGATGATGAGAAGGCAGACACATCTTATGCACCTGTCCCGCTGTGAAGAGGATCCGATTCTCAATATTTGGCAAAGGGCAACTGCTGCCAGAGGATCTGGACACATTCTCACCTAATAAAGTTATTAGTTTCATTAAGAGACTGAACTTATTGGGTGAAATATTAGGCGTGAGCCACAATAGGCCTGCTGATGGCCGCAGTGGAGGGTCTACTGAGACTCACTCACAACAAACCTAACCTAACCTAATACCGTTTACAAAATATACAATACATGAAATGCTACAAATTAAAAGACGTAATAGCGCAATTAACTACTGTACAGATAATGAGAATTTAAGCGAAACATTTCAGTTTATTAAGTTAAATGTAAAGGGGATAATTTGTAACACACTTATAAATATAAAAACTAACAAGCTTTTTACACATAAAATAAATTGTTTAATCCTAATAATTCACACCACCAATGTAAGAACCACTGGCGGTTCTTCTATAGGGTAATTTGGTCAATGACCTCCCATTTTACAAATAAAAAAAAGAGCTATTCATTTTCTGAAGTTTAAAATATATAATATATATTTTTAATATTCTTAAAAAATATTTAAAGTTTCTAGTTCATTTTATGCACAATACTATTCAAATATCTAGATCGCAGGATTTCCTATCCCCCCCGAGGACCGAGCATCTACATTCATATTCATTACATTATTCATTTATGGAATTTAAAAATCTTGGGTCAATCCACAACGTGTCCTCAAAGCTAGCTACGGACCGATTTTACAACGAATTAAAGTGAAATAGACCTATGCGCGAATCGTCAGAAAGCAAAAGAGACAGAGAACACTGGCGGGGACAATGTCCCTGAAACATTTTACGGAAACGGTAACGCACGAAGTTCACTAAGTTCAGTAGAGCAGTGAGCAGTCTTAATGCTGACTAGGTACGCGATGGTCGGTAAATTCTGTCGCGTTGTTTTTAATGTTTTTATTTGTGAAAATTTTATTAGTAAATCTCTACTTGTCGTGAAATTAAGTAAAACAGTGTTTTTGGTGTTTACTATTAAATATGAGTGTTGTACAAAATATATTAAAACTGAAAGATGGACATAAGTTGGGTTATGAATAAAGTACAAAGTAGTTTTTGTGTTTAGATACGTTTTAGACGGTGTTGTATGTGAGAGATTTTGGACATTTATTCAGACTCAAGGAACGACATCGCAGCATTTGACAGATGTAATTTTAAAAGAGTTAGAATGTCTGAAAATTAATGAAAGTCCTGAAAAATTGATAGCACAAAGTTACGATGGAGCATCAGTAATGAGTGGTGCTTTTGGAGGTGTACACGCCAAAATTAAAAAAAAGTTATCCTTCAGCAAATTTTATTCATTGTTACGCTCATCAACTAAATTTAATTTTACAAAAAGCATCAAGTCAGGATAAAAGCATAAATTTTTTTTTGCTAATTTACATAGCTTTTCTTCATTCTTTGGAAAATCGCCAAAAAGAATAGCCGTGTTAGATAATGTTGTTAAGGTGAGATTACCTAAAGCGGCTCCAACACGATGGAATTTTAATACAAAGTGCATAGAGACTGTTTAAACCTATCGAACAGAATTATTAGATTGTTTAGAAAAAATCAGATAATGAATCAGAAAACAATACTCTAAACCAAGCTAGTGGTTTAAAAAACTACTTACAAAATGAATATTTTCTTTACTGGTTAAATTTTTTTCATTTAGTTATGCCTCATTGTGATATATTGGTCAATCAATTACAAAAATGTCATAACAGTAAATAAGTGTATTGGCGTTTTTAATGTAAAATTGAAGACAACAGAAATAAAATTTTGAATAACTATTTGGAGGAGACATCTATGCAGTCTGCCCAGAGATGTAAAACGGAAGAATCAAAAAGGAGAATTTCATTAGAAGTTTGTGATATAATTACATCTGAGATCAAAAACAGGTTTGGCTTCAGTAATCATTTAGCAGTGTCTCAGTTATTTCACGCAGATCGATTTAAAGATTATAAAAAAAGCTTTCCTCAAGATATGTTTAAATTAGTTAAAACGGAGTATCTAGTCATAAATCATTTGAAACTTAAAACTGAATTAGAAGTATTATATAGCCGAGAAGATTTTTCCAATAGTGAAGGTGCAGTTGCTTTGTTACAGCTTTTTATTAACAATAATTTGTGCAATACTTTTTCTGAAAGTGTTAAACTGTTAAAAATCTTGTGGACTCTCCCTATGACTACCGTCGTAAGTGAACGTTGTTTTTCCACCTTAAAAAGAATAAAGACATTTTTAAGAAATACCATGGGTCAGGAAAGGTTATCTTCTTTAGCTATGCTTACCATAGAAAGGGCATTAATAAAGAAGATAAAAGACTTTAATGAAAAAGTAATTGACCAGTTTGCATCTCAAAAGACCGGAGGATCGACTTGGAATTTAAATCACTTTAAAAGGTAGGTAATACAGTAAACTTTTCTAATTGACCTCCCTATCTCTTGACCCACGAACCTCCACTGGTAAGAACTATATCATATTTAATAATACACACATAAATCACACCCACAGAGAACCTCCTGTGATCACACCTCTTAACATAAACAAACCACACCAGAAGCCAGAAAAGCTTCAGTCACATAAACATTCATCTGCACTAGTTATAAAATTTAAACTAATATCAAAATAATCCATACTGTAAGTACATAACTGAAAGTGTTGTTTTTATACTCTCAGGCTTCGATCATACACATGATCGAAGCTCTCAGGTACATAACATAACATAACCTTATAATTTTTGTGTAATTAATTGTAGTTTTCTTATGCAAAATCCAATATAGTTTTTAAAGATATTTTAATATAGTTTTTTACAAGTGAAGGTTTTAGCGCTTGTATTTTTATCTTGATTTAACATTAATTTGTACTGTGTAAACTAATAATTAAAATATCTCAAAAACTATCGGGTCTTGCATAATGCATATTATGATTAAATCAGTTGCAAATAAGCTCGTTACTAACACGCCTTCAAAGGAATACGTCGACCTACCAATCACCCTCATATGTGTGCTCTAAGAATACTTTACGACTTCTGACGAATTCTTTCTATGGTAGTAATTTAATTTGTTTTCTAATGGTAGGAATAAAATTCTGCTAGATCCAGTATATATTTATACAACGTTTACAATGTATGAGATTATCAAGACAAAAAGGAGTATTTGCTGTCATTACTAGGTATTTATTATTCATACAGTGTAAGCTGTATTATACAGCCACTATAATAGTGGTTACAAAGTTATCTATTAGCGACAGGAAAAGCTTTTTTCTAGTTGCAAGGTAGTAATGGTGTGAAAAATATGAGCTTCTTAACTGTAACAAAAAACCTATTAAGGTTAAAACAGGACTCTGCTGATTGCAAAGTTATCAACCTAAAGCAATAAATAAATATTTAAAAAAACTTTTTTTAACGGTAAATAACTGCGTCTTAGCAAAATCGTTTTTGTTGCGATTAAAAATTTTTTTATTTATGGTGAGTAGAAATTTCTCTGCGTATGAATTAATATTGAGCCAATATCAAAAATGTCTTAAAAAAAGGCAAATTCTCAGCTCACGATCCATGATTACTTACTTTTTTTATACATATTATTTCAGGTTTCAGTAAAAATACATATACAGCGAAATGTTCAAACAAACACAAAATGTAAACAACCATTTTCGCGACTTTTAGGCCGGCCGCACACAGAAAGAGCAAAACAATTTTAGTCAAAAACGTTTCAATGTAAATTAAATGGGCCGACGCACACTGATCAGTCGCATGTCTTAAAGCACGTTTAGGCTGATTTAGTCACAGTCAGGCTGTTCGACGTCGATCGCTGGATTATCATTTTATCAAAGAATATTTACGTTTAAAAGTTCGTTTTTAAACGTAAATATTCTTTGGTTTTATGTTGAAATATTTAAATGTGCGCAGGCGTACTTTTTGTTTTGGGTTTGTTTTGATATGGCTGCACAGAGTCATAGACATTAATGTCTATGCACAGAGTACAACCTTACGTCACAGTGAGAAACGCCAGCAAACAAAATCACAATATTTAGTCTGTAACAAAATCTTAAACAGGTTTCATATGCTTATGGATATATTCAGAACGATCTCTATTGTATACGTTGCTCGATTGGCGTAGTGTCAGTCACTGGCGGCAGAGACAACCAGGAGACAGTCAAGTACATATGAAAATTTGTTCGGTTTTAGGTATAATTATTCATATACTTCCATCCTTGTTGTACATGCGTGCTTCTCAATTAATCTATCTTTGTCGAAGTTTGGGAAGATTTTCGTAGATGGCGATGGCGATAGCAGCACAGGAAACGTCATCGTTGATGTCGGATTCGTTCGCCATTTTCTTTGTTTTGATGCTGATATTGTGTGGTGCCTGTCGTTTTTTATTTTATATTGGATTACGAACTGTAAAATACTGTGACTTTTAAATACTATTTTATTTGAACTTTTTATTAGTGTTAGTGTAATATTTAATTTTATTATAATCATGCCACAAAAACATTGTCTTATTTGTGGATTCAATATAGATCAGGTAGAAAAAATGCACTACTTTCCAGTCAATGACCAAAAGTAAGTTTGTCTTTTGTGTTTTAAAGGTATTTAAATAAAATTGTTTCCTTCTTGTTAGGTCCAAAGTTTGGCAAGAAGTGATGTGAATAAAATGTGTTCCTGATATATCACTTCGCAACTATTCGATTTGCAATCGTCATTTTTCTATAGACAGTTACATGAACCTTGCAACACGAAGGCTGCGTGCTGATGCGGTTCCCACGTTATTCCCATGCCAAGTACAACTGGATCCTTCACAAGAAATGGTGGTAATTCAAAGAAACGGAGCTTACAAATGATCAAGAGCTTTTAGAAAGTACTAATACAGGCATAGGTATGTTATAGTTATTGGTGACTTACTTCTTTTACTTGGAGTATGTACACTCTACGTTCTTATTATTGTACTGTGTTACTCAGCGATTGTAAGTTGATAACTCAGATTCGCTGATGCCTCTGTATCACATACTCATTTTTCTATTTTCTGTCAAGCTACAAACATCATACTATTTAATTTGCAAGATTGCATATGTATAAAAAGACATATTTTTTGCATGAAAAGCTTTGTGTCTGTTTTGTTAGCAAAATCGCATTTTTATCTCAATTTGAGCAGTACATGGATATTGTATTACAGGAGAAGCAATAATTGAAGACCCAATTCCAAGCCGTTCCGGTTTGCAAAGGAGTCCAAGTACCCCTACGCATCGCTCCATGTTTCGAGGTATTAACGGAGTCATGTGTTGATGGTTCTCCTAGAAAGCAACATTTAATACATATGATAGAAACAAAAGAGGCGCATATAAGAAACTTGAAGAAGTTGTGCAAGAAAAAGGCCAATGACATAAGGGCCTTAACAGATCTTCAAGACAGTCCTGTTGTAAGAAATATATTCAAGGGCATGTCAAGAACACTACAGATTTCCTCATCTCCCAATTACGTTGTGCGAAGCAGACAGCACACGGCAGAAGATGGAGCACTCAAGAAAAAGTTATTGCCCTAGCATTGCTGAAAAAAAGCCAGAGGTGTTACACATTGCTAAGAAAAATTGTGGCCCTTCCTTCAAAAATTACTCTTTTGATGATGTTGCAAAAGGTACCGTTTCATTCTGGCATCAACGATCACCTCTTTAAGCACATTGCAGAGTGTATAACTGAAGAAGACCAATTCTGTGTACTGTTGTTCAATGAGATTGACATCAAAGAACATGTGCAATATGATAATTATTCTGATCGTATCATCGGCTTTGAGGAGCTGGGTGACAATTACAGCTCCAAAAATTGGCAAATAAAGCATTAGTTTTCATTCTACAGGGTCTAGTTCACAATTGGAAGCAGCCAGTTGCATACTATTTTCCAAACGTGACTTGTCCTGCTAATGCTTTGCAAATTTGCATTACCGACGTCATTTAAGCATGCCAACATATAGCAGGGGTGGATATAGTCGCTACAATATGCGATATGAGGTCCACAAATGTGAAAACTTTAAAGGAAATGGGCTCATCTCTAGAACACCCTTATATTTCTATTAACAGTAAACATATTTTTACTATGTTTGACCCGCCTCATCTCCTTAAGTGCACAGTTTTATTATTTAGGAAACACAACGTACTATTACCAGTTGATGTTGCTGGGACACAACAGACAATGGAGACCCATTTTTCAGATATCGTGAAAGCACATGATATTGACCAAACATCGCCTTTAGTGTTTAGAGCGATGCACAAAATAAAGTCTACCCATTTAGATCCAAAAATGCAATTTGCCATGAAAGTGAATATTGCTGCCCAAGTGATGAGCTATACTGTAGGAGCATTCTTGTATACATTGCTAAGTCAAGGTAAGTCGAACAGTTTATACTTATTCACACAGACATCTGAAATTATTCAATAATTTTGCAGGTGAATTGGAGCAGACCATTATAAAATTGTAACCAGGGAGATCGTGAAAGCTGTGTGGAAAATTGGTATTCCTTGGTGGTGTAAAAGAAAAAACCAAGAAAACATCCAGAATCGTAAGGAGCAAAGAAATCTAAACATATGCTGAGGACATTCCAGCATCGATAGTTGTTGATATGAGGTTTGTTCCAGCAGCAGTTTGCAAACTATAAAATAAATATGTTTTATTTTATTATTAGCTTCTTATGCCTTGATAACTTTAATGCTATTATTAATGTTTTTTTATAATTTCAAGTGTTGATGTTGCTTGAAACTGTAATATGTACATATGCGCCTACCTAATAAGTTTATATTTACCCAATGATTATTAATTAGGTATATAATTTATGTACCTACGAACAAGTACTTCTTCGTTCTTGTGTAGGATATGTATATTTATTTGTAAAAACCTATGGGCGTTTATAATATGTTTTGTTAATGTAAGCTATACCTAAGCAGTTGAATATTATTACTATTATATTTGTTAAAAGTATTGTTAAATTGCAAACCACATTGTATAAATAATGTGTAGCATTAATCGATGTTGATACATATATCTGGGATGTTGGGAAGCAAATGTACATTTTTTTTCCTTATTGGTAGGCTTAATTATATATTTTTTGTACTTGCCATATAGATTTTGTATTACATAGGTACCTGTTGTTCAAGAAAGTATTATAATCATTATTTAATTGTAAAATGTTTAACTTTTTGTTTAGCCATTTATTTTTCTGTGGTTTAGATTATTTAAATTATCTTCATAATTATTGCATTCATTGTGGCTTGTTATTTTATTGATTTTCTATCAATAAACGATTTATTTTACCTGTTTCGTTTTATTTCTTCATTAAAATGTAATTGAAAATATAACCAGCCAACAAAACGCATCGCGCGCTTTTTTAAATCACGGCGCGTCATCGCGCACGCCATCTATTCTCACCTTCCCAAACAGTAGACCAGTGCAATATTCCGAATAGAAATAATACACGTACTTGAACGTCTCATGGTTGTCTCTGCTGGCGGTTCTTCTATAGGGTCATTATTTGGTCAATGACCTCCCACATACAACTAAAAACATAGAGCTATTCATTTTCTGAAGTTTAAAAATATATAATACATATATTTTCAAGAATATTAAAAATACATATATTATATATTTTTAAACTTCAGAAAATGAATAGCTCTAATTTTTTATGTGGGAGGTCATTGACCAAATGACCCTATAGAAGAACCGCCAGTGGTGTCAGTTTAAATTGTACTGCGAGCGTCCTCACGATTTGTAAGTATTTTAATAAATATTCTTTTGATATTATTCTCTTAAACCACACTTATTCTAGATTAGAATGACAGACTCAGTTTTTGATTTTTTCACCTCCTGAGGAATAAGTTAAAATCACGTTATTCACATAAAAAATGTATATTCATATAAACAAAAGATAAAATATTTTCATAAATAAAAAATGAAAATCCCATCATATAAAAAATGTATATAAATAATATATGTATAATAAAAATAAATAAGATATTCCTCTGAACGATAAAGAACGTAAGTTTCATAAACAATAAATCGAAATCATAAAGTTCTTGCTCACTTAACTGTTCACGGGACATTTTAAACACTGTTCTTTTCAAAAATCGGAATAACACTAATAGAACTGATTCATACTGTTCCTCTACTAGACGATTCTGATTACCACCATCTAGCGCTGGGGTTAAAATTATTGTAATAAACTAAAGTTAGATATCCTATGAAAATAATATAATGTGCGTATTCGTCCGTACTCCGGTCTCGCGTACATATACGGTTCCCGCATAGTGATCACGAAATTTTCTGCGGATTTATACGATTCCCGCAATTAAAAGGAATTGCGACATTTCAGCAATCTCTGTTAGCTCGTTACAATTAACGAATTTATTTCGCATTTTCATTTGAAGTAAACGCTTATCGATAAAATCGTTTTCAATTGTCATACTACACATTTTTATTTAAATTGCAAAAATTAATTTTTCACTGGGTTAGAGGATAAGAACTTACAGTATAAGTATTTAATTTGTCTAACGTACACTGCTAGTCCAAAAAATTAGACACTTCAAATTTTTTAATTCAATTGTATTTAATAACAAGAAAACTATTTCACGGCATTATTGTACAAGGAGTATTAAAATGCATTGTCTACTATTTTCACTCACTTCAAACAGAACAGAATAATATAAGGCATATAAGTAATATAATATTCAAACTAATGTGTAATTTAGTAAAATATTTGAAACCACCAGTACTAAAAATAAATATATAATATCAACTATATTTTTCAATTCTTTATTAGTGTTAAGATATCTATACAAAGTGTTTACACACGTCAACATATAATATAGGGAAGTTACAATATAAAGTATGCAGTGGCGGTCGGTCCATGGAAGCAAGGGAAGCAGTGCTTCCCCTGGGATTATTAAAAAAAAAACACATAAATAGAACCTAATTATTATTTATCACATATATTAATCATTAAAATTTACTTTTACCCAATTTCAATAGATACGGCCCTGCTTTTATGCAGCTGAGATAATGTTGCACGCTAAAACCGTAACGATGACGAACTCGATTAATCGAGCCAACACGAACTCGCGCAACTTCGATATATGTAAGCAGAGACAACTGTCTCTGGTAAGTAGGTAACTTATTGAAATGCATCCCATCCCGACTTCATAATCTTGATATCTGAGCTGTATAGCATCGTAATACGTTTTATTTTATAGATTTTAATCTCGATTTTAATATTATACTTAATATTAATCTTCCTAGTATTATTCTCAGCTTTTGTGCTATATTTGTAAAAACTTTTTTGGTGTTTCTAAACCTATGGTGCGGCGACAAGTGATTTTTAAAACGTTGAATATTAGTGCGCGTGTACGCAGATTTAGAATTACTTATTAAATTTGGAAGCTGGTTCTAGCACTGTGGAAAATATTATTTGCATTTGTGTGGTGTGCAATTTGTTGAAAAGGGGATTTTCAACATATTCGTTTCAAGATAAACTGGATATTATTAGAAATGGGAAACCAACACCTGATTTAAAATTCTTAAAAACGAAAGTTAAATCATGCTATAGGTACTTTAATATTGAAGTGTACAGTGCTAATCAGTGGTTAAGGGGTTGTGAAAATTTGTGTAAATTGTTTTGTTGGCCATGTGTACTGTTCACAAATGAAAAAGGTGTTTGGAATAAAAATGGCTTTTCAGATTTAAACAACATTCACAAAGTGACAAAAAGGCATGGTAAGTGTGAAACTCATTTGGGAGCGGTGCTAAAAGAATAAACATTTGGAAAATCACGAATTGAGCATTCATTAGATCAGCAGTTGAAAGAAAGTGTTAAAAGGACTTATTGATATTGTTTGTTTTCTCGGCGAAAATGAACTTAGTTTTAGAGGTCATACTGAATCTCGAAGCGTTGCTAATAGGAGCAATTTTATCAATTTAGTTGATTTATTAGCAAAATACGATACAATTTTATGTAACCATCTGGAACACTCCACGATATTTCGCGGTACATCAAATCATATTCAAAATGATTTGATTCAGTCGATAAGCAATATTGTTTTAGAAAAGATCAAGCAAGAAATAAAAAAAGCTCCTTTTGTTGCAGTTATGTTAGATGAAACAACCGATATTACGAATATTAGTCAGTTGTCAATCGTAGTACGCGACATAAATCCAAATGGGAAATTCCAAGAGCGCTATTTAGGATTTTTAGACGTAGCAACGCCATGAACGGCCGCAGCTTTATATATTATAGTTTGTCAGATAGTCGATGATCTACAGTGTGGTGCCAAACTTATCGCCCAAAGTTATGATGGGGCCGCTGTAATGGCTGGTGAATTGGGGGGCCTGCAGGCCAAAGTAAAAGAGACTTTTCAGAATTCAATATTTGTACATTGTTTTGCGCATCGATTAAATTTAGTTCTAGCTCAATCTGCAGCGTGTCTTAAAGAGTGCAAAGTGTTTTTTTCAAGTATTATTGGAATGGCTGCCTTTTTTTCAAAATCATCAAAACGGACACGAGAATAAAAACTTGTTCAAGAAATTTAACCAGTGAAGAGCGGCTTTCAAAATTGTCCCTGTTAACAATAGAAAGGACTTTGTGAAGATGTCCAAAAAATTCAAACTTTTACGACGAAGTTATTTCCGACATCGCAAAAAAGGAGAGGCGGATTAAACTAGATTGTAAATAGGTAGATATGTGCATGTTAACTACTTAACAAACTCTCTATTTCGCTGCGGGTTCAATCCTCGCCACCAGCGCTGGCAATGTCGGTGGATATGGTTGTGTGTCTGCGTTTTTTTTCATAAGTGTAACCCTCGCCCGTGCAGCTTCGGCTTTGGAATCGGGGGTTGTCTAATTTTTTGTGGTGTTTTTAAGTTTTATGTTTATTGAGGAGTGGCGGTCCTACAAGTGTACTTTTTTCTAGATATCATAACTTTGCAGCTTTCGACATTTGTTTTAAAATGAGTATACGGAAGCCACGTCCCTTTTCTTAAAATAATTTTTGCCTCGCGCTACCCATCACTCTATATCACAAACTGCTTCCCCTGTATCAAAACTCACCGCACGCCCCTGAAAGTATGAAATGTAAAAAAAGTATAAAACATAAATAAACATAAAGTAGGATTAACATGAAACGAATATTTAGCCAGTATGGTATGATAATTTTGAATACTGCACGTGCACACATTAGTTTGCAGTCTAAGAAAAATTACAATCTAAAAACTCATTCATTCATATAAACGCCGTTTTACACGATGCAATAAATTTCACAATAAATTGCGCAATATTTTATTGCATCGTGTAATATCCGAAATTGTTGCAATTTTAAGTTGGCAAGAAATTGTGCAATAAATTGCGAAATTAGAGAAGGTTCTATTTTTCTAGCAATTTTTATGCAATTTCAGTGGTACCAACAGCGAGGCTTTAAG
Source organism: Rhamnusium bicolor (assembly GCA_029963845.1). NCBI lineage: Eukaryota > Metazoa > Arthropoda > Insecta > Coleoptera > Cerambycidae > Rhamnusium > Rhamnusium bicolor. The sequence goes on along the minus strand of JANEYF010005711.1, from coordinate 811,986 downwards.
ACAAAATTACAAAAGCAAGTGACAGGACAAAACGATTAATATATTGGTTTTTAATTTATTTTTGTCCACTCCTGTTCTCGTCTGGTGTTCCATTTTTAAGTTATGTTTATACACTTCTGTCTTCTGTTTTGTTTAGTAGAAATAGAAAATGGAATTATCAGTTGGCAGTATGAAGAATTGTGCAATAAATTGCATCGTCTAAAAACCCCAAGGTCAAACTGCCAAGTTCGCAATTTCTTGCGACAATAAATCGCACAATTTATTGCATCGTGTAAAACGGCGTTAAGAAAATATAAATTTAGCAACTAATTTATAAAGTTAATGTTAAAGAACATATAAAAAATATGCTTCTGGGACATTTACTAAAATAAATATTCCAATCAATGACCTCTAAAATGTCCTTATATTTATAAGATCAAATAAACAGACTACTTACTGCAGATTTGGCACGTTAAGTATGTAATAATTGCATATTACCAATAAAATGCTTGGTTTTAATCACAATAAGATATTATATAAACTTTAATAACAAAAAAAACTACATAAATTTAATAAGTAACCAGCAACGATATTAATTAAGTAAATAAAAAATAATTCTTATAAATATACTTGTATATACAATAGCTAGAAAATGTTGCATAGAAAAACAAGAAAAAATATTAGAAAATTGTACAATACTAATTTCTGAAAGACACTATATTATAGGATTTGACATGTTTTCTGAATGTGACAATATAAATGTTAAACATTTTAATGTGACTATATTTAATTCAATACAATATTCTTTTAAGTTCTTTTATTTCATCAATTTTCCACAAACATTTAGATAAAAGTGGCATTCCTCATTTAATGATTTTTACCATGTGATATGGCATTAAGCTTATTAAGTTGAATATTAAGACCTAAATTTCTTTTCCTTTTTCTGCTCACAGCTTCACCAATAGCAGGTCTTCCCGCTAGCAAACGCTTGCTACCTCTTGTAACGTGAGGTTTCCGTCTTGCAATTGAAGTGGGCTGAACTCTAATTGCAGTCCCATCCCTTCTTCTAAGAGAAATATTGGTACCTGTTGTATGTAAGAAAGTCTCCCATTGTCCTTTACTTCTAATTTTCTTTATTCTGTCATTCAATTTCCCAACACCGCTGACAGACGATCCATATTTATTATGATTATCCCATAAAGTTTTGATTATTTCCTCAAAATCACTGTCCGCAGTTTCAAGATTTTCTGTGACGTTTTCAATTTCAATCTTCATAATTACCTCAAGTAATCCCTCACCAGATCTAGGACCAAAATGCAGCGACCGCCATTGATCATGCCAATATCGAATTGTTCGTAAGCTAGGATTAATATCACCTCTTGCAACATTTTCGTTGTAGTTATCCATTAAGTCCAAAGTGTGCAAGTGATGTTTATGTGACTCTGCGATGCCCATCCCATCATCAAAATATTCAAAAAAATTGTTACGTATTATACTATTTGTAGGCAAAAAGCGTAACGTTTCTGCAGTTTTCAAAGTATGAGTGTGGATATTTCCAATAGAAATTATACCACATAAATCTCTCTACAACATATAGGTATTAAAAAAATATCAATTCCTAACATTTTTAACATAACGTAAACAAGCCTACCTTTATATATGAATCGTTATAACGTGTCCTTGGAGAATTCTTTTTCACCTGAATTAAAATTGCTGCACGACATGCTGCATTTTTTGTGTTACCTCGTTTATTATCTGCCCCCTTTACTTTCATAAATGAACTATGGTGACAAACAAATTTTTTCTAAAAAGAAAAATAAGTATTAATATTTATTTCAAGTTGGTGGTATGCCATAATACGTACGAACATACAATTTTTACTCCGTTGGGATTAGAACTTCTTACATTCCAATGTGTACATGTTTTAGCGCCAAATTCTTTAATCCACTTTTCTATTTCTTCCATATTTTGAATGTTACTTCTAACTATTGACATTTCTGTATTATTTGAACTTGGAACTATTTCATTTACAAAACAATCAGGTAGAACATCCTGCGATATTTGTAGGGTACACATTTTGCTTCAGTTTCAGAACAAAATAAATCAAAACACGAAATAAAAATTTGGCAAAGTTGTAAATGACAAAATGCTGACAACAAACGTCAATCACAATCTGGCACTCATCTGTTAGTGCGCATGTCCTGCGACTAAGTGGAAAGTATTTGAAACGGCGAATGAAATTGCGATTAATACTTCTATTGCCGTACGTATGGAGCGTAGAGAAGGAGAAACGTCTCCGTGTTAAAAAAATGTGATCGGATTTTCGATGGAAGAATAGGTGGCGCTGATTTACAGGAGGTATTCTACGTGATTTTGTTTTTACTATTTTTATTATTTTTTTACGCTGTATAATTCTTTTCAACACCTACATAATATTATGTTTTCGTTAGTTTATAGAATCTGAAGCTAGTTTCAGAGATATAGTAAGTGTTTAACTTCAGACTCAATCCCATAATACGATCAGCGCCACATCTCATACCATACAGAATTCAGACCACATTTTGAACGTATCGTCCATAAGAGACGTTCCTCCTTCTCTACACTCCATAGCCGTACGACTGTAAGGAATGCTTATATGCCTACGGACAAATGTCAAATCAGGTACAACAACGGCAGATTATGAAATAGAAATACCCTAAAAAAAAGAACATTTGGCTCCCTACTTGAATTTTCGCCTAATGACGTCACATAAATTTGACAATTTCTTTTTTTCCAGTAAATGAAAAGAAAAAAAATGAAGACTTTTTATCTAGTTCTTATTTTGAAATAAAGAAAAATGGGAAAATGCGCCGGTAACTAAGGGAAATTTTTAAAATAGGCAATTGACGGATTTTGCAGTCCTCTGTGAATTCTGCGCAGAAATCTCAGAAATACTACTAATAATATTTGTGAATACTCAATAGATAATAGGTACGTTCTTTCTGAGATCTCAGCTCAGCTAATCTAAGTTGTTTTACGGTTGTATTTCATAAATAAAAGCATAATTTCATTTGATGTAGCCTCCGTAACCATAAAACTAGTAAAACTACTTAGTTTAACTGAGATCTTAGTTACAAAGAACGTACCTAATGCTGTGATTTGTTTTGCTCAGAACAACAACCCTAAACCATCCAGAATTGGAATACCTTCTGTGGTTAAGTTATTAATTTAGAGCTGTCCGAGGTCACCTGGCCGCCAGAGCCGTCATATGACTCATATGTTTACATCATATCATAATACTTGAATAAGTATATTAAATGGAAATAAATTTTAACAATAACGTTACATTTTATAAAAATTTGTATAAAACTCACCCTTTTAAACAGATTTATGAAGTAGTTTGGTGGCCGTCATCACAAAGTGGGGAAGATCTATAGTATAATAGCATCAGGTATGTTTCTACAGCTGTCTCTGTCAGCGATGTTCGCTTTGGTGAAAAAATATGTTTGTATTTTGAAAATGACCGTTCGACATCTACGGATGTAATACAGGCATAAGTAAAACAATCTGTGAACTCACTTAACGAAGTTGTAGATGCACCATCACAAATTTGTCTTAATTTGCTAAAATCAGGATCTTTCTGTAATACACTCTCGAATTTTTCACTAACGCGATTATTTTTTTGCGTCATTTATAGCCTGTAGCTGTGTTTTTACGTCGTCCACTATTTGCAGCGATTCCACTAACGACAACGAACTATTTTGCAATTTTTCTATTTCGTCGTGTAGTCCCCTATAATTGTTATTAATACTTTTTAAATCTGTTTCAAGGGAAACGCCTTGAAAGCTTGTCTGGCTTTCCCTAATAGCTGCAGCCTCATTAGGGTTGAACTGTAGTATCCCAGCTTTTATTTGTTCGAAATATTCAGCATAATAAAAAGCCGTGGAAATGTTGGTTTAAGAGGTCCAGTACACGTACTATAATATTTAAAATAGAATTTTTTTTACAATCTGTCGTCTCGTACCTATAAATTATACATAATGCCAAACGCGCCAAAGGGTAAAAAACGACCGTACGTGGGACACAGTGAATAAATTTATGCAAAATAATTTGTAAAGTTTGCAATCAAGACTTAATGTGCTGGCACAAAACAGATTGTCGTCGTCATATCAATACCGTGCAACATCAGATTAAAAAATGGCATGCCTTTGACAACTCAGTTTATGTTTGATTTATTGTTAATGTTAATAGCCTGTAATATTCCGCTACACATACTGGATAAACAACCATTTCGGGAGTTTTGGAATAAATACAATCCCCAGGTGAACTTACCAAGTCCGTACATCGTTATGTAGATATATTCCAGCTGTTCGTGAAGACATTGTAAATAGGATTAAATGTGGATTAAAAAATACACGGCTCTGGTTATGTATTGACGAGACGACAGATTGTAAAAAAAATTCTATTTTAAATATTATAGTACGTGTACTGGACCTCTTAAACCAACATTTCCACGGCTTTTTATTATGCTGAATATTTTGAACAAATAAAAGCTGTGATACTACAGTTCAACCCTAACGAGGCTGAAGCTATTAGGAAAAGCCAGACAAGCTTTCAAGGCGTTCCCTTGAAACAGATTTAAAAAGTATTAATAACAATTATAGGGGACTACACGACGCAATAGAAAAATTGCAAAATAGTTCGTTGTCGTTAGTGGAATCGCTGCAAATAGTGGACGACGTAAAAACACAGCTACAGGCTATAAATGACGCAAAAAATAATCGCGTTAGTGAAAAATTCGAGTGTGTATTACAGAAAGATCCTGATTTTAGCAAATTAAGACAAATTTGTGATGGTGCATCTACAACTTCGTTAAGTGAGTTCACAGATTGTTTTACTTATGCCTGTATTACATCCGTAGATGTCGAACGGTCATTTTCAAAATACAAACATATTTTTTCACCAAAGCGAACATCGCTGACGGAGACAGCTGTAGAAACATACCTGATGCTATTATACTATAGATCTTCCCCACTTTGTGATGACGACAACCAAACTACTTCATAAATCTGCTTAAAAGGGTGAGTTTTATACAAATTTTTATAAAATGTAACATTATTGTTAAAATTTATTTCCATTTAATATACTTATTCAAGTATTATATGATGTAAACATTTGAGTCATATGACGGCTCTGGCGGCCAGGTGACCTCGGACAGCCCTTTATTAATGCTCAATTTGCATGACGTCACTATTTTATTAACCTTTTAATTTACTTGTAGTTTTGGAGGTTGGAGGTTAAAATTTATTAATTGACATTTTTAATTATGGATCCTATGGACCGTACCGTAGTGAAAATAAAGCAGGAACATGAAGATTTTAAGGAGGATTCACCTGATCTTGTGCGATTAGGAGAGTTTAAGAACGTGCAGTTAAACAAATTTGAGCTTGTCTCTACTGAAGACAGTTTCCCAAATAATCAGATAAAACATGAAATAGACTTAGGTATTAAAGTAGAATGTGAAGACACTGAAAATATGCTGAAAGAAAGTAAAATTAAAATTGAAAAAGAAGACGACGATGCAAACGCAAAGGACAAAAGTGAGACAACCGTTAACAACCCTAAAAGTAAACAAGTGAAGTGTGAATTGTGTGGTATGATGTGTCGGGATAGTGGTAGATATAAGTTACATATGATGAACCATACAGGAGAACGTCCATTCAAATGCGATAAGTGTGATAAGGGCTACAAGAAAGCAAGAGAGTTGTCGTATCATATGAAAACACATACTGGTTAGTTCTAGGAATAGTAGAGTGTTGAGGCTTTGAGATGTAAAAGAGTAAAATAATTGACCTGGATATCCATAATTATTCACGGTTAGCATAAACCAGATTTGGTTTTTTTGTTTTTTGAATTTTCATGTTTAATTAACCTAGGGCACAAGGAATTAATTATAAAGTATCTATAGAGCATCTGCATCTGATGTCATTTGTTCAGTTGGTGTTGAAACAATAAACAGAGTACCAACATAACCTATAAGAAACAATTGCCAGTAGGTGCCTTCTTTCTGAGATCTCAACACAACTAAGTTGTTTTATTGTTACACTGCATAAATAAAAGCATAATTTCATATGATGTAGCCTCCGTAACCATAAAATTATTTAGGGTAACTGAGATCTCAGAAAAAATGCACTTAATGAGTCGTCAAAAATTTTAGTTTTTTAAAACGTGAAATGTGGAAAATGTATTTAAGATACTCTTGTTTTAGTTTTTAAAATACCACAAATATATTTAAAATACTATGAGCTTTGACAATTTACATGAAAGTAGGTTATGTTTATTATTTATAGTCCAGATTATAAAACTTGCCATCAGTTGGACAATTTGTACTTATGCAAATAAGTCATGTTGAGTAAAAGAATGTAAAGAGACACAACATATAGGTAACAGCGTTCCATATTGCTCTCTCACTCATCTTAATTCCCCGCACTTCACTATTTATATGTTTTTTTTACCAGTTTTTTCATAGTCAAGTGGAAAATTTTACGTAAGATTTCAAATTTCATAAAAAAATGTTAATTTTTTAAAAAGTTGCACCTTTTTGAAATTTGCACAATGAAAAATGAAAGAGCTGTATATTTTAAGCAAAAGTTTAAACAAAACCAGAATAATAACACTAAGATTTGGTTAGAATCAAAAAAGCTAGGAATTCACGAAAAAGTTAAAAATATGGAATTACCACATGAGCTAAATGACCCTCAAGTAATAAGTGACTACATTCAAAGTTGCGTGTTTAAACCGGGGTTCGTCCGATTTAAATCGTTTGATTTAAATGCATGATTTTAATCGTGATATTTTTATTTTAATCGATGATTTAAATCAAAAGAAAATTCTGAAAATAAAAATACTATGTTACAAAATATAAATCAACCATTAACATTCTTGACAAATAAGAAACATTTTAGTACAAGACAGGTAGTTTCTAAAACAATTAACATTGATTTGTAAAGGAACACTAATTGTCCTGCTTTCTCCACTCCTAATTTATTTCGTAAATTGGAGTCAACGAGCCCAAATGTAGAAAATACTCTTTCCACCGAAGCTGATGAAGAAGCAGCACATAAAAATTGCTTCAGTATAGGAAGAAGTTTCTCAATATCAAGGATGTTTTTTTTGTGGAACCCACCACTAAGGCACTAACATTGCATATTACTTCTTCTGAAAACATGAATGCTGTAAAAGGTTCCATTTTTGCTTGAAGTTTTATAATGAGTGGTAGGAAACCACCGGTTTCATACATTTCTTGCATGGTATTTAACGCTTGATCTTTTTATGTGATAGTCAATTTAAATTTGGTTTTAGTTATATCCAAAATGTAAGCTACAAAATGATAAGGCATAAGTGCCTGTTCATATCGTTTTTAAAAAATATGTAGCTGAGACAAGGGTAATTCTAATTCTTCCTTAAATATTCTTTCTAATTCCTTCCATGCTTCTACTGCGTCAGATAGGAGAGCATTTTTTTCTGTAATTTATCAAGTCCCACAGCTATCGGCTTTAAGATGTTTAGGTAATCTTTAGCTGCTCATTTCAGACCAATGTTTGAAACTTTTTTGGTATATTGTTGAATCTATTTCTTTTTTATTCTCATCACATACTTTTAATAATTTCTCCCATTGACATACATATACTTCTAAACAATCCGCATACCATTCCACTCACGTCACTTGGAAACACTAATGTTTTTCCATCGGCCTGCTTGAATTTTGCTCTAGTCAGATGATTATTTCTGAAATACTTAATAATTCGTGTAATATGTTCTTTGATATCCTTTATTTCCAAATCTTTGCAGAGTAAGTTCAGAAGGTGAGATGAGCATCCATAAGTTATGACTCTAACATTAGCATTTAGTTTATCTTCTATCATTCTTCTCACATATAGCATATTTGCTGCATTATCTGTTACAAACAATTTCACATTACAGTTGTATTTACATTTACAAGACAAAATTAAATTGTAAGCAATCTCAGTTAAATAATCCCTTGTGTGAGGTGTGAAGACTTCCAGATGTGTCTATTGTTTCATATAAGAATGCGTGTCCATCTTCAGTGGTTATTGTGGCACAAACTACAGGCTCATTGTGGACATTAGACCCCATCGATAGATATGTTTACGCTTTGTCCAGAAAGACTTACAAACCATTTTGTTTTTTTCTTCTTCATAAATTTGTTGTAAAAAGATTGTAGATATTGTTTTTTCTGAAGGGGGTGTATAACCAGGTCTTAATAATTCGATCTCCATTTTCACTTACGGATTGTCCATACACCTAAAGCTACTATTAGCTGCAAATACAGCTTTTGCGATTTGTTTGTCGATTTCTTGCTTTTTATCTGCAGGTGTTCGAACAACAAAGTTCTGTAAATTATTAGTTGGTGCGTCTGTTTTCCTTATTTTAGGGATAATTAACGAATCAGTAGATGTTGACAAACTTGCAGACGAAAGTTTTGCGCTCGTTTTTGACAATTTTGAGGAAAACTGATGTTTGAAGACGGTGAAGTCACACTGCTTGCATTATTTGCATTACTTGAGCCTTCATTTCCTGTAAAAAATTATTAATAATTAAGTGAATAAAAAAATATATTTAATCTTATATGATGTATTAATGATTTCATCACAACAGACATTTATTAATTTGTGAATATAAATATACCGAAAATATACATATACAGTGTTCACTTGAAATGGTAACACCCCAATAACTTTTTTATTTTTATTTGAATTTCAAAAAAATTTTTCTTATACGTAGGTTTTAATGATCTTTTAAAGGGTTAAACAACATTTTAACCTAATAAGGGCTACCACACTTGAATTCACCACGAGAGGCGTTAGTGTGGTACTGTCTATGTCACTGAACGTTAATGTTTACTACGGCTTTTTAACGCTAGTTTTTAGTAATTTTTATAATAGTTAGCTGAAAAACATTTAATACAATGATGGCAGTAGGGAAATAGTAATTTACTTATCAGTGGAAGTGTCTTATAGAAGTGTCTTGTCATTAAAGTTAGGTTATATCAAGAATGAGCATGATGAAAACAACGAATGTGCATGATTATTACTTACGATTTTCTGTAGTAGACTCCTTTGGTAACGCATAATCGTCAGGATTAAAATGTTTCTTACAAACACACGAATGTTTCGAAGGAGTAAAGTTATCTCTATCAACCACTGTTTTAAGCGAGTTTTGTCTCTGGGAAGCATATGTCTGCCTTTTCTTTCCGAACAAAGTGGAACTGCACAACACTCAGGCAAAATTAACAAGGTTTTTTATTTGCTGGTGTATGAAACAATTATAATAAAACACTATAAACTTTTCCCGCGCCTATCAATAACTTTTGTCATGACAACACTCGCCAGTGGCGTCAACTAGTGAGCCTGAAAACGTTAGCCCTCATTAAAATAGTAGTCTATTGTGATCCAAGATAAAGCGAAAAAAATTGAACAAATATAGGTTTAGGGATTTTTTTTTGAAAAAGTTTATTGGGAAAAGTTGTTCGGAATCACCTTAACCCATATTCCCAAGTTTGGTTAAAAAAAAAGTTCACAAAAAAAGAGTAATTAGCCTTTCTACAGCCATAATTAAATTATATAAATATCAATATTTTAATAGTTTGACACAATGACATCAATGTTTTATGTGACAGATTTCATGATGATTTGGTATTGTTAATAAATCATGACAGTCCTGATAATAACATTGAAATAAATTTTACTACTGATTTTTTTGGGGTGAACATTTTTTTTAACCAAACTTGAAAATTTGGTGATTCCGAACAAGTTTTCTCAATAAACTTTTTTCGAAAAAATAAAATCCCTAACATGTTTTTCAATTTTTTTCGCTTTATTTTTGATCACAATAGGCTACTATTTTAATTATGCTAAAATGTTGTTTAACACTTTAAAAGAGCGTTAAAAGCTACATATAAAGGAAAAAAATGTTTTGAAATTCAACCAAAATTAAAGAGTTATTGGGGTGTTACCATTTCAAGTGAAACACACTGTATAGTCTTCTTTATAATACTCGTTTATTTGTATTTGTGGAACAAAAATTGATACTGTGGACTGTGAATATACTGTCCAATAACTGTGGATTTTTGCCTTTTTTTTAGACAGATCCACAAATCCAAAATATGAATGCACAGAGTCTAGCGGAAACCTCAGATCAAAGCTTATAACAACTTTTCTCTTGTATTTGCCAATCAAATTAAAAGCAAAATCTATTTTGTGAATCTGGATCCAAAAGTGGCACAATTTAAAGAAATGGAAAAGTAAAAACAATTTTTTATTTTTTCATTTTTTTTAATGCCTAATAGCCTAATTCAATGAGGACTTGTCCTCAACCCCAAATTATTCTATATTTTAATAGAAGACGAGAAAATACTTTTTTCTACAACTGAGCGCAAAGTGCAACTTTGCGCCGAGCGACAAAGTAAACGCTTAGTTACCATGGAAACCATAATAAAGAAACGTCTAGTGTATCTGCGACTTTTGACACAAAAGTAAGCATTGAGGGTATTTGACAGGTTTGGATAGTCTAATGTTTCGTTCTTAGGGAGTTTTCTTCCACTAAAGGGGGTAGAAATTTACTTTATAAGTAATTCAAAGAAATAATATCAATTTTAAATAGGTACATAACTACATTATTACGTTAAATAAAACAAATTACCAACTTTAGTTATACAAAGTAATGAAAAGTTAGTTATTATTATTATAAACTCTCATTTTCTGATATTTTCATTTTACTAAAGGCGGTAGGAATATAAATATAGGTTTTCTAGTAAATAATTAAAAAAAAAAGCATAAAATACATTCAAATATACATAAATCACAGTTACCACAATTTACCAACTTTAGTTACACAAAATAATAAAAAATTAAGTAGCTTTTTTTATAGTAATCTATCGTTTTCGGAAACTTTCATTCCTACTAAAGATAGTAGAAATTTATATTTAGTAAATAATTCGCAGTATCTATAAATCACACTGGTGCCCAAATTATTGCGTTAAATAAAATACAAACTACCAACTTTAGTTACGGTAAACAGTTCAAAAATTGGTTGAGTTACTAACTCATCTTTTATTTTTTAACAATTTTGTGCTACTAAAGGTGGTAGAAATAGCTATTTTTACGAATTCAATGAACTTGTAAAGCTTTCGCATAGCACAGACGGATATTATGTTTTGGACATAGGAGGCCATGCTTGCCGCTGCTGTTAACAAAAATAAACAAATAATTATTTGATGTGTCAAAACGTTCTTAAAACAGCTATTTGTGTCAAATAAATTTATTCTTATAATAATTATCAGATAATGGAAAGTTTTGAAAAGTATAATTTATACTTGTAAAGAATTGTGCCACGTTCAAATACGCCATTCCAGTTTAATATACTTAACTGCCCTAATTGAAAACTGCGACCAAGACATGTCAGAGAATGGTTTGTTTAAGCAGATTCAAAGAAGTCTACTACAAATGTCGACCAAATATAATTATTTTCCCAGAAGAAGACTGAATACAATCGTTTCAAAGTATTACATATATGTATGTCATCAAACACAGACATTTAATACCCTTTAATTCTTCGCCTTGCTTTTTACCACTAAAGAAGAAGGAAGCATTAGAAGAATTCCAAAAACATTTAGATTTTGTTATACATAGATATAAATCATAAGATGACAGTATTTAAATAAATAATTAATAGGTACTAAAGCAATTTTTTATTTTATTTTGCAGTAAATACCATTTTAACAAATATTTCTACAGAAACGTGTAGCGCAAATTGGTGCTCACGTTTTGAAATCTGAACTGTCAAATTTGAGGTTATCAATAATTATTAATTTTTACCAAACATTTTTATAAAAACACCGGTTGTAGAAAAAATCCTGTGTGTAATTCGAGCGCAGAGTGACATTGCCACTCTCGCGAGATAGCGACAATATATCACTGCGCTCTTAATACACAAATAGCTATTTCAAAATCCACAAAACTGCATAAAACATCATTTTTGAGACCCTGTTTATATTTAAACCGTGTCACATAAGTTTATCATACATATTAACACGCCATGTTTTGGTTTTCAATGCCTAGTTTTATGGGTGGCGCGAGATCCCCTTAAATAAAATTAATAATTATTTAGATTTAGAATACCTGCAGTAAATCAGCTTCATTACTTGGTTTAGCGACTTCTGTATCGACGGGTAATGTCTTGGTCTTGAACTTTTCATGATGGCCTTTTAATCTTTGAACAAAACCTTGCATTTCTTTTTTTGCAGTTTATTCACACAGCTCTACTACCAGTTTTTCCTTTTTCTGTTTTTTTTTTTTTTTATAAAATAATCCCAAATTTCGCCTTTCTTCCTTCCGCTCATTTGTATTTTACACTTCACTTGTTCACTTTTAATTAACTTGGGCACAGACAATACAATTTGTCACATGAAGCACCTTACGAACTATCCTCCCTTTTATATTCTATTATGCAGACAATTTGTAACAAGTAACGCCAATTGAAAGCATTTATGAAATTGATGAAACCGACCGCCAAGTTTGTCAGAACAGGAAAATGCAGAATTTTTAATGTTTGTATGAAAATATAAACCACATAGACAATTTTTCCAGTGATGTGAATAATTTATATGCGCAAATTGGTAGTTAGAGACAGGGTTGATAAAAATCATGATTTAAAAAAAAATCAAAAATCACGATTTAAAAAAAAAATCAGAAAATTATGATTTTTTGATTGTTATTTATTTTTTTACATAAACATCCTAATAATTGACATTAACAATGTATTTAGTACTTATATTAACGAAGATAGGTTTTGTTTAAACTTACAAATGGAATAAATTGTTTACCTTGTATCTATGTATAATTGTAAAATAAGCTAGAGCATACATGAAAATTCCTGTCAGAACCTGAAAATTCGCCTGTCTATATAATGCGCGGGGATGATGTGAATTGCCATTATTTGCTAATCTACCGCGTAACGCGTAGCAAGTGAGAAAGCGAGTCTGAGTGATTATATTTATAGTATTTAAATATTAAATAATTTTTTAACATGTCCTCTAATAGAAGTGGAAGGAAAAAAGAGCCTATTTGGCAATATTTTATTGAAAAATCAAGTAAGCTTGATGGAAAAAGTGGTAATAGAGCTACATGTAAAAAGTGTAATGTAGAAAAGCAAGGGCTTGTGGACCGACTGAAAGGCCACTGGAAAAAATGTGCTTCGCGGAATGTAGAAAGTGTAGAAACAAATAATGAAGGTCCCTCTACTTCCGGAACAGTGTCCAATGTAAGTATAGTGTTATTTTATTTATAATTATAACTTCTTAGTAAGACAAAATATTAAGAGAACCTTTTTTTTTTTTAATTTACTTTTTTAACGTCGGTCTATTTCTACAACCTGAAATGGGTTGGAACCTTTGATGCGAAGATAACACTGACGTAGTTTTCCACGAAACATCAAAACACTATACACTGCACTCGACGCGCGTTTCGCCAACCAAGTTGGCATCATCTGGAGATGATTAAAACTGTTTTTAATCATCTCCAGATGATGCCAATTTTGTTGACGAAACGCGCGTCGACTGCAGTGTATAGTATTTTTTTGTTTCGTGGAAAACTATGTCAGTGTTAGATTCAAATTTAGCGTTAAAATGATCTAGTGCATTTTCGAGATTTCTAGTAACTTTCCCTGTGCAAATGTGACTTCCATTCACTCCTAGTTTTAAGAACAAAGTATAGTATCTATGCCTGTCTGTGTGTAGCTGGATTTAAACAACATAACAATCTTGTTTTTTATTACAGATACAATTGAACACGTTACAACAAGATGTAGAGGAAGATAGTGCCCCACAGCCGCTATTATCTACGCCATTAAATAAAAAAAGAAAAGTAGTGCCTGACTCCAGTTCTGGATTTTTATCATCTTTTGTTGTACGACCAAGTCTAATAAAGAAGATTTAGATAAACAAATTGTTAGAGCTCTTTATGTGATAAACAACAGTTTCATGTGTATTGAACAACCTGAAGTAAAAAAGGGAATAACGCTTTTACGACCTGGATATGTACCATCATCTCGACATGATGTGTCCAACAGACTGCTCGATGAAGTGTATAACGAGGAAAAAAGGAAATGTTTTAAAGATTTATCAGGAAGTTCAGTTTGTCTGTCATTGGATGGATGGTCCAACATACACAATGAACCAATAATATGTGCAACTGTAACTACGGAAAATGGGTCTTCCTTTTTAGTAGACACGATAAACACATCTGGAAATCCACATACATCTGTATATTTAACAGAACTTGCAACAAACTTAATTAAAACTCTAAACACTGACTATACCTGTACAGTAAGCAGTTTTGTGACGGATAATGCTGCCAATATGAATGCTATGAGAAACCAAATTAAAGAGTCAACAGAACTAAATGTTATTACTTACGGTTGTGCTTCACACATTTTAAACTTGTTATGTAAGCAGAGCTGGGCCAAGTACATAAAAAATGTACTCGAGTACCAAGTACCAAGTACTAGAAATAATTTCTCACAAAGTACCAAGTACCGAGTACTTCCATAAATTTGGAGTACTTAAGTATAAGTACTCGAGTACAAGTACTTGAACCATCCGAGTACTTTCATACGAGTACATTTGATTCATGGTAAAAAGAGGAAACGTAAGAAATCTGTATTCTATATTGATATAATTTTTTATTTCTATATTCTATATATTATGTGATGTGTATTATAATAATATGTATATTCTAGTTTCGTAATTTCGAAGTTCCCTGCTGAGAAAAAAAATCAAATTAAATACAGTCAGAATCAAAGATCCTTGTAATGCTTACCGACTTGCTACTGGTTGACTTTATTGGCTTTCATGATAACTAGTTTTTGAAAGTTTTCATCATTTAGAGCGTGACGCCGCGGACTATTTATTATCGTTGCATAAGAAAAAAGACGCTCAACGGGAGCTGATGAAGGAAGACATATATTATAGCAAATGAAGAGTTTTTTAATAAGAGGGTAATCCTCAAGCATGTTTAAATTGCTTCTCTTATCATCTAAGAACTTATAAAGTTCTGATTCAATTTTAGGTGTTTTTATGTATTCCTCAATGGTGCTGCAACTAGAACTAGGATGTGTGTTAGGTGTTACATTAATTGTATCTACAATTTCCTCAAAATCAAAAAAATCCATCTGTGTCACTGCTAGAACCAGGATCTGTTAGCTCATTGCTATTGTCAGCCGCTGTATGTTTTTCTGCAGCTAAGATCACCATTTTACGTATGGACTCAACGGTAACATCTAGATTTTTTATTACCTTGTACCACCGTAATTTGAACTTCGGATGTACAACGGCTGCAACGATGGCATCTTCGCAAGACATATTCAGTATATCTGAAAATCTTTTATCTAAACTCTTTAGACAAGTGTTTAACAGTAGTGCTCCTCCACAACTGAACGGCTGCGGCTGCAGCTTTAATTTTTCCCATTTATTTCTCATGGATAGAAAACTTGGCAGTAGATATCCATAATAAACACATTCTTCACCTTGCTGAAATGTATATGTACTTGTGTACTTGTGAATGAAAGTTCGAGTACAAGTACTTGGATTTAATTTTACGAGTACAAGTACAAAGTACAGACTTTAAGAAGGTACTCGAGTACAGAGTACAGAGTACATGAAATGTACTCTAAGTACCCAATTCAAGTACTTGTACTCGAGTACTGCCCAGCTCTGTATGTAAGGATTTGGAAATTAGTGAAATTAAGGAACACGTTACGTTCGTTGTGAAATACTTCCGAAACAATCATTTTGCCTCTGCCACATACGCAAAAGAAGGAGGAAAAAAAACTTACTTTAGCTTCTGACATAAGATCGAACTCACTTCCCGACTGCTTAGAGGGTTTCGTTAAATCATGGCCTACACTTTTAAAATTAGTAAGGAACATGAAAATGAAATTGACAGTATAGCAAGACAGAAAATATCAAACATTTATTTAAAAAGAACTTCTGAAGATTACTTATCACTACTAAAACCTATATCTGTTGCACTTGATAGGCTTCAAAGGAACGATGCAATTTTATCAGACGTCGTAGAATAATTTGAAATTATTGAGTCGCATTTTAACGAAACTGAAATTAACTTAAGGCAAACGCAAACATTTAGATACCGATACGGTCAGTGTATCACCTCATACCATTTGCTGGCCTTCATTCTAGACCCTACGAAAACAAAGCATACATTAACAGAAAGCGAAAAGAATCTTGCTTTAGAAGCTGCTAATGAATTATATCCCGAAAGTGGTTTACTACCACTGATTATTAAATTTCTGGCAAAATCTGAGCCTTTTGCCGATATTATGTTTCACGAAGAAATTCTTAAAAACACAAAATCCTTGGACTGGTGGAAATCCCAAAGAAATATTGATATTAGTGACAAATTATTCCCGATTATCAAGCAACTATTTTCTCAGCCTCGGTTGAGAGAATATTTTCGACATTTGGTTTGATTCATTCTAAGATTCGAAATCGTTTAGGGACCGAAAAAGCAGCTAAATTAGTTTTTTTTGTACAAACCACAATAATTAACCTAATTTAAAATTTTTGTTTTGGAGTGAATCATGTTTTATTTTCTTTTAGAGTTGGTTCTGTTTACTTTATGTTTCTGCTTTTAAGTAGGCACCTAATTTATAATGAACATTTAAAAAAGGTAACTTTTGTTTTATATGTGTAACCTAACTGTTCTTTTCTTCTTTTTGTTTGAATTTTTTTTTTCAGTTTAATTTGTATCTAGCTTTTAAATAAACTATACATTTTATTTGAATTTTCTGAAGTTTGATTTACTCGCTTTACACAACTTGATTTAAATCATGATTTAAATTTAAAAAATCAGTTGATTTAAATCTCGATTTAAATCAAATTGATTTAAATCGTCGCAACCCTGGTTAGAGAATACAAAAAAATAGCGTATGGAAAAATCATATTTGTTTTAAAAAAATTAGAGTGACTGAAAACAAAATCAAAAAAATCTAAATAACCTGATTTTTTGATTTTTTAAATAAAAATCATTGATTTTTGATTTTTTTTTTTAAATCATTAAATTTTCCAACCCTGGTTTAATAAACCTGAAATTAATCAAGAAATGATAGCTCATTGTAATACCAAAGGTGACATACTAACCTTTAACCTCCAATATGTAGATTCTGAATGTACAAAAAAGGCACTACATAGAATTAAATTCAAATCTGTGGGATGATTATAATCTGTGTATATGCTACAACTGCTACTGCCATATCGTCAGTGTAATTCGCAAAGTGCCTAACTCCATTTTTTCTAAAATATGACTTATTGCGCCATCTAGTATTATAACAGCATATCAATAACACAGCCCCACAAAAAAAAAAAATTCTGACCTAGCAACGAGACGAGTATATCCTTATGTATTTTTGATCGCTGATTCCGAATCCGGGGTCAAAAAAAGTCGTACACCCCCAAAAAAAAATTTTAGAGCCAAAAAACACCCCCTGAATCGTTTTGTTTAATATTTTCGGGAAAAATTGAATGTATTACGATAAAAATAAAGGTGAATTGCAGCGCTCACCCTATCGGTATGAATCGCACCCCCCATAGAGGGTGAGAACCACCCTCATCTGCCATCAAACCAATTGATAGCGACAATGACTGAAAAACATCTAAAAATGTTTAAGTTTCGTTAGGTTTGCAATAAACTGACGTAGAATTCACGTAATACCCCAAAACTACCCCTATAGCGTTATGAAAAACAACCCTTCAATTACAGAAAAAAAGAAAGGAAAAAACATAAAATTTGATAACGATTTCATTATATGGATGTTCTTATTTGCAGAGATCCTTATAGCTAGAATATTAGCAGTCATTTGTCACCAATCTTAACACCATTTGGGTATAAAACGCATCCCTGAAGGGGGTGAGAAGTACTCTTACGTTAGTAGCTTTTAATTCTTCTTTTTTTAATCTTTTTCTTTATGGTATATTTTAACTTTATTTTCAAACGATCTTCTTACTGACTGTCGTTTGTGTTGTTCTTTCGTGTCTCTTTTCAGAGACCAACAGCTTGGGCTAATGAAACAATTCATGAAAGCACTTAATAAAGAAGGAGAATGCTTTATTTACTTATGCAATCAATTTCCTGAAATCTCCGATGCCAAGTTAAATGCGGGTATTTTTAATGTACCACAAATTAGAAGAATCATGAAGGATGATGTTTTCATAACTAAAATGATACCAAAGGAGAAAAAAGCATGGAAAATTTTTGGGAAATAAAAAAGCTGAAAAGTACAAGGAATTTGTCGGAGAAATGATAAAAAATTTCAAGAATCTAGGGTGTAATATGAGTTTGAAAATTCATTTTCTTGATTCCCATCTTGATTATTTCCCGGAAAATTAGGTGACTATAGTGACGAACACGGGAAACGTTTCCACCAGGACATAGCTGAAATGGAAAAACGATATCATGGAAGATGGGACGAACACATGATAGCAAGCAGACTACTGTTGGTCTCTGAAAAGAGATACGAAAGAACAACACAAACGACAGTCAGTAAAAAGACCGTTTGAAAATAAAGTTAAAAAATACCATAAAAAAAAGGATTAAAAAAAGAAGAATTAAAAGCTACTAACGTAAGAGTACTTCTCACCCCCTTCAGGGATGCGTTTTATACCCAAATGGTGTTAAGATTGGTGACAAATGACTGCTAATATCCTAGCCATAAGGATCTCTGCAAATAAGAACATCCATATAATGAAATCGTTATCAAATTTCATGTTCTTTCCTTTCTTTTTTTCTGTAATTGAAGTTAAGGGTTGTTTTTCATAACGCTATAGGGGTAGTTTTGGGGTATTACGTGAATTCTACGTCAGTTTATTGCAAACCTAACGAAACTGAAATATTTTTAGATGTTTTTCAGTCATTGTCGTTATCAATTGATTTGATGGCAGATGAGGGTGGTTCTCACCCTCTATGGGGGTGCGATTCATACCGATAGGGTGAACGCTGCAATTCACCTTTATTTTTATCGTAATACATTCAATTTTTCCCGAAAATATTAAACAAAACGATTCAGGGGGTGTTTTTTGGCTCTAAAATTTTTCTTTGGGGGTGTACGACTTTTTTTGACCCCGGAATCGGAATCAGCGATCAAAAATACATAAGGATATACTCGTCTCGTTGCTAGGTCAGAATTTTTTTTTTTGTGGGGCTGTGTAATCTGAAAAATGCCTATTGTCCGTGACATTAGACCGTTTTGCAACAGAAGCCGATACAGAAAGTTGCCTATCTCCAAACTTCAAATTGTTGACAGGCAAAATACGTATGTCCCGCCAAAAGCATTGTTTAACACGAGGCTGTGAATTTGTTCCTAAAAAATCCTTGCATTTTTGCTTAAATTTTGGGTGTTTTTTAGAAAATTGTAAGCTGTGAATCTGTTATTTATTATTCTTTATAACTTGTATGGAAAATTTTAAGAATGGCTGGTTAAAACAGTTATTTGTTTACATTAGGAGAAACGCATTTTTCGCCGAATAAGAAAAATAAAACTAGAAGGAGATACGAATATTTCCACAATAAATATAATTACTTTTCATTGTAAATATTGAAACAATTTTTGTTTTTTTTTTGTTTGTATTTAGCGTTTGAGAAATGTGTAGTTTTGCAAGCCAGTAAAATGATTATTTTTAATTTTTTTTCCATTAAAAAAATTATTAATTTTTTGTATGTTTGGCTATGCTTTTTATTGAAATTTGATACTACTTCAAATCCAACTAATTTCACCTAATTTCTTAAGTCAAATTATTACCTCCACATCAAGTGGCGAAAATTTCTAAACGAATTATCTGATTGAAATTTGGTATAAATTGGCTGGGGTTTTTGACTTCAAAAGTTGTTACTCATTTAACACGTAAGAGTCAGAGAATACACGTTTTATTTCTTTACAGAAATGGCTAAAAGAGCAGACAAGATTATGAACCTTTTAAAAGTGCCGTCAAAGTTAACTACTGGAAAAAAATATGTTTTTCAAGTTGAGAAGAAAGAGACAAATCAGCTGACACCCTCTGGAGACGAAGTTATTCCTGCTCCTTCCTCATCTGCGATTGAAAATAATGTCGATATTATTATAGTGCAAAATATAGACAATAGACAGGCAAACAGTTGCCATGTTGATGATCTTGAGAATTATGCTAGAGACACTGAAGAGATGCTTCTAAATCAAATTGCTCAGGGAGAAACGTACATCATTGATTTCGAAGATTTGGATGTAACAAAAGAGACCACTAATTACAGTGAAACACCAAAATTGGTAAAAATACCCTGCGTGCAAAAAATATTATGCCAAGACAGAGAAATGGACGAAGAACCTGATTACATAATTACTGAAGAAGAGATGGAAGAAGAGACAAGTGCTGATGCAGAATCTGACAGTAATGAGATACGCGAAGAGAACGATCCGGAGGAAAATGAAATTACCTCAGAAGAATTAGAAAAGCGTTCTAGATCTAAAAGAAGTAAAACAGACAAAAATAAATGGTCGAAACAAGAGAACTACAACAGTAGAGAAAAGGGGCTTAAGTATAAAGGAAAGAGAAAAGAAAATGACACAACATGGAATTACAATATAGAAAAGCCTGCCAAAAAATTAAAACCTCGTTGTAGCTGCAAGTTAAGTAGGTACAACAACACTAAATTAAAATGTTTTTCTATTAGTGAAAATTCTAGGCAAGAAATATTCGAAAATTTTTGGAGAATGACCTGGGGTGAGAAAAAAACTTATGTGAACACACTATTAGTTGTGAAACCTACGGAAAGACGAAGAGGAAAACAAGAAATTTCTAGAAGACGAATGTCCACTGAGTTTTATTTAAAAGTTGGATTCAATCGAACACGAGTGTGCAAAAAGATGTTTTTGAACACACTCAGTGTTGGAGAAATTGCAATAAAGAAGTGGGCTAAAGGAAAAGTAATACACAATGAGTAAGTTCAGAAGCAGCCTGCAAGTGCTCGGAATAAAAAAAATTGTTGAATTTTTCGATAGATTGCCCAAACTCGAGTCCCACTACTGTAGGGCAAATACTTTAAAGCTCTACTTGGAAACAGTATGGTACTCAAAATTACAACTGTATAGAGCTTGTTGCAAAGATTTTTGTGAAGAAAATAATATACAACCCATGTCTCTAGTCACCTCTGCCGCAATTTTCGATCAACAGAATTTATCCCTATATCAGCCTAAAAAGGACAAATGTGAAATTTGTATAGCTTTTGAAACGAAAAAAATTTCGCAAGAAGAGTACGATTTCCACCTTATTTTGAAAAACGAAGCACATCAAAAAAAGGCTAATGACAAAGAATCCGATTATTAAGTTCTTGCTATGGACTTGCAATCTGTGTTACTCTGCCCGAAGTCAAATGTAAGCTCTCTTTGTTATAAAACTAAACTAATCGTACACAATTTCACGATTTCCGGTCTAAAGCGCCAGCAAGGCGAGTCACAGTGCAGCGACCTGTGGAGAAAAAATGTAAAAACAGACTCTTTATTTTGGGTTTAATTACCTACCCTATAAGTAGGTAAGTAACTAAACAAGCTATTCCAAGAAACGGTTCTTGGAATTTCGCGGTATCGAGGGGGGGGTTATTGGACAGAATCGAAGGTAATTTCAACCATAGTGTATTACCTATTTGGTCAGTTAAAATTTTGCTTCACTTGTGAATAGTTGTGTGCTGAACGGTATTTAATTTGTGCTATTTTGGTCATGGAGAGTATAAATCCAGGTGTGTTAACTATTTAAATAATACATAATGACCTCGATATTTGGCATTCTTCAACCTGTTAATTTGAATTTTATAAACGAGTGTACAATTTGATTATTATTGATTTTTTAACAACTTCTGTAAGCTTTAAAAAAAAGTATATACAAGTATATATGCAACTTTCTGCTATTTTGTAGTCAATTTAGTATAGATTAAAGCTACAATATGATTTTGTGCAAATATTTGCAAATTTGTATAAAAAGCCTTTTTTCCTTTATAGGTCACCCTCTTACGTATGGTGAATGTTTTGAAGTTTGGGTGTCAACAATAGATAAAGACAGATTTACTGCAATAAAGCAATGTATTATGAACTCGTATAACATTACAAATCCTGACGCTCCAAAACTACTGAATGTTGCAAAATTAATATCTGCTAACTTAAAATCAAGGTGAACAAAGTTCTCAACTTCAAGATCCTACTTATTAAAAAAAGAAAGTGGTTTTCTCGCCTCGAAAATTTCAATCCCTGAAACTTTAATAAAATCTACCAGAATCAGTTCGACTACCTCAATTAGTGGGCGGGGCCGTCCACAAAAGCAGTTCGAAGAGTGTTCCGTCAAAACAAAAAAACGTAAAGTAGAAACATTGGTAAAAAGCTTCGGTAGTGCGGAATTACAGTTCGCTTCTAGTATCGCTGGTCCATCAACCTCAACAGGACTTTTAGAAGTAAAGAAAGAATTGAGTTTGCAGCAAGCACTTGCTCTTTACTTACATCAAGACATCAGAACGCAAGTACAATTTATTAAGGACTGTGGTAAATAGCGTACATAGAGATACTTTTCCTAGTTTATATAGATTTAATCTGTTCAAACAACACTCATATATTGAGATATCTTCTGAGACAGCTGTTGAAGTTAATATTCAAAATATGTTATATAAAACTCTTAATAGTATTTGCAATCTTATTAATGTTGTAGATATACATAGCATTACTTCATTAAATTTAACTGTTGTCTGTAAATGGGGCATGGATGGAAGTTCCAGTCACAGTACCTATATATAAGCAAAAATTTTCAAAAGAATCTGAAACTGACGAATTCATGTTTTTTATAGGTTTTATCTGTATTATGCTTATGGACAAATCCTCTAAAACGGTGGTTTGGAAATATCCCCGTTCGTCATCGTCGCTATATTGTCGACCACTTCAATTTATGTTTTCTAAGGAAAACGGGGAAATAATTAAACAAGAATACAATAAATTTGAAAATTGTTTTAAAGATATTAAAAACATTAGCATGAGAATTGGCGAAAGAGAATTTAACGTAGATTTTGAATTTCACTTTACAATGATTGACGGAAGTGTATGGAATATTGTGACCGAAACAAAGTCTACTGCTACTCGTTATCTATGCGGAGCAAAATGGACTCGGATGAATAAAACAGACTTGACTCCGTTTGTAGCGGATTCTGAAAAATATAAATATGGATTGTCAACTTTGCATTGTTGGATTCGTTTCTTGGAATGTTTAAAAATGGCATATCGCCCACCTTTTAAAAAGTGGCGAGCTTCAAGGGAATTTAAGGATTTGAAAGAACAAACCAAAAAACAAATTCAAAGTGAGTTTAAAAAACAGTTAGGGCTCAATATAGACAAACCAAAACAATATTATGGTAGTTCCAATGACGGAAATACAGCTAGAAAATTTTTCGAGCAATATAGAATAAGTGCCAATATTACCGGCCTTAACGAGACACTACTTTATAAATTTTACCTAATTTTGAGAATTTTGAACTGTAAGGAAAAAATTAATGTAAATAAATTTAACAATCTTGCCATGAACACTAGGGAATTGTATCTGCAAGAGTACTCGTGGTATAAGATGCCTATGACTATCCATAAAATACTGGTTCACGGTTATGAAGTCATCTCTCAATTCAATATACCGATTGGTGAAATGTCAGAAGAGTGCCTAGAGGCTCGACATAAAGAAATTAGAAAAGAAAGATTGGTACACACTCGAAAAAAGTCGCAAACGGAATCAAACATTGATTTGATGAATCGTTTGGTCATAACATCAGATCCTTTACTAGCTTTCCACAGAAAAATAATCTCCAAAAAAGGAAAAATATGGCTGATGACAGTAGTATTAAAGAGTATTTCGTGTTAACTGTCGAAGTAGAGCCTTTGACAGCATATAATATCACAACTCCTCTTGAAATTAGCGATTACAGTGAAAGTGATTCAGGGGCAGAATAGACATGGGACATTTTTTTTGTTTATATTCTGTAAATATTTCTGGATCCTAAGTATACTTTTACATCTCTTTCT
The DNA here is from genome assembly GCA_029963845.1 of Rhamnusium bicolor. NCBI lineage: Eukaryota > Metazoa > Arthropoda > Insecta > Coleoptera > Cerambycidae > Rhamnusium > Rhamnusium bicolor. The sequence continues at coordinate 787,863 of JANEYF010005711.1, read as the reverse complement.
CTGTCAACATTTCTAATATAAAGTATAATTTATAATATTTTATGGTATTATATACATGCACGTTTACATGCACTATTTTTTTACTAACCATACATTGTAAAATAAATATTTGTTGATGTAAATGTAGACTAATGTCGGACAATTTTATGGCAAATAAATCATATGATACTACTGATTTTTTTTGGAGTTCTGATTTTTATCCATTTGCCCCATAAGATCGCTGCACTGTGCGAGTGCTTTTTGTGGAATGAAACAGCGGGGAGAATAACAACCAATGAGTTTTCATCAATAATAGTAAATTTCCTCAAAAAGAGAATTGAAGCTAGTCCTAATGACAAAAAAACTGACTATATTTTGTATAGCGATGGCGACGCAACCTAAAACAGAAATTCTGTCTTATCAAGCGCAATTTTCAACTTGACAGTTGAAAAAGACATAACTATAATACAAAAATACCTGCAAAAGGGTCATAGTCAGATGGAGGCCGACAGCATGCACTCAACGATAGAGAGAATGATTAGAAAGTCCAGAATTAATATACCTGCTGATTATGTTCTGATATACAAAAAAAGCAAGTTAGAAAAACCCCTATCATGTAGAGTATTTATCACATGATTTTTTTTTAAATGTCGAGGGTAATATAAATTTTATTTCATCAATACGACCTGGAAAAAGAGTCGGAGATCCTCAGGTAGTTGACTTAAAGGCAATTAAATACACCAACAAAAATATGTTTTTAAATTAAGACATTCTGAATTGGAATGGAAAACTTTTCCGGTTAGATTGCCTGGAAACCCTAAATACGTAAACTTTGACACCTTGACTGCATTATGCTGACCCAGAATTCCCATAAAGAAGGAAAAATATGAGCATTTACAGAAAAAAAATTTACTACATGACTACCATACATTTTACGTTCAATTACCTCATAGCTAGCTTCGTGTAAAATATTATAATTATTATTATACGTCAGTTTTTGTATTAGCTTCTATGTTTTCACATTCTGTTAAAAAATTACTTCTATTTTTTAGTTACTAACTGCTGTCACTTATTACTGTTAGTTATATTTTTGTGACCTCATAGAGAAGGTTGTTGGGAGGGTTATGGAGAGGATTTCTGGGGTGTCTGATTTTGGTAATGGATCGCAATGTTGATGTTTCTGCTATTTCTAGGCTTTTTATGACTGGTCTTCTTGTATTAAGGTATAGTGGGTGGCTATATTCTAATAATGGACGGCAGCTTGTACTATAAATATGGGCAGCAGTTTTTTTGTTGATTCCTTGGTTTTTATATGTTAGGCTGCGGAAGTGTCTGCTTCTTGCAATGCACTTCTTAATTAGTTTGACATGTTTGTTAAAATTAAGCTTATTGTCTATTGTGACTCCAAGATATTTTACTACCGGTTAACAATGTATTGTGCTATTGTCAACAGTTATTGTTGGAGTGTTTGAGGATATATTATGGTTAAACATGATGTATTGAGATTTTAGGGGATTTGGTTTCATTCGCCATTTGTTGAACCACGTTAATGTTCTGTTCATCAGTTGCTGAAGTGCCTCTGCTGTCCTGTAGATGTTCTTGTTATGGCTTACGAGTGCGGTATCATCGGCATATTGGAGAATATACAAATTCAGGTTTAAATATTCTGATCCTGAATTAAAGTTATATATCATAACAATATATATTGTAGAGCAAGGGCGAGAGTGGAGAGCCTTGTGGAACACCTTGATGGATTGTAATGTTTTGTGATAAATGGTCATTAATTTTAACTTGAACAGTTTTTCCACAAGTAGTCTTTGAGGAGAAAAAGCAGATATCTGGGGCACTTGGTTACCATAAGTTTGTATAATATGCCACGATGTCAGACACTGTCAAAAGCTTTATGGATGTCAAGAAAGATGGCAGCACTACATTGACCACTAAGTTTTGCTGTCTGTATGTTAGATGCGATGATTGTTAAGGGGTGTACAGTGGAGCACTTTTCTCGGAAGCCGAACTGATAGCTTGGGATAACATATCCTACTTTGTTCTGTAATATCGCTTTGATGATTTTCTCAAAGTTCTTTCCCATAACAGAAAGTAACGTAATGGGACGATAGTTGATAACATTTGTGTGGTCGGTGTTAGGCTTGGGAATAGTGATTAAAATTCCATGTTTCCATTCTGGAGGAAAATATCAGTGATTGAGGCAGTTTTCTTATTATGTTTTTTGTGATATTATCGTATCCCGGTGCTGCGTTTTTACCTTTATGGAGTATTTCAAAATAGGTTCTTCATCTATCTCTTTTGTGTCTGGCATTGGGTGTTCAGTGAAATATGTTTCGTACCAGTTGTTGACATCTTCATGCTGAGCATCATCAAATTGAGGAATGTTTTCCATGTAGGTTTCATTATAATGTTCTGCAAATAATCGTACTTTTTCTGGGTCAGAGATATATGTTTTGTTATTTTTTCTCTAGGACAGGTAGTTTCTGGTGTGGTTTGTATTGAGTAAGTCTTTTGAATTGTTGCCAGTATTTTTTTCCTTGATTTTTGTTTATTTCATCACGTTTTCATCCAATTGTTTTCTTTGTATTACCTTATAAGTTTTTGAATGTCCTTGTTGTAGTTGGTGATATGTTTCTTGTAATCTCCACTTGGATCTTTTAAATAGTCTCTGTACATTTTTCTTTTATTTTTTATCATTCTAATGATATATGGTGGTAGCTTATACGTGTAGTATCTAACTTGTTCTTTGGGTGTATTCTCCATGATTGTTGTCATCAGCTTTTCATTAAATTGTTTGATTGTGTTCTTATCCATTGGTACATTGTTGCATATCTTCTATGTATTTTGTTATAATCTTGTTTACCTCTTCCATATTCCATTTATTGTAGTTAATTCTTTTTTCATCTTGGTCCTCAATTTTCCTATGCAGATTTAGTGATATTTCTATTGCTAAGTGGTCAGAACCAATGTCCGGATGTGTTTCGATTTTCTCTATATTATTTTTAAGGTTATTTGTATAAAGTATTAGTCTGGTGTTGTGTCTGGGTTGTTTGCCATATGAAAAGTAGGAGGAGTATTTGCTTTTGTAAAATGGAGTTTTCTAAGAAATTATTAAGCTGTTTTTGCTTGTGCTTGTTGACGTTGAAATCGCCTATGGATGATACAATATTTATACAATGCTGCTTTCGTGAATATAGTTTGATCAATGTTTGCAGTGGGGTGAATGTATACTAAAAATATGTGTAACTTATCCTCCAGAAATGGAATGGTGATATGGGTAGCTTCGCATAGGGGGATATTTACTTTCGGTGGATTGTCCTTGGTCATCCTTAATCCAGGGTGTATTTACACAAGGCTTCCTCCTCTCACATTATTATTGACAACATTGCCATCAAACTGTAGAACATCCCAATTTTTATATCTTGTGTTACTAGTACTTTTGGTCTTTGTTTCTACAAATAATGTACAGTTGATGCGATTTTTTTTTATAATATTGTTGATAAGATGTTTTTTTGGTATATAGCTGTTTACATTTGCATATAAAATTTTAACTATCTACGTGAACTTGAACATTATTAATCCTTTGTATTGGTTGAGTTGGAGATATTGTCGAAAGTTATTCGAGGTCAAACATCAAAATATACATTCTGCTTCCTGAAAAATGTGTAACTGTATCAATGTTATATTGTGCTACAAATCGTTTTCTTAGTTTAGAGATTAATTCTTCTCTGTCGATGTATTTTTCTTTATTTAGTTTGTTTAAGTAAGTATTGATGATCATATGGTGTACTGTAACTCGGGAGTGTATCTTTGAATTTTTAGTGATTTTTTGGGTCTATTTCGCTTGATTTTTTGTTCAAAGATTTGATTTGATTATTTGGTGTGCCCTCAATTGGTTTAATAGGTCTTTTAGGACATTTTAGTGACCATGCAGTATGATTTTCTGCACCACATCCTGTGCATTTTGGTGGGAGTTGTGTATTACACTTAGTATGGTGATGAGGTCCATTACACTTAGTGCATTTTATTGGTGTGATACAGTTATCTCGTGTATGTGTAAATTTTTGGCAACGAGAACAAGGTTGTGGTATTGGAGCTGGTGGTAAGCTTGGAGAGACCGGGTAATGTCTGTGTTTATAAAAGAGGCCCTCGTTAAGTATTTTTTCTGAGGAGTTCATGCATCCTGTAATGACTCTTATGAGGTATGTAGGTATGTTAGTGGCTTTTGCAACAATTCTTTTGCAGTACCTGTGAATGATATTGGATTGCGTGAGAAAATCGCTAATTTCCTCTTCTGTAATGTCATGTTCTACAGATCCGATGACCACACTGTATGAATGATGAGAAACATGAGTGTTTGTTGGCATAGACGATGAGGGTTGAGTTTCTTTGTAATTTAGAATATGTTTCAGACCAATAAGCTTATTTAGTGTCTGACTATTAATGTTTTTGTCTTTGTTAGTTTTAAGGAGAAATCCTGTTTTTGTTTTGAGAATCATATCGTCAGTGTTAGGATGTTCCGTGTCCCATATATCTGACATCATTTTCCTTATTAACGTCTCAGGTGTTTTTATATAAAATAGTGGTTTAAACGGTTTTTGTGACGTTTCTTTCATTTTTTTGTCTTAAGTGCTGTTCTTTTTGTGTGAGAATCTCTTCATTTGTACTAGTGTTGGGCAGTGTATATGAATTTGCATTATCTGATTGTATTTGTTGTGGAATTTCATTATCATTATTCTTGTTTTTGTTAGATCTTGTGTTTTTATATGTGTTTTTTACTTGTGGACTGGCTGTTTGGTGTTTCTGGTTTATGTTGTCCCATAATAATTTCATTTATATCTTCTGTTGATAGTTGCTTGTTTTTTTTTTGAGATACTTCCTAATCTAGTTCTTGCTTTTCGTTTATGCTTTACTTTTTTCCATTGACCATTATCACAAATGTCAATATCACTGTAACTTCCATCACTTTCACTTAATATTCCAAAAAAAAGAATCAACTATTAACAACTTGTATTCTATAAGCAAGAGAAAAAAAGAGAAAAATAGATGTTAACTGTACCACTGCTGCTATAGGAATAACGTTATTTTCTTATTTTACCTGAGTTGACTATTAGTCAAAAACAAACATCCTTCCAATCAATTTCATTTTTCATTATTTAAATTGGGTTTTTAGCTCTCCTGTAAAATTTTGGTAAATGGAGTTATGCACTTTGCAAATTACACTGACGATATAGTATTTGCCCTAACGCACATAATTAATGTATCATTAGATTTGGGAGAGATACCTAACGATTGGAAAATTGCAATAATACAACCGGTACCAAAGTCAGACATTGTGAAAGATGATAAAGATTTGCGACCAATAAATATTCTGCCAACTGGAAAAAAAACCTTAAAAGAATCGTATATAATCACTTGCAGTTTATTTCTTCTTCTTCAGGCTGGATTTAGAAAAGGTTTACCACTGTCTCAACACTGTCTAGCGTTGATGACATAATAACAGCAAAATATGAAAGTATGGTTACTATACTTGTCCTAATTGACATGTCGAAAGCTTTTGACTCGGTAGATTTTGACCTACTGGTAGTAAAGTTGCAATCTTATGGAGTTAGAGAAAGTTCTTTATTATTACTAGAATTCAAAAACAAAATGTTTGTTTTTTCTCAGCCATGTATAGTTGAATCAAGGGTACCACAAGGTTCAATATTGGGACCATTACTGTTTAACATATTGTTACATCTTGGCTATCCACACAAACACCTATACTCGTAGATTCGTTGATTGAAAGTCCAGGTAATACTTACTCGCTACTTTATTTAGTAATTAACAATTAACAACAATTAATTAATTACTGTCTTAACTATAATCACACTTGAACACTTATAAGTCTCTTTCTTATTTCTTCTTTACTCATTTACGTTCAACTTAAGACTGAGTCTCGGCCCACCGTGGGTCTTATTTATACATCCATTCACACGGTCTAGAGCATTCCAGAATATTCCCGGCCGTTCGCGTACAATTCCAGTCTCATCTAACCAGTCTACACAATCCAGTTACGTAACACTGCCCGCTCCTTAAACCTGAACGTCCCGATCAGGCAATTCACTGGTCCCTGCATACTTGGCTAGTCTATATACGCCACCTTCATCTTGGATTTTGAACTTTGCTGAATTCTGTATACAACGTCGTTTAGTCTGGTGACGACAGTGTAAGGACCTTCCCAGGGCGGATGAAGCTTCGGAGATCTGCCTTTCTTTCGTTGTGGGATATATAGCCAAACCAACCCTCCCACCTGGTACCCTCCTGAATTAGCCTTAAGATCACAACAAGCCGTCATACGATCACTTGGTCCCCCCTGTCTATCGACAGGGGGCCCAGTGGCCGGCATCCAGTGAGTATCGTTAAATGTTCTATGACCGCAGCTACCGTACACGTGGCGTAAATGCGGCTAGCGCCTGCCAACCACTACACAAACTCTACAGGGTAGTTCGTTTCACCTTGGTTTAAGCTTTGAAGGCGTGGTGCACACGACAAAGCCCACAAATAAATGGACAGTTTTCCCAACGAATATTAATTGGCGGCGTTAGTTGTGTTTATGGTACTGTTGTACGGTGACAACGAGTCCGCGAACTAAATTAAAGCATGGTGTCTGAACCTGTCCATCTTCTTTGGCAGAGGACGTTCTGGTACCTCATACAAGAGAAGTTTCTCTTACAACCATCTGTAAAGTTTTACGGATGTTATTTAAACTACGACGCGGAAGTTTCCGCGCAGGTAACCAGGTTTGGTTGCTTTGCAGGTTCAATTAGCTAAATATCCATGTATTTCTTATAGACAGTTGTTGTCTAAGCATAGAAATAAAAGGTGTGAAAACGGTATTTGAGTTTCCTTGACTTATTTCTACTTTCAAGTACAAAAGTGAATTCTTAGTAAATCAGTAATCATAAATCTAAAGCCAAATCTTACTCATACTAGTCATTCTTTAAAACATATATAATATATCAGTGCAGTGCAGATTAGTGTTCATAATAATTGGTAAAAATTATGTAATCACGTTAAAGCAAATTAAATCTCATAAATGGAACAAAGTAATACCAAACTTTATAAATGTACCGGGGGATGAGGTATGGACATCCGTTTAATATCCGATATTCGATCAGTGAAGTTAAGCAGCACTGATCGAGTCCGGCAATTGGATGGATGAACGATAGCTCATCTAACAGTCGGTAGGCCGTCAACAGACAATCCCGGGAAGGCCGCTAGCCTGATGCAGGCGGAGGGGCGAGCCCCAGTGGAGGGTCGAAGAGACCTACCCAGGAGGTTTGCCACTCTGCTAGCGGTGCAGGCGGGCAGGCCCAGGCGGTGGGTTAGTTGACAGTCGAGGACCGTGGTTCGGAGTCCACGCTAAACTGTAGGTCCCTAGGTAAAAAGGGCCCATTGTGGCCTACTTGCCTAGTAAAATAAGTAGCTACTACTACTACTACTTATAAATGTACCTGTGAGGTTACAATAACAGGTCCTACCACTAAAACTAGACGATCACAAAAAAAGGCTAATTAATTAATTATTACCAGTCGCACTTAGTAAAAGGGACATTAAATAAATGGTCAAATTAATAAAATCATAGTATCTACGAGGGTAAATACTCAACACGACAATAAACAATAAAATAATCGAGAGGGGTTGGGTTGTTACACTGGTGCCGTAGTGACCAGAATAACAAACAATAAATATACGAGGTGGGGTTGGGTTGTCACAGTCTATTCGGCAATACTCTCACCTTTTATGTGCTCTATTATTATTGATAGAACATGATATGTCTTATACCTAATTTTTTGTACACGATTTCAAAAAACTGGTACAACTCTTGTAATCGAAAATTTTAATAGTTTAGTTGTGTGCATATGTCTGTAAATAGGGCTGGCCAGGCATGTCGAGAGGGGGGTGGAGAAGAGGTGATTTACCCCGGACCTGGGTTTTTTGGAGGAGATCGGTTTTCTTTGTGTTTTTAAACATATTAAACCTTTCTCTTTTATTTTATTCAAATGGAATTTTAAAAAATAATTAGAAAATAACTTTTTCAAAACATCTTCAAGCTTGCCATATTATTGTTTAAAAAAATAATATTTGTTACGGATAATTCTACTAATGGTTGTAATTAAAATACTAACTGAATAATGATAATTCTATTTTTAAAATAAGAACACAAAAATACCACTTGAGATTAAAAAAAATGTAAACAATGCAAACTGAACATAAAAATACAATAAAAAAATAAAATAAATGAACTTCAATTACGTAATACAGAATTAACTAATATTTTGTCATTGCTCCATTAGCGTCTAAAACTACCTGAAGTCTTGCAGGCATGGACAAAATCAGATTTCTTGCAAGGTCAACTTCTTGCGACAAGTTCTCCCAAGCGTCTTCAATTATCCCTTCCAATTCTTGGGCATTATTTGGATGGTTATTTAATTTTCTTATATGTTTCACCATTAGTCCCCATACATTTTCAATTGGATTTAAATCCGGACTTTTAGATTGCCACGGTAACAACTCTTATGTTTTTATTAAGAAACCATTGCCTGACACGATGGGCCGTATGTATGGAGCAGTTGTCTTGTTGGAAAATAAAATTATTTTCCGGAAACACCTCTATTACTGACGGCAACATAATATTGTCTAATATTTCAATATATTTAATGGAATTGAGATGACCACCACTGTTCCAACACACACCTAACCCATTTAAGCTCATCCAAGCCAGACATTGACTGAAAACCTTCCTGATATTTGTGGATCGAAAGTATATTTTTTTGTCGTATCTAGTGGAAGGAGGCCTATATACGCGAACATGTCCATCGTTACAGGATTTAAAAATCTTTTCATCAGAAAAGATAACTTGTCCCCAGAAGTTTTCATCATTGATTATATAGTTGAGTGCAAAAATAATCCTACCCTGCTTCTTTTCTTCTAAAAGTTTGTATTTTTTAGCCGCTGAACAACTCTTCAAGTCGCTTTGTAGTTTTATTCTTCTGCAAGCAGTAGATACCGAAGCAGGGAAATTTGTCTTTGAAATTGCATTTACTGTAGTCTGAAAAGGGTTTTCTATTAGGTAATTTATAAGATTTTCATCTTCTTGATTATTGCTCTTTCTGGGCCTACCGGAACCTACTTTACGGGATACCGTTTGGTTGGTTTCCCATTGTTTTTTAACACTCATTCTCGTGGTTTTACTCACATTGTATTCAGTAGCAAGTCTTCTTATGGACCAACCATCTTCAATTTTAGAAACAATTCGAAATTTTTGAATATCTGTTAGATGTCGAACCATTTTTAATAATGACGCCACTGATTAACGTCAAAGTGACATTTGTAAGATTATTAATATCAATCAAAGAACGAATGATTTACATAGCTAAAAGAAAGTGTACCAGTTTTTATTGAAATCAACTGTACTTATATCAAAAATTTTAATTTGTTTTTGTATTTTGTGTAAGCACATAATAAACTACTTTATTATTATTATTATTTAAAATAAAATTTGAAAACGATATAACTTTATAGAAAAGCAATATTTTTTTATGAAATTTGAAATCTGGACATATTTTCCACCTGATAATGAAAAAAGAAAGTTTCGCAAATATTTTACAAATGGTTTAAAAATAACCTGGTGAGGTACACAATTTTTTCAACTTTTTTTATGGCAAATTTCGATCGCATTTTTTTGCAGAACTTCCCCATTTAGTCTTGATAGTAATGCTTTAAAGTTTCGCTTGGGGTTCCACAACTTTTGTTTATTCCTTATAATAATATCTTTTGGTAAAAAGTGCTTTTCACAAATAAATTTATTTTTTTAAAATTGTCACATCGATTAGAGCTTTTCATATGAAATTTAAGAAAACTAACATCTGCAAATTCTGTCTGTTATTTTTAAAATATGATTTACTGTGGTACTAATTTTTGTCACTAAATTTTAATTTTATAATACTACACATGACAACTTTATCAAAAGTGACACTTAAAAGTCAGTCAAAACAAACAAACAACTTGTAGTTTTTGTTACAAGAGAGCATACAACACGCGCGACGTGAACTACACGACTACCATCAACTGACAAAAATGACATCTCGAATCTACACGCAGGTGGCGCCGGCTGCGTCTAAAGTTCAATCTCGTCCTCAGTCTCGCGCATGCGGATTTTGATATATTCATTGTCATGTCCTGAGAGTATAAAGATAGATTTTTATACTCTCAGGTGATGTCATGACAAAGGAAATTGAAATAATAGGGCATCTGCATCATGTGACACATAACCTCAAATTTACAGTTTTTATGAATTTATTATATTTATTGTTTGCATCCATGTTTATGCTTGAAGCTAGTTTTACATTTAAAATCTCCATGAAATACAGTTAATTAAACAATTTTATATTGTTGTTACTAAAAAAGAGTACTATTTATAGGTTAGGTTTTTTACCAACAAAGAATGCCTCGAGGTTTAACTTACAATTTATATGTAGAGCTTTTGCAGACATATGTGTTTCCTGTAATCTCTATGTGTATATTTCTCAGATTAATAATATAAAGATAAGTAACACCCATAAGAGGTACGCTGATTATTATGAGCGACACATAAACAACAATTTGCATGTTTACATATCAACGTATCCAAAACAAACCAGGGGCGGCTCCAGGCTTCAGCGTTTATTTTAATGCTTTTGCATAACTTAAAACTTAACAGGTATACAAAATTTGTTTGCTTGAGTAATGTATTTTTCTATGCTATTATGCTGCTGCTATTTCGATCTCTGTTGTTTTTAAGCGATTTTAAAATTTTGTGTTATCGGGTACTGATTAATAATCGATTTTTAGTTACTTATACAGATTTATTTAGCGAATATTTATTGAGAAACAATGACTAATAAATGTGTAGTGTGCGGCCAAAGAGGAAAACAACGGGGTTGTTTATCTATTACACATATAGAGTGCAGTGATCCAAAAAAAAAATTGAATTACTGCACGCTACATTTAAAAAACTTAGAAATATCTACAATTTGATGTGCCTGACATGGCCGTTGCTTAAAAATTAAAAAAAAATAAGGACCAGGGGAGTTTAAAGTGGCGGGCCTTGTATATTTAACATACCTTGCTATCTTGGGTACTAATGGTGCCGAAGGTATTAAATTTTCAATGCTGAAACAAAGGAGATTGCTTTGAAATATACAAACCTACATCACTGCAATAAAAGTAACATATCAACAAAACAGTTGATGCTCTATAGGTATCTACCTGATATTATTTCATGCGGTATAAATGAGTGACTACTCAGTATATTATTAATTTTCAATATAATTCTCCAATAACCTGGACAGTACGTATGACGACCCTGGTGATAGTGTTGCCAGCGGAAAAATAGAATAGTACTGATTTTCAAGACTTTTAAACCAGATTATTTAATAGTAAGGTGTCCTGGAATGTTTTCCTCGTTTGTTGAATATCTCGAAAAGTGGTAGTGGAAATTCAGTTGCAATGGAGCGTTTCAACGGTGAACAACGCGCGATGTGTGACAGGAGTTTTTACGAGAACCGTCGTTCTCTCTTAACAGTTCGTCGCCTGTAACGAGCGCACTATCACCTTCACGACATTAATCAAGCTCCTTCAGCAAAATTAATCAAATCGTGGGTTGCTAAATTTGAAAGAGAAGGCACGACCATTAATAAAAAACCTACGGGCCGAGTCAGAAAAGGAAGAAGTGTCGAAAACGTCGAGCGTGTTCGTGCGGCAATAACACGTTCACCCGCCGTTCTGTACGAAAACATGCAGCTGCCTTAAATCTTTGGAAAACAACTGTCCACGACATCTTGTCAAAGGACTTGAACTTTCATCCTTATAAGATTCAACTGGTGCAAGCTCTGAAAGTGGAAGATTATCCGAATCGATCCGCATTTGCGCAAGAATTATTGAAATTTGAAAACTTTGATGACACCCTATTCACCGACGAGGCTCATTTTCATTTACATGGATATGCAAATAAACAAAATTGTCGGTACTGGTCTTTAGAAAACCCTCGAGAGAAGCACCAAAATCCCGTACATTCCCCCAAAGTAACGGTATGGGCAGCATTTCATGTATCTGGCATAATTGGCCCTTACTTTTTTGAAAATGCAAACGGTGTTGCATTTACCGTTAATTCTCTGCGATATCGCAATATGTTAGAACATTTTTTGGAACCAAAACTTCAAAATTTTGCTGGATATAATGGGGATACATGGTTTCAGCAGGATGGGGCTACAGCCCATACTGCAAATGCATCAATGGAAGCCGTTATAACCATGTTCCCTGGAAAAGTGATTTCTAAGTGAGGGGACATTAATTGGCCGCCCAGAAATCCCGATTTAACGCCAATGGATTTCTTCCTGTGGGGTTTTTTGAAATCTAAGGTGTACGTATACTGATGCTCCTTTGCTACAATTAAAAGCCAGAATACGCGAAGAAATTCAGAGAATTGAACCACTGTTATGTCAACGAGTTATCGCAAATTTTAGGTCCCGCCTTGAAGAGGTACAACAGCGTGGAGGAAGGCACCGTGACGATGTTATTTTTCATACATAATTTTCCCTGGATCGTACATTCAAATAAAAAATAGTTTATGTAAATAGATGTTTTAAGAACCGAGTTAAATTCACCCGAAAAGAGGAAAACATTCCAGGACACCTTTTTTTTAAGTATTCTGAACACACATAGTGTTACTTATTGGCATTTTCTATTTTGAGAGCTCTCAGCCAACTTTCTCTTCTCACCAGTTTCTTGGGAAATCTGAAAATAAACACATTTTATAATAACAACCTTTAAAACTGAATTAAAAAAAATGTCAAAAGACTTTAAAACATCTACAGTTTGTGAGCAACCTTAAGAATGAAATTTCCATTGAAGTTAAAATAAATATTTTCGTACAAGTATCTTTTTTTACTGTTCAAATTTCAAATGGAATCAAATGTTTTTGTTTTTGTAAAGCTATCATTAATTTTAGTTATTTTTGAGCTTTCACACTTTCGCATTATGCCGGCCCTGATTTGTTTTGTTTACTTACCTGTGAAAAGCTAAACAACCCCGCGGTTTTCCTCTTTGGCCGCACACTACACACTTATTGGTCATTGTTTCTCAATAAATATTCGCAAAATAAATTTTTATAACTAAAAATCGATTATTAATCAGTACCAAATAACAGAAACCTTTAAAATCACTTAAAAACACAGATGAAAATGACAGACGTCATCTACAGAACATAATTTGTTGTCAGACGGTGATAGATCGGGCATCGATCGGGTTTCTTCGTGCTGCGTTCATGATTCTGACCAATAGGAATAAAACCAGCCATAATATTGACGTACGTCGCGTAGGATGTAGATGAATCGGACAACTTTTTATGATTTGTTATTCATCTTTTAGTATTATTAATCTGAGGTGTATTTGATGTTATGTGGTTTATCATTTATTGATGACAAAGGTAAAAGGTGTAATATACCGAGTGGACCAAGAAAATAACCTTGAAAAGTACTTCTAAAAGTAATTTTAAAAGTATCTACCTCGGCTCTGGTTTGATTATTTAATGAAAATCCTTTAAACGTGTTTTTTTTTCTTCGATTTTATCTGAATTTCATTTTTGGTTTTTTTTACAGCAGCATTTTGTGATGTTGTGGAAAAGGAGGTCAATTACTTTCTCTTTTTTTATTGAATGTGGGTGTGGTCATCATTACTGTGCAGTCTTAAGATTATTGTATATGTGGATAGATGTTAAAGTTTGTCTGATTTTTTTTCATCGTCAAGATACTTTTAAGTGACCAAAGATAATTAGAAAATTGCCAATTATTTTGGCACAATTTTTTAATATAGGGGAACACCAGGTATTAATGGACAAAATGTATAATAGTGGACATTGGATCTCTATAAAAAAAAATTTAAAAAGTCAAATTTTGACAGTCATTTGTGTCGAATAAGTGGTAATGTATTATTTAATGCTAATTCCATTCTATTCAATGGTAAGGAAAATAAAAAATATTTTTTTAAAACATTCATTTTTGTCCACTATTACACGCAACGTCTAATTATGGACAGTGGCTGTATTCTCTTTATAGTTTGATATAGTGAATTGGCATTTAATTGTGGACAAATATGTACTTTATACAATTGCCTACATAAATTTGAACACGGTAACTTTGTATATGAAAAAGTTATGAATGATTAAAAAATAAAATAAAAAAATTAATCATCAAATTCAGAACTTTAATAAACTAAAAACTTTACATAACGAATAAAAATAACTGTAATTGTTATGAAACATATAAAACATTTTAATTTAACAAAATTAATTTTCCTTAAGCCTTTTATACGTATTTGTTGCTTCTATAAAATCATGCCTATTTATAGAAAATGGGCCACTGCCTACTAATTTTAAGGGTCCATAAAAAATATGTTGTGCCCTGACATTGTCCAAATCATCTGTTTTGGGCCAAATCCACTGGTTCCGAAGAACTGGTTTTAAAAATTTTATTTTGAATATTTCTTCTCCCATTTGAATAATTTGGCCAACATAAAAACGGTCATCATAATAAACACAATAGTATTCCTGTAGCTTTAAATTAATACCACTGTCGGTGTCATCATTATCTGAGGCAAAATCTTCAGTTTCGTATTCACTCTCTATTTCAACTTGAATCTCGTCAGAATCTGAAGAACTGGAAGAAACAGTGGGTTTCTTTTTAGCTTTTGATTTAGTCTTAGTATTCAACAAATTCTTAGTTTGCTCCTTCTTTTGAGCAGGTTTCACCCTTTTCTCCAACTCCTTTAATCTTTTCAAAGCGGTTTTTGATGTTAAAATATCTCCAACTTGGTGCGATAGCCTTTTGCGAGACTGCTTTTCTGGGCCTCTTTTGGTGAAATTTTCTGTAAGTTTAAATCGTATAAGGTCTTCAATGGATGAAGAGCTGGGTACTGACACCACATTTGTTTCAGTTTCCTTTAGATATGCACTGTGTTTTACAAGCAGACCTGGAGTGCATTTACCTTTCCTGGAAGCAAAATTTATATTCTCTTTATTCGTAGGCGTTTTTGAAGAAGTCTCAGTTTGGTATACATTCTTCTATATTTTTTATGACAGTGGCACTATTATCTTCTGATACTATCTCAGTTTTATCAGTGTAATTATTAGTCTTAGTTTTAGGCGGTTCGTTCTCTATGTTTTCAGTTTCATTTCTTGTGTTTAGAGCTTGAGTTGCTCTAGTGCCTCATTTGCTTTGGCAAAAGTTGTCCGGGAAATTCTCGATTATAATTTATCATTATTATATTCCACCAATTTTTCATTGGCTTCAGTACGCATTTGTCGAGAGGTTGCATGTAGTGGGTTAAATTAGGTGATAACTTCAAAAGTATGACTCCATTATCAACTGCTAATTTTGAAAGTGAGTATCTTGTGTGAACACCTGCTCCATCATAAATTAATAGAATTTTTTTACCTCCTCTCCTCTAATGTCCCCACGTTCAAGGAAAAGATCTTTAAACCATTTCTCAAACAATTCCCCTTCCATCCACCCTTTCTTTTGAGCGCTGTATCTCGTAGTTGGGTAGTCATCCGCAGGGATCCAAGTAGACCAAATGTATTGGTCAGAGAATATTATATATGGTGGCAATTTCTCCCCACTAGCACTGCCACATATCAACACCGTTGTGCAATTTTTCCCGGATCCAGCTACATTTTTGGATCACTTTTTTGTCCTTTCGGTGCTAGCAATTTAACATCCTTTGGGTCATGTGAAAATCCAGATTCATCACAATTAAAAACTCTGTGTCCGTCAGCTGGTCCTATTTTTCATTCTTATAAATTTTCTTTAACTGCTCATACCAATTCATTATTATAAAAGGGTCAGCACTCCTAAGCCTCTGAGAAGACAGTACCTCGCCCTTTCTAAACGACAAAGCAGGAAATCGTTTTAAAAACCTTTTAAGCCACTCTCTACCAAGTGTATTGCCTTTCCAAATTGGTTCTTCTCTGGTCATATCAAACTCTTTAATAAACGATAAGACTTCATCTTTTGTAAGCCCATAGCCATATTTACCCATTTCATATAAATATTTAAAAAGTGCCTATTCATCCTCTTGACTCAGCACTGGGTTTCTTCCAGACCTATACTCAAGTCCGCTAAATTGTCCTTTTTATGCTTATTTAAGGTAGACTTCGGTATACCATATTTATCTTCCACATCTCGCAAAGCACAACCTCTTCTTACTTCTTGTAAGGCTAATTTAAGTACCCCGACATCATATTGCACTCTTTTTTGTTTTATCATATTATTCTTAGCCATTATCTGAAATATAAATTAATTAAAACAATAAAATTCTTGTCCACTATTACCTATGAAATTAAAAATGTTGTGCCTAATAGTGGACATGCTCTAGTGTAAATCTACCTTTACTACTAGACACAAAACATATGATAACATAACCTCTAGTACCATGGTCACATAATATTGCAAATAGAATTAACATAGTGCCAAAATGATCTGTGTTTTTATTAATCAAAATAGGTACGAGAAGATGAATTTAACTACCTAATTCGCATGCAAGTATTTTTTCATTGCTAATTTTCATCAGTTAAAAATAAACTTACCAGTACAGCACTTTTCCCACAGTTTCTTTATGCATTGAAGTTAGCATCAATGCTGTCAGCACTGCCAATATAGCTATGTAAAATTTTATTCAATTTATGTCCACAATTAGACGTGTCCACTAATACCTGATGTTCCCCTAATGTTATAACTTGAAAGGTATACAAAAAAATGTCGTGCATGTTCCATCCAAGATATTTTTGCTCATACTAATGAATATTAGAATTGAAAAAGTATTTTTCAAATATGTGGTATTTTGAGGGTTGGAAATAACATACCTAGCGAGTTTGTGCACTTTTTTCTACGGGGGCTTCTTTCTCGAGTTATACAGCGTTGAAAAAATACATTTTTTGCATTTTTTTTTTCACCCAAGCTAAAATTGCATATATTTTTACATGCTCAGTGTATGGTAATTGGTAACTGACGGTTCTTAAATATTTCTTACAAGGGAGAAATAAAATAAATTTCTACGAATGAAATAACTTTAATGTTGAACTTGGTTTTTGAAAAATTTATTTTATTTGCCAAAATTACAAGTCCAAAAATTAATATAAGCCGGCAACGATCTGTCTCACAAAAGCAAAGGAAGATAGTAACTGCCTAGTTTTAACATTTCGTATACAGGGTGTCCGGAAAAAGGAGGCCAATCCGGTAACAATGGATTCCTTGAGCAAAAATAACAGGACTTTCACAATGCCATACCAGGTCAAAGGTTGCCGTTTTGAAGTGAAATTTATTTATTCCGACAAGGCTGAAATTTGAACAGTACCCTCGAAAAATGAGTAAAAGACGATATGCAAAGAGCTCTACCGATTGGGTGGTGGAAAGAGGGTGCCATACCATAAAATTGATTTTGATGAGTGCGAGAGAGAGGACCTTATGCAGTCCCGCACGTACGAGTGCGAGCATAAATATAATTTTAATTTTCAAATTAAAATTTTAATCATCTTAACCCATTGTATCCCAAGCATCGAAAAATTCAAAAAACGAACATTTTTGTTTGTAAATATTTATTTTGTTACTCTTAAGAATACATTCCTTGTGTCAAAAAAAATTAAAAAAAATTAACGTATATAAAAAAAATACTGATGCGTAAACGAACCACTGGGAGGAAACATGAAATATTATTTTGAGGCACATAAGATATAACTAATAATTTTAACAAAAATATATCATAGAAAGTTTCAATCTTACATAAAATAACTAAGCGTAAATTATTTTCTACATAGAACTTTACTTAATAAAAAAAACATTATAATATTTCATGGTGCGTGAACGCACCACTGGTAACAACCAGTTTCATTTTTGGTGATACTGTACAAAGCATGAAGTATGTAAATGTACATTACATTTATTACAAATGTAAATTGTGTGGCTATGGCAAATTCTACACCTCCTTTGTGCTTTATTGGCATGAGAAATCATGAGGTGACCTGTATTATCATAACGCAGTTCATCTATAGCAGGAGCAAGATTCCTTTCAATTATTGTTTTATCAGTTTTTAAAAGTCGCAAGGCTACGTAAGATTTAAAATCTACCTAGGAAATTTTTTTCATTGACATTATAAATTGTCCATGCGTTGACGACTAAGCTATCCAATGAATTACAAAATAAAGGCCACCACCATTTTTTCCCAAATACTTGGCATCTATAATTAGCAATTCCGTTGTCGTGTAAATCTACCCCACCCATATATTTATTGTATTGGGCAATTACTTAAGGTTGGGGTATCTGTACATCTCTTCGTTCTTTTCTATTATAGCGTTTAACATTTTGAACAGGAGCTACACTATAAACATTACTTGCCACCGTTACAACCGAATTATCGTGCCAACGGACAATAGAAACTTTTCATTCAGAATCATATGCTGAAATATGGGACTCGTGGTCTTTTTTACCAAATGATTTACAATTTTCGATTGGACACTTATTTGTCCTATTTTCGCGGATAGTACCGGTGGCAAAATAACCATTATTTTTTTAAATGTACGAAGAGTTTGAATGACGAAAAAAAGTTGTCGAAAAAAATTTGGTGAATCACTGGCTTATCCACAACAGACAGTAGACTCATGACAACGTCACCGCTAAGACCAAGGCTAGAATGAGTTGTATCTATAAAATATAAAAATACGTAAATACGAGTAATACGAAATTCATCATTATTCTCCAAATCCGTAACGATCTCCTCCAGAGCCGCTTCTAATTTCCTTTGAGTCAAATACCTCGAAAACGGCATATTTTACTGATTTCAATAAAATATCACGTGTACTGCACAAAAAACAAACAAATACTAAACAACACACTAATCGGCGACTGTTTACACTACATAGACTGACTTGTCGAGAGTGGCAATAGCTTGGTTTTATTTCATAGATAAAACCAGTGGTCCGTTCACGCACCAGTAATTATTTAATAAAAATAAACCATAATCTATATTATATTTTAAATGTATTTTTTCTACCATGTAATCTACATATTATAGACCTACCAAAAATGACAATACTTTCCAAAAATAAAATATTTTACTGTTTTAAATTCACCTCAACCTTTGACACAAAATTATGCAGCGTTTTTTTTTTGATTTTTTGAGGTGTCATAAAAATTTTGTTTTAAAATAAAAATCAACAGTTCGTACGGTACTAAGTTCTCTAATACTGATAATAATAAAGTTTATAAATGGATATGCAAAAATATTTACTGAATTTAACAAAAAAAATCATAAAATATGTGGTGCGTTAACGCACCATTGGGACAAAATGGGTTAAGCAGGTTTTTTATAATTTTTTCTGCATAATTCACAATAACCACATTCTCTTTAACCGTTTTCATTCAAATCTCATAAATTTTTTCAATATTTGCAAAATTGCAAACAATACTTGGGTATGGGCGTATCAGCACAACGCGCGCGGCGGAGCTTCCATTAATGCTCTCTCTTTCGTTCGCGCGGGACTGCATAAGGTCCTCTCTCTCGCACTCATCAAAATCATTTTTATGGTATGGCACCCTCTTTCCACCACCCATTCGGAATGGCCCTTTGCATATCGTCTTTTACTTATTTTTCGAAGGTACTGCTCAAATTTTAGCCTTGTCGGAATAAGCAAATTTCGCCTTAAAACGGCAACTTTTGACCTGGTATGGCAGGTAGTTTCCATCAACCAAAAACAGTAAGGTACTAGCTATCATTACTGCAAATATCAGCTTTGTGAAAAAAATTTTAATTTTTTTTCTTGAAAAAATGAAATTAAAATAAATAATTTTTGAAGTATAAATTTTAAGGAGTTTTACTCCTTAAGACGGCGTTAGTATGCCTTCGTCGCAAGGATAACCAACAGAAAACTTAAAAATTTTCTATTGATGAGAACAAAAAATGGGAACACGACATGATTCATCTTAAATACCATATGGATTTAATATATAAAATTACAGGCAATACTGATGCCCGTTTTCTTTATTAATAAGACATATGAACATTTTATTTGGTGCCATTTTATGAAACTTATTTCCTATTAATGAACAAATACGCATCAGTATTGATTGCTTATATGATTATAAGCAATCAATTGTTCATTAAGTCATTATTAATAAGACATATGAACATTTTATTTGGTGCCATTTTATGAAACTTATTTCCTATTAATGAACAAATACGCATCAGTATTGATTGCTTATATGATTATAAGCAATCAATTGTTCATTAAGTATGTACAATAAATTTAACATACTATTATTTGAGTGATTTTAAGACAAAAAGTTCATATAAACATGGGTCCGCAAATGCTTCGTATTCAAGATACACGGCGTTACTCTTTTTTAAAAAATTTGGTTTTTCGTAAATATCTTAAATATCCGTTACCCAAATTTGTTGTAATTTGGCAGTGTTATTTGTGGTGTTAAGGGGCTAATTAAGCACTAACTTGATAAAATTTATTAAGTCCAGTGGCGTCCCGAGCGGCACCAACGAATATTTTTTACAAAAAAAATGTACGCCACTGACTATTTTGAAATTTTTATATTTTTTTTTGGGGTTAAGCAACTAAAAATACAACTTTTATGTCTCTTGAATTTTTTTTCGGATCTTGCTTAGTTTTCGAGACAAAAAATTAAATTCACTTAATTGCATATCCCTAGACCACACAAGAAACATGGGGAAACGTAGGAAATAATCAAGGGTTGCCTTGGAAAACGATTGCAGCATTTGGCACTCAAAATGACAGCTGTTGTCAATTTATTAAGTTATTGTAATTTTTGTAAAAAGTATTTTTGGTGATTATTTTTCGAGTTATTTTTTGTCCAACATGGTTCAGTTTATTAATAGTGAAATGGCAGATATGTATTTCTGTGATGGAATGGCTCATGGAAACTTTAATGCTGCAAGACGCATTTATCATGAAAGATTATCTCGGCGTGTGGTGCCTAACGGAAGAACTTTTGTACGTCTCCATGCACGACTTTCTGAAACAGGAAGTTTTAAAAGATCGACGGTTGTCATCGGGAGGCCTGTAACGATACGAACAATTCAAATGGAAGAAGCTGTTTTAAACAAAATTGAAGCAAATCCTCATACCAGTACCCGGAAAATAGCTGAAGAACTGAACATTACCCATGTCACAGTGTGGCAGATTTTAAGAGACCAGCAGCTATATCTCTACCATATGCAACGTGTGCAAGCTCTATTGCTCAGAGATTTGCCTTTAAGAATAACCTTTTGTGATTGGTTACGCAGTAAAATAATAAAAAATCCAGGTTTCCTAAGACGAATATTGTTTACAGATGAAGCTTGTTTTTCTCGCAGTTCAATTATTAATTTCCATAACAATCACATATGGGCCGAAAACAATCCACACGCCTTAATAGAAAATAATTTTCAAGAACAGTTTTCTTTTAATATTTGGGTTGGAATTGTCGGTGACCACCTCATTGGGCCTCATTTTCTTCCACCTAGACTTAATGGGGAAGAATACCGAAGATTTTTAGAATTTGTTTTACCTGGACTTTTAGAAAAAGTTCCAGCCATGGAAAGATTCCGTATTTGGTACATGCTCGACGGGGCTCCACCGTACTTTAGTCTATTGGCGTGGCATTTTTTTTAATGAAAATTACCATAACGTTGGATTGGGAGAGCAGACCCACAACCATGGCCTCCTTGCTCGCCCGATATGAATCCCCTAGATTATTTCCTCTGGGGACACCTTAAAGCGTTAGTATACAAAACTCCTATTGTAAGTGAAGAGGATCTACGAAATAGAATCATTAATTCATGTGACACAGTAAAAAATACGCCAGGTATTTTCAGGAGAGTGCGTAAATCAATGAAGAGGCGGCCAGATAGTTGTATTGAAGTCGAAGGGGGCCATTTCGAACAATTACTTTGGTAAAATTCGTTAGTTTAGATGTTAAGAAATGTATTTAATTTAGTGTTTATTTGTTGTTGTTTTACATATTATTAATAAAAAATTATAAAAAATGATAATTTCCAAAAGATACGTTTCCCCATGGTTCTTGTGTGGTCCAGGGATATGCAATTAAGTGAATTTAATTTTTTGTCTCGAAAACTAAGCAAGATCCGAAAAAAAATCAAGAGACATAAAAGTTGTATTTTTAGTTGCTTAACACAAAAAAAAAATATAAAAATTACAAAATAGTCAGTGGTGTACATTTTTTTTGTCAAAAATATTCGATAAGGTGCTGCTCGGGACGCCACTGGAGGTAATAAATTTTATCAAGTTAATGCTTAATTAGCCCCTTAACACTACAAATAACATTGCCAAATTACAATAAATTTGGGTAACGGATAATGATTATATTTAGGAAAAACCAAATTTTTTAAAACAGTTTAACGCCCTGTATCTTGAATACGAAGCATTTGCGGACCCATGTTTATATGAACTTTTTGTCTTAATATCACTCAAATAATCGTATGTTAAATTTATTGTACATACTTAATGAACACCCAGTATATTAAATCTGTATGGTATTTAGGAAGAATGTATTCATTTTTCGCTCTTACTGACAGAAAAAGAGTCTAGCCGGATAAGCATGTTAAAAATGCCCTTAAAGGAAATTACACGAAATGAGCGTTAAAGTATTTTATTAGTTATAAAAAAATATTTGCTAGAGTATTATTTCAAAAATCCAAGGGGGGCTGAACTTTTGCAAAAAAGGTAATTATTTTTTAAAAATATGTTGCAACTTACATAATGGGTGAAAAATTTTGAAAAAAATTCTCGAACATAGAGATCTACCAAACGAACTCAGTAAAAATTATTATGCCGTATTTGGCGCGAAATTCAAATTTTAAAAAATTAACAAAAATTAAAAACGCCCTTTTCACCTTTTTTTTGAAAAGGTGCTACCATGATTTTTTTTCTAACAAATATGCCTTTGCATTACTAATACCCCTTTTTCAGAATTTTTGATTTGGTGGCACATGCTGAAAAAAAATAAAAAAACTTCGCCACAGCCCCACAAAAAAAAAAATCTGACTTAGCAACGAGACGAGTATATCCTTATGTATTTTTGATCGCTGATTCCGAATCCGGGGTCACAAAAAAGTCGTACACCCCCAAAAAAAAATTTTAGAGCCAAAAAACACTCCCTGAATATGAGATAACGCTCTGAAAATGATGTTATCATTTTAATCAATCGTTTTGTTTAATATTTTCGGGAAAAATTGAATGTATTACGATAAAAATAAAGGTAAATTACAGCGTTCACCCTATCGGTATGAAACGCTAAAGCGGTAGTTTTGGGATATTACGTGAATTCTACGTCAGTTTATTGCAAACCTAATGAAACTTAAACATTTTTAAATGCTTTTCAGTCATTGTCGTTATAGTCTAAGATCCGGCTGCAGAATTAGTGTACTCATCGAGTGTTTGGTAAAAACCAAATTTTTACGCATATTTATGATTAGGAGAATATATATCTACTACGCTGCCTATCAAAATGTGGCCGCAAGTATTTTTAATTAAATTATTATTAATTGACTTTTTCGGAAAAAATTTCATTGACTTGTTTTTTCAATAACATATCGTCCACTTCACGACAATATATATAAAGACTCTGAAAAATCACGGCTGCCGTTGCCCACTTGGCCGCACCTCTTCGCAGCCAGGTGTACACAGGTATGATTTTGTTACATTTATACCCTCATAACGTACATTTATTATTTATATATCAAATTAAAGCTAATTTTTTTCTGTTTATTATGATATACCGTTGCCTAATTAAATCTGGCCGCGAATAAGGGTTGCTGGCTGTTAAAGATGATAAATATTAAAGGTAGAGTGAAAGAAAGCTAGCGCGTAACATCACCAGTCAGACGAGGATAGCGATTGCCAGCTGTACGACGATTTAAAGCCATTGCGCATGCGTCGGATGCTAGTGTTCTCAACTGAATAGCTGCGACATTTTCATTCTAAGTTAAAAACCACGCTGTTTTGGAGTTCGTAATACACAACGTTATATATATTGCTATTTCATTTGTGCATCTAAAAATTATCAAATTAATTTATGTGAAATAAAATTAATAAAGATGAAGGCGTGTTTTCTGTGTGACAAAAAATCCAATGTACTGGACTTTCATAATGCATCATTCAAAAAGTGTTCGCTAATGTTATTGTTGCGAACAATCTTTGTTAATTCGATGTGGTTAAATAGTACTGAGCCGGATTGTATCAAGTTCAGCGCGGAAAATAATGGCTGGCTGCTGTTAGATGGTTTTCTAAAACCAACATGGTTCCTGGGAGACTCAACTCCAACGCAAGTTGAGAATGTATTATGTGATTCCACGAACAAATCTTCCGATAATGACGACGATTCTGATATTTGTAGCGATGAAAGTGATAGCTGTGATGATAGTGTGAGTGAAAGCTCCGATGATTCAGATTTTTAAATAAGAGTCACGGAATTGTAAGATACATTTTTAAAATTTTTAATTTGCTTAAATATTTAATTAATATGTAAAAAACGATGTAATACTTGAATAAAATCTAATATTTTTTTCAAACAATACTTGGACAATAAAATTTTCTTTTATATAAGTAACCTTGGCTTTATTTTTCATCAATATCAATTTTTTTTTGTAATTTTTAAATTTGTCATTTTTTTTGTAATTTTTAAATTTATCATTTGTTTTGTAATTTTTCAATCTGTCATTTTGAAAAGAAAGACAATTCTTTTGGAGTAATTATTAAGTCGTACCTACTATTGTTTGAACCGGTGGTTGAGAACACTAGCATCCGACGCATGCGCAATGGCTTTAAATCGTCGTACAGCTGGCAATCGCTATCCTCGTCTGACTGGTGATGTTACGCGCTAGCTTTCTTTCACTCTACCTTTAATATTTATCATCTTTAACAGCCAGCAACCCTTATTCGCGGCCAGATTTAATTAGGCAACGGTATATCATAATAAACAGAAAAAAATTATCTTTAATTTGATATATAAATAATAAATGTACGTTATGAGGGTATAAATGTAACAAAATCATACCTGTGTACACCTGGCTGCGAAGAGGTGCGGCCAAGTGGGCAACGGCAGCCGTGATTTTTCAGAGTCTTTATATATATTGTCGTGAAGTGGACGATATGTTATTGAAAAAACAAGTCAATGAAATTTTTTCCGAAAAGTCAATTAATAATAATTTAATTAAAAATACTTGCGGCCACATTTTGATAGGCAGCGTGGTAGATATATATTCTCCTAATCATAAATATGCGTAAAAATTTGGTTTTTAGCAAATACTCGATGAGTACACTAATTCTGCAGCCGGATCTCGTACTATTATCAATTGGTTTGGTGGCAGATGAGGGTGGTTCTCACCCTCTATGGGGGTGCGTTTCATACCGATAGGGTGAACGCTGTAATTTACCTTTATTTTTATCGTAATACATTCATTTCCCGAAAATATTAAACAAAACGATTGATTAAAATGATAACATCATTTTCAGAGCGTTATCTCATATTCAGGGAGTGTTTTTGGGCTCTAAAATTTTTTTTTGGGGGTGTACGACTTTTTTTGACCCCGGAATCGGAATCAGCGATCAAAAATACATAAGGATATACTCGTCTCGTTGCTAGGTCAGAATTTTTTTTTTTTTGTGGGGCTGTGAGGTGAATTTTTCAGCATGTGCCACCAAATCAAAAATTCTGAAAAAAAATTAGGGGTATTAGTAATGCAAAGGCACATCTGTTAGAAAAAAATCATGGTAGCACCTTTTCAAAAAAAAGGTGAAAAGGGCGTTTTTAAATTTTGTTAATTTTTTCAAATTTGAATTTCGCGCCAAATACGGCATAATAATTTTTACTGAGTTCGTTTGGTAGATCTCTATGCTCGAGAATTTTTTTTAAAATTTTTCACCCATTATGTAAGTTGCAACACATTTTTAAAAAAATAAATACCTTTTTTTGCAAAAGTTCAGCTCCCCCTTGGATTTTTAGAATAATACTCTAGCAAATATTTTTTTTATAACTAATAAAATACTTTAACGCTCATTTCGTGTAATTTCCTTTAAGGGCATTTTTAACATGCTTATCCGGCTAGACCCTTTAAACAATGATTTATAGATTTAAATTGGATATCTGGTGAAAACGCAGCTTTTAAAAATAACTGGGCTGATGTTTGTATATGGCAATGCTCATAATAAATAATCCCTGTATGAGCTACATAATCAAATAAACAAAGCATCTTAAATTTTCTACTAAAAAAATCAGCAACTGGGAAAACGTAACCATTTTAATTCAGTAATTAATCTGCTTCTTCCACTTACATATCCGACAAAAGCATTAATCGACTTGTTTATGACCGTCATAATGGAAATGACGTCGTCATATTAATATTTGACACAAGTGACAAGTTTGGCATTCTGTCGTCACGGTGCAAAATAACATGATAGTCATATCCAAGTTCACATCACTAGACATTCTAATGTTTTTTTTAATGTAATTGATTATTTTTGAATACCTATAATATACGCGATTAGACGCCGCACAGTGCAGCGACCTGTGGAGAAAAATGTAAAAACCGACCCTTTATTTTGGGTTTAATTACCTACCCTATAAGTAGGTAAGTAACCAAACAAGCTATTCCAAGAAACGTTTCTTGGAATTTCCCGGTATCGGGGGGGGGTATTGGACAGAATCGAAGGTAATTTCAACATAGTGTATTACCTACTTGGTCAGTTGAAATTTTGCTTCACTTCTGAATAGTTGTGTGCCGAACAGTATTTAATTTGTGCTATTTTGTCATGGAGAATAGAAATCCAGGTGTGTTAATTATTTAAATAATACATAATGACTTCGATATTTGGCATTCTTCAACCTGTTAATTTAAATTTTATAAACGAGTGTACAATTTGATTCTTATTGATTTTTTAACAACTTCTGTAAGCTTTAAAACAAAGTATATACGAGTGGATGCAACTTTCTGCTAATTTGTATTCGATTTAGTATAGATTAAAGCTATAATATGATTTTGTGCAAATATTTGCAAATTTGTATAAAAACCCTTTTTTTCCTTTATAGGTCACCCTCTTACGTATGGTGAATGTTTTGAAGTTTGGGTGTCAACAGTAGATAAAGACAAATTTACTGCAATAAAGCAATGTATTACGAACTCGTATAACATTACAAACCCTGACGCTCCAGAACTACTGAATGTTGCAAAATTAATATGTGCTAACTTAAAATCAAGGTGGACAAAGTGCTCACGTTCAAGATCCTATTTATTAAAAAAAGAAAGTGGTTTTCTCGCCTCGAAAATTTCAATCCCTGAAAGCTTAATAAAATCTACCAGTATCAGTTCGACTACCTCAATTACTGGCCGGGGCCGTCCACAAAAGCAGTTAGAAGAGTGTTCCGTCAAAACAAAAAAACGTAAAGTAGAAACATGGTAAAAAGCTTCGGCAGTGCGGAATTACAGTTCTCTTCTAGTATCGCTGGTCCATAAACTTCAACAGGACTTTTAGAAGTAAAGAAAGAATTGAGTTTGCAGCAAGCACTTGCTCTTTACTTAGATCTAGACTTATCTGAACGCAAATACAATTTGGACTGTGGTAAATAGCGTACATAGAGATACTTTTCCTAGTTTATATAGACTTAATCTGTTCAAACAACACTCATATATTGAGATATCATCCGCTTCTGAGACAGCTGTTGAAGTTAATATTCAAAATATGTTATATAAAACTCTTAATAGTATTTGCCATCTTATTAATGTTGTAGATATACATAGCATTACTTCATTAAATTTAACTGTTGTCTGTAAATGGGGCATGGATGGAAGTTCCAGTCACAGAATATACAAGCAAAAATGTTCAAAGGAATCTGAAGCTGACGAATTTATGTTTTTTATAGGTTTTGTCCCTATTATGCTCATGGACAAATCCTCTAAAACGGTGGTTTGGAAAAATCCCCGTTCGTCATCGTCGCTATATTGTCGACCACTTAAATTTATGTCTTCTAAGGAAAAAGAGGAAATAATTAAACAAGAGTACAACAAATTTGAAAATTGTTTTAAAGATATTAAAAACATTAGCATGAGAATTGGCGAAAGAGAATTTAACGTAGATTTTGAATTTCACTTTACAATGATTGACGGAAGTGTATGCAATATTGTGACCGAAACAGTCTACTGCTACTTGTTATCTATGCGGAGCAAAATCGACTCAGATGAATAAAACAGACTTGACTCAGTTTGTAGCGGATTCTGAAAAATATAAATGTGGATTGTCAACTTTGCATTGTAGGATTCGTTTCTTGGAATGTTGTTTAAAAATAGCATATCGCCTTCCTTTTAAAAAGTAGCGAGCTTCAATGGAATTTGAGGATTTGAAAGAACAAACCAAAAAACGAATTCAAAGTGAGTTTAAAAAACAGTTAGGGCTCAATATAGACAAACCAAAACAAGGTTATGGTAGTTCCAATGACGGAAATACAGCTAGAAAAATTTTCGAGCAATATAAAATAAGTGCCAAAATTATAAATTTTACCTAATTTTTAGAATTTTGAACTGTAAGGAAAAAATTAATGTAAATAAATTTAACAATCTTGCCATGAACACTAAGGAATTGTATCTGCAAGAGTACTCTAGGTATAATATGCCTATGACTATCCATAAAATACTGGTTCACGGTTATGAAGTCATCTCTCAATTCAATATACCAATTGGTGAAATGTCAGAAGAGTGCCTAGAGGCTCGACATAAAGAAATTAGAAAAGAAAGATTGGCACACACTCGAAAAAAATCGCGAACGGAATCAAACATTGATTTGATGAATCGTTTGATCATAACATCAGATCCTTTACTAGCTTTCCACAGAAAAATAATCTCCAAAAAAGGAAAACATATGGCTGATGACAGTAGCATTAAAGAGTATTTCGTGTTAACTGACGAAGTAGAGCCTTGGACAGCATATAATATCACAACTCCTCTTGAAGTTAGCGATGACAGTGAAAGTGATTCAGGGGCAGAATAGACATGAGACATTTTTTTGTTTATATTCTGTAAATATTTCTGGATCCTAAGTATACTTTTACATCTCTTTCTCTGTCAACATTCCTAATATAAAGTATATATTTCATGGTATTATATACATGCACATTTACATGCACAAATTTTTTACTAACCTTACATTGTAAAATAAATATTTGTGGATGTAAATGTAGATTAATGTCGGAGAATTTTATGGTAAATAAATCATATGATACTACTGATTTTTTTTGGAGTTCTGATTTTTGTCCATTTACCCCATAAGATCGCTGCACTGTGCGCCGGCCGCCCATGGCCTGGAATTCTTTCAAGGTTAAAGCTACTACTGCCGGTATCACTAATTGTCACTACAAAGCGGCACTTTACACCGTGCTTTGCGATTTCCTATATCAAGATGCTCATTTTCGTTACCTGAATGTAAGTTTAAGCAGGTGCCCACCTCGCTTCGTTTTGTCTGCACGATGTCAAAATTATTTAAAAAATGTCTTTTCCAGGTGAACACGACATACGATGCGGCACGTGCGGTAAAGGCTTTGCAGTAAAAAGTGCCTTAAGAGTCCACATGAGAACCCATTCCAAAGAAAAGCCTTTCGTGTGTCTCATTTGCAACAGAGGTTTTTCACAAAAAGGCGAACCTAAAATCGCACATAACTACGCACGGTGAGGAGTTCCCATTTGAGTGTGATCAGTGCGATAAAAAATTTAGGTCAAAAAACGCCCTCACCCACCACAAACGTAACCACGAAGGGGATACAGGTTTTCAGTGTGCTGTTTGTTCGAGGGTAATATATTCTAAAAAAATAATTCTTAATTACCTTTTCTGGTAGTTTTCTTGTATACAAGGTATACAAGCCCAGTATAAATAAACATTAAACCCTTTGTGAGGTTTAATTTGCATTTCGAAAGTATTTCAGCCTGTATAGGGTGGTCCAAACGCTTCTTTCTTGAAGATGCGGGTTATTTTAAATATTGATGTAGTTGAAAAACGTCACAACTTCAAATAGTTGATTGAAGATGAAGTTACTTTGTGAAAA
The DNA here is from genome assembly GCA_029963845.1 of Rhamnusium bicolor. Classification (NCBI taxonomy): domain Eukaryota; kingdom Metazoa; phylum Arthropoda; class Insecta; order Coleoptera; family Cerambycidae; genus Rhamnusium; species Rhamnusium bicolor. Next base: position 757,686 of record JANEYF010005711.1, on the reverse strand, counting down.
TTCATTTTGATTTAAAAAATTATAAACACTTTATTACTTGTCTGATTTTCACTTTATTTGTTATTTTTACAACTAGTTTCATCCTATTCGGACATTTTCAAATTATACACAGATTTTACTTTCATTTAAATATACTTAATAACGAGTTTAAATCTATTACAAAATTTAAGCCCAAAAATACAATTAATAACTCAGTAAAATTAAACAGCCTAAATATTGTGCCCAACTGTATAAAATTAGTATCGTTCGATATGTCGAATATGTTTCCTAATATCCCCCCTTTCGAATGTCTTCCGTTAATTTCAAATATACTAGAAAAATGCAAAATTATCCCAAAATTAAAAAATGAAATACTGCAAACATTCAAGTTGTGTTTAGATCAAAATTATTTCCAATTTAATGAGGACATCTTTATACAAAAAACAGGGCTCCTTATGGGTTCCCCACTTAGCCCCCTTTTATCCAATATATTCATGGACAATCTTGAAGAAACTATATTGGATTCTCCAATATCAAAAAAACATATTATCTTTTGGTACAGGTATGTTGATGACATCCTAATAGGTTTTAAAGGGACAAACAGACAATTAAAAATACTCGTCGATTTTATCAATAACACACAATAATATATCCTTTATATTAGAAACAGAGAACGATAATAAATCAACAAACTTTCTCGACAACTATAAAAAGACATAAAACATCATTTTCCTATAATATTTACCACAAACCAACTTTTACAGATGCCACCATCCCCTTTAATTCCTATAACCCTCTCCCACAAATTAGCCGCATATCAATCTATGACACACCGAGCCTTCAGCTTGTCTCTATCTGAGACAGATTTAAAAGAAGAATTAGGCACAATAAGACTTATAGCACATAATAACGGGTACCCTCAAAATATAATCAACAATCTAATCTACAAAAAACAATATAAGTGCCTCTTAAAAGAACTTTATCCCACTATTAATGAGGAAAAAGTTCAAACATACATTTCATTACCATATTCAGGTCAACTCTCTTATTTAATTAGCAGCAACTTTTCCAAATTTAATACTAAAGCATCATTTAGTTCTAACAAAAATATAGACAGATATCTTTTCAATGCAAAACAAAAAACTGATATTTTCAAAAAATGTGATATATATCGGTTCGATTGCCCATAATGTAACGACTCATATGTAGGTCAAACATGTAGATCATTCGGGGTAAGATATAGAGAACATATTCACACACAAAAACAACATTCCAACTTTTATAAACACCTAACAGATTCTGGTCATACAATAACTGATGACCATCAACCTAAAATATCGCATATTTGTGGGAAAAGTAGAAAACTTAATTTATTAGAAGTGCTAGAAATTAATAAATTAAATAGGAATGAAAATTACAACATATTATACGACCAAATAGATTTATTCTCCGTTATTAAACTTGTTCAGATAACCTAATGCTGTTAGTAAAAATCACACCGTAATATAATTTACTATCTTGAAAAACCGCTACATTTAAAGACATAACATCTGTACAAAATTAGAATTGTATTATCAAGCATAAAGTGACCCATCCTTCTATTCAGTTCAGTTTATATTTAAATGAAAGTAAAATCTGTGCATAATTTAGTTTACTTGAAAATGTCCGAATAGGATGAAACTAGTTGTAAAAATAACAAATAAAGTGAAAATTAGACAAGAAAAAGCGTTTATAATTTTTTAAGTCACAACTTCAATAAAATTAATTATAGAGGGAGTAAATCGGCTTTAATTTGCGAGATGAAATGTTTCGGAAGTCACATTCTGCATTCAATTTCAATCCCTATTTCTATTTTGGAAAAATATACAAAATTGAAACCGGCTAATATCCTAATGTGCCTTTTTTAGTGTTACAAATCCAAAGACGGCCTAAAAGAACACATGCGGAAACATCAGATGCCTGAAAACAAAGATGGAGAATTACAGATGTACACTTGTGAGCAATGTGGGAATACTTACAAACATTCTAAAAGTTTGAAAAACCATCTGCGAAGACACAACGATGATATGTTCTGTTGTGACACATGTGGCAAATCTTATGTTGTTAAAAGTAATTCTTTTTCTAATTTTTATAAAATGTTATTGCTTCATCTTTGCGTCCATCATGACGCCTGCGCCTGGTGCTTTATTCTTGAGTTATCTACCAAGAGAAGTGATGTGTTTTGACCCTGTCTAATTTATTATTTACATACATTTCCATCTCTGTTATTCTCCTAATAATTCTGCTCCCTCAACTCAAGAAGCGAGGCCCTGGACCATGTGTTCCCAGACCATCGGGCTTGTATCTTAACTGCTATAAGAGCTAATATATAGGGTATTAGAAGTATCATTGCCATTACTTTAACAAGTGGATATATTGATTTAAAAGAAACAAAGAATTCTTAAATTTTTTTTTCGACCAACTTATAAAAAAAAAAATGTTACCATCGCAGATTCCCCTCTAGGTTTGAGGGATTTTTCCTCGGATTTACCAAAAAAACTGTTATTACTATTACCAATTTTATTGGATTCATTGCATACATAACAATTGCACTTTAAAAAAAAAATAGGTTTCAATCGTTTCTTTAAAAGGATCAACCGATATAAATTTTGTTAGTATCACCTTATTCTGCATAAAGTCCCCTAAGTAAAGAGTCTGGCCATAGGTAAAGTTTATCCAATTTGAATTGAAACACTTCAGTCTAAAGTGTTTATACCAGGAGGGCGTATTTCCAACTCTCATCGTCAAAGAATTAGAGCGCAAATCGTGCTTGTATGTATTGAACGATACCTCTACATTACATTCGATATGAGAATGTGATAATGCAGCGGACCAGATGTGAAACTCGGGCGGTAGTGTCCGAACTCTGCCGAATTAATTCGTGATTTGAATAGACTACTGGACTAGTTGTTTATATTGACCGTACAGTGCAGTTCATGTAATAATTTTGGATAAATAGAATTATTTTCTGTGAGGTATTTATAGCATTTTAGTGATCTTATTAAGTGGTTTTAGTAATATTTCAATATTTGCATTAATTATTATTATTAACATGGCTTTTTGGAGGCCCTTTGAAACGCATGAAAATGAATTATCTGAAGAAAATATTGAACCGGTGGCGCCGTTAATTGAAACTAGTTCGGAGTTCAATAAGAACAAGGATTTACATATTCAATGTCAACGTCTTATTTTAAATATTTATGAATGTTTAAAGAGAGAAAATATTGAAACGACAGATAGGGACATTGTAAATAGAATTCATGAATTAACTAAACTTTCGACTTCTACGATTTATCGCATTATTAAGGAAGGGGATGTTATAGATCACTCTACAAAGCGGAAAGGAAAAAAACGATAATTTTGTCGAATTGACGATACCTCGAAAGGCGTTATTCGGCGAACGGTTTATAGTTTCAATGAGGAAAATAAAGTACCAACTTTAGAAATGATTCGTGGTAAATTGCGTGATTATCCGGATTATGATTATAAATCTTTAGAAACGCTACGATCTATTTTATTAGATTGCAGCTTTAAACACAAAAAAATAGATAATCGGATGGTTATAATGGAATCGCGACGTATCGTTGAACTTCGACGAGAATACTTACATAAAATGAAAGAATACCGTGAATCAAATAGGCATATGGTATATCTCGATGAGACCTGGTTTGACACACACGATGTTGTTCAATACGGTTGGGTAGATGACTTCAAAAATTGTAGTTTGAATACACCTTGCACGAGAGGAAAGCGCGTTATAATTCTTCATGCTGGAAGCAAATACGGTTTTGTACCCAACGCATTGCTCTTGTCGGCCAAAAACATAACACAATCCTCTGCTGATTGTCATGAAGACATGACTGCGGATTTGTTCGAAAAATGGTTCGCTGAACAGCTTCTACCTAATATTCCTCCAAATTCGGTCATTGTTATGGACAGTGCTTCGTATCACTCGCGTTTATTACATAAAATACCCAATAATAGTACCAAAAAGGAGGACACTTTAAAATTTATGAGGAATAGAAATATGGACATCCCTGAAAAGGTTCTGATAGAGAAAGAATTATTAAAACGTATAAAGGAGCATAATTTTAAAAACGAATATGTAGTTGATGATCTTTGCAAGAGACACGGTCATACGCTCGCGCGGTTGCCACCGTATTATTGCGTATTTAATCCAATCGAGATGGTTTGGGGCACTATAAAGAAACATTTACGGAAATGCAATCAGTCACCAACTTTAAGCGTAGTAGTACTTGATATTATACGACAAGTAGTAAATGAAGTGAGCAATGGCAACATATGAGGAAAATGCCAACAACGGGAATTTAGTCATATCCATGAGCGTCGACCAAAAAGGTTTAGAATTATCTTTTAATTCTTTAAAATAAATCGAATGTTTTTTTACTATTTTATATGAGTTTATATGTATGTACAATACCTATAATAACCTTTTCATTTATTTACTTACTTCTTTATTTATTTATATTAGTTGAATAAGCAATTTTGATGATTGAATAATATTTAAGAATCTTACTCACTTAGTGACATTTTCTACAAACTGTAAAAACATTTTGATAATTCTTTCTTTATCGGAACCTTTTCAGGGATGTTCATATTTTTATTCCTCATAAATTTTAAAATGTCCTCCTTTTTGGTACTATTATTAGGTATTTTATGTAATAAACGCTAGTGATACGAAGCATTGTCCATAACAATGACCGAATTTGGAGGAATGTTAGGTAGAAGCTGTTCAGCGAACCATTTTTCGAACAAATCCGCAGTCATGTCTTCATGACAATCAGCAGAGGATTGTGTTATGTTTTTGGCCGACAAGAGCAATGCGTTGGGTACAAAACCGTATTTGCTTCTAGCATGAAGAATTATAACGCGCTTTCCTCTCGAGCAAGGTGTATTCAAACTACAATTTTTAGAGTCATCTACCCAACCGTACTGAACAACATCGTGTGTGTCAAACTAGGTCTCATCGAAATATACTATATGCCTATTTGATTCACGGTATTCTTTCATTTTATGTCAGTATTCTCGTCGAAGTTCAACGATACGTCGCGATTCCATTATAACCATTCGATTATATATATTTTTTTGTGTTTAAAGCCGCAATCTAATAAAATACCTCGTAGCGTTTCTAAAGATTTATAATTATAATCCGGATAATCACGCAATTTATCACGAATCATTTCTAAATTTGGTACTTTATTTTCCTCATCGAAACTATAAACCGTTTGCCAAATAACGTCTTTCAAGGTATCGTCAATTCTACAAAATTTTCGTTTTTTTCCTTTCCGCTTTGTAGAGTGATCTATAACATCCCCTTCCTTAATAAGGCGATTAATCGTAGAAGTCGAAAGTTTAGTTAATTCATGAATTCTATTTACAATGTCCCTATCTATCGTTTCAATATCTTCTCTCTTTAAACATTCATAAATATTTAAAATAAGACGCTGACATTGAACATGTAAATCCTTGTTCTTATTCAACTCTGAACTAGTTTCAATTAACGGCGCCATCGGTTCAATATTTTCTTCAGATAATTCATTTTCATGCATTTCAAAGGGCCTCCTAAAAGCCATGTTAATAATAATAATTAATACAAATATTGAAATATTACTAAAACCACTTAATAAGATCACTAAAATGCTATAAATACCTCACAGAAAATAATTCTATTTATCCAAAATTATTACATGAACTGCACTGTACGGTCAATATAAACAACTAGTCCAGTAGTCTATTCAAATCACGACTTAATTCGTCAGAGTTCGGACACTACCGCCCGAGTTTCATATCTGGTCCGCTACATTGCCACATTCTCATATCGAATGTAATGTAGAGGTATCGTTCAATAAATACAAGCACGATTTGCGCTCTATTTCTTTGACTATGAGAGTGGACATGCGCCCTCCTGGTATAAACACTTTAGACTGAAGTATTTCAATTCATATTGCATAAACTTTACCAAAAGTAATCCACTGGACATCCAGTGGATAGCCATTTGTCACAAAAAGGTACATCCCGTGGATGTTCATTCACGGTCGTCTAGAGCCCCAAAAATGGATTATTGTTTTTACCTACATTATCTCACTGTGTAAACATAGGGACATGAAAGTTTCTGGTGATCGGATCACACCATCTATCAGTTCAGTTTTGAGCTATAGAGACTAGTATTATTGCATTGTATTAAATTAAAAGCTCACCTTGCCTGCGTGGTAGTTTATTAACCGATTAATGAATTATTCGATTACAAGTAATTCTTTGATCTCTAAAATATTTATTTCAGACCTAAGAGGAAGAACTAAAACAAACAATATAACCTATACATTTAGTAGGAGAGCCAGTGACATTTTTCGGTGATGATTTAGTTAAGGCCTATTCTTTGAGAGGATGTTGAGAGGGGCATAACTAAGTGTCATCCGCGAGGATTAACCCAGATTCCAGTCATAAGGGGGTGGCAGAACGCCCCCAACGTGTAAAAAAAACTGCATCTTTTTATTATATAGTTAAGGCTGAAATTTTCTCCAGTAGTCCTCTGATAGCCCACAATCATCGATATAATATTTGCAGAACGATTGGCCAGTCATAAGGGGGTGGCAGATCACCCCCAACATGTCGTGTGAGCGATGAACTTTTTATTATTTAGTTAAGCTTCATCTTTTAGTAAGTTGCTGTGACAACTATTTCAAGTGTAAATGCAATTTGCAGAACAAAATGGCGGCATTAACATCCTGGCAGAACGATTTGAATATGTAAAATTTTTTTACTTTCAACCGCATATATCTTTGGAAATATGCAACATACGAGGAAGTTGTATTATTATTTTTTTGTGGTAAATTTAATTCTCTACAAAAAAGATCTTTTGATATTTTCGTGTATCTCCTTTAGTTTCTGAGATATATTGAAAATTAAAAAAATTTGCAAAAATTTTTTACGGTCAGACGCAAATACCTTTGGAACTATGCTAGATGCGAGAATACGACTTGAAACACTTCTTGTAGGAAATTTAATTCTCTATAAAAATAGTCTCTTGACATTTTCGTGTATCTCCTTTAGTTTCTGAGATATACTGAAAATAAAGAATTTTCTTTCCATTGCCGACAAACCGTTGGAGACGTACTAATTAATATTTCCCTAAAACCATGTTTTTTTATTCCTACAAGTTCAGAAACGTCGAAAAATGTCATTTTTAGCAATAGTGAAATTGAGCCCTATACCATTATACATTTTTCAACGCAGTCATGCGATGAAATGTTAAGGACAAGTCACCTTAGCCAAATTCTTTCCGATTATTTTTGATTCATCCGATTTTTTATATATTTCTGTACCCATTGAAAGAAAGTTCAATGATTTTTTTTTTCAGATGCTTCTATTGTTGCGTTCTCGAAGAAATTTTTTTCGTTGCAATTGTGTTATCTGATTTTCATAATGATACTGATTTCAGAAAAATGTAATCAGTGCCTATTGAGAACCCCAAAATATGAATATTATTGTAATTGTATTACTATAATAATTGCATTTGCATACAGGGTATTCAAATAGTTCTGCCATGGTGTTAAAACCGCCATTTTGTTCTGTCAATTGGCATTTACACTTGAAACTTGAAATAACTGCGATAATAACTATCTTGAGCACCAGAATGTTCTTCCTCACGAATGTTCTATTCATGAGGAAAATTCCTTATTTTCAGTATATCTCAGAAACTAAAGGAGATACGCGAAAATGTCAAGAGACTATTATTGTAGAGAATTAAATTTCCTACAAAAAGTGTTTCGAGTCGTATTCTCGCATCTAGCATAGTACCAAAGATATTTGCGTTTGAACGTAAAAAATTTTTGCAAATTTTCAGAAACTAAAGGAGATACACGAATATGTCAAAAGACCTTCTTTGTAGAGAATTAAATTTCCCACAAAAAATAACAATACAACTTTCTCGTATGTTGCATAGTTCCAAAGATATATGCGGCTGAAAGTAAAAAATTTTTACAAATTCAAATCGTTCTGCCAGGGTGTTAATGCCGCCATTTTGTTCTGCAAATTGGCATTTACATTTGAAATAGTTGTCACAACAACATACTAAAAGATGAAGCTTAACTAAATAATAAAAAGTTTATCGTTCACACGACATGTTGGGGGTGATCTGCCACCCCCTTATGACTGGCCAATCGTTCTGCAAATATTATATCGATGATTGTGAGCTATCAGAGGACTACTGGAGAAAATTTCAGCCTTAACTAAATAATAAAAAGATGCAGTTTTTTTTACACGTTGGGGGCGTTCTGCCACCCCCTTATGACTGGAATCCGGGTTAACCCTCGCGGAGGACACTTAGTTATGCCCCTCTCAACATCCTCTCAAAAAAATAGGCCTTAACTAAATCATCACCGAAAAATGTCACTGGCTCTCAGACTCATTATATGGATGTCCAGTTTATATCCATCACTTGTACTTTGGTGTACTATCACAAACGTATAAAAAAACGGACGTCCCGTGAACATCCCTTTATAGACAGTGTACAGATATATGTAAATGGATGTCCAGTGGATATCCATCACAAGTCCATGGACATACGGACATGAAATGGACCAAAAATGGAGACCGTATGGATATTCTGTGCTATATGGGTAACGAATTACATAAACAACTTGTAACGGTCCGTTTCTTTAGATTAATAATTTGGACTATATTCCTCATAAAATATATGGATATCATTTGACTTAAAGCGACATTCCAAATTCGAATAAAATAACTTCAATAAACCTTATTATACTATGTAGTGCGACGCTACTGTGCGGTTGAACAGGATTGACTACGGCTAGGCTCCGTCTCGCGCACGGAAGAAAAATTGGGTGTGTGCTTTTTAGCGAGAGCACGCCAGAATCAGGCAGGGGAACGAACAAGGCAAGTGAGTAAGATTAAAGTCGCTGTGTGTAGAATGCCGAGATCTGAGATGGTGTATTCAAATTGTTAACTTTGTGAGTTAGTAAAGTGCACAAAAGGTGATGCTGAGTTATGAAAACGGCCAATATACAGTCTTATGTAGAATCCAAAAAAAAATTAGCCATTTAAAATAACGAAGTTAAGGTCAACTTCCGGTATACCCGGAAATGTCACCATATATATATATATATATATATATATATATATATATATATATATATATATATATATATATATATATATATATATATATATATATATATATATATATATATATTAAATATGATTTGAAGGAAACAACTACTCAGCGGGCAAATACCCCGACCTGCATTGAATTACACCTTCAAATCATGATAGATCGATAGCCAATATCATATATATATATATATATATATATATATATATATATATATATATATATATATAAAATGGAAACATCATTTTTATTATTGAAAAAATAACCAAAAAATCATAGCCGCAGTATGCTGTATGGCCAGATTCGTATTTGGGGGGACTCTAATTCTGCATATAGTTTTATGTGTGTATCAAATTTCAGTAGATTGATATCCGATGTAGTGAGATACAAGCCCTAAACCTAAAGTTGGAGCACTTAGTACAGGGTGTCCTCGTAAATTTTAACATTAGGAAATTTATTTGTGGAGATAGGGAAAAAATGACAAATAGAAAAGTTGTAGTGTTATATGTATAGTATTTTGGGATTCCTAATTCAGCTCCAAACAGAAGAGCTACAAATCTAACCTCACTTTTTTAAAATGAGATGTATTGTTGAACATAGAGTATTATTTTATGTTTTTGGGTTCCTAAAATAGCTCCAAACAGAAGAGATGCAAATCTAACCACCTTTTTAAAATGGAATACCCTACATGACACTTTATTATTATTAATAATAATAATAATAATAATATTTATTGGTCTTTTTGATCATAAACAATTAATTATGATTGCTTACATAATATAAATGTTACACTAACAGTCAGAAATGTATAAAACAAACAGTTATATATGACACAAACAAAATTGTATATGTGTATAAACAAATAATAATGTTTACATAGTATAAGTATTACATTAACAGTTGAAAATGTATAAAACAAGTAGTTATATGTGACACAACAAAAAATATGTGTATGAACGGAATTACAGTACCACAATTATAGCAGAACGCAAAGTATATGCTTACGGATCTACAACTAAGAGTTGAAAAAATCATTAAGGGTGTAAAATACATGGGTCATCAGGTAACTCTTTAGATTGTTTTTGAAATTGTGTTTATTTCTGGCCATTTTAATGTTGTCAGGTATCTTATTATATATTTTTATACAGGAGTAATGTGGCGATTTTTCAAATTTACTACTATGATGTAGTGGGACGCTTAGTTGAGCCGAATATCTCGTACTATAATTATGCTGGTCGCTGTTTTTACTAAACAGATTAGGATTATTGTAAACAAACACAGCACTTTTTAATATAAATACACCACAGACAGTTAATATATTTTGAGTTTTGAAAGTTTCTCGACAAGACTCCCTATGCCCTAGATTAAATATTAAGCGTAATATACGCTTTTGAATGATAAATACACGGTTTATCTCTATTGCTCTACCCCATAACATTATATTGTAGGAGAGGTGCGAGTGGACCAATGCAAAATATGCTTCTCGTAGAGTAGATACTGAAACGCTTTTAGTTTAAGTAGAGCATAAAATGAACTATTTAGTGTTTTGCAGACATGATCTATTTGCCGACTCCATGTAAGCTTTGAGTCCAGGAAAGATCCCAAAAATTTTACATCTTTGGCGAAGTTATCGAGAACCAGACGTGGTGCAGTATTTTGAAATGCAACTCTCACCGTTTTATCTTTGTTTAGAATTAGACGGTTTTGATGACACCACTGATTCATTTCTTTATCCACTTGACTGATTGCAGATAGTAGTTCTTCCGGTGTATATGCGGATACTACAATAGATGTGTCGTCGGCAAAATTAATCATGTACCCTGAAGTTGTCAAATCATTTATATATAGAAGAAAAATCAGTGGTGCCAAAATTGAACCCTGTGCTGCACCTATATTGATATTATATGGATTGCACATTATTAACATTAACGTAAAGCTGTCTGTGTGATAAAAATGATAAAATCCAGTTTAGAATGTTAGATCTTACGCCTAATCTGTCTAATTTAAATCTTATGAATTCAATGTCAATGGTATCGAAAGCTCGAGAAAGGTCAAAGAATAAACCTGACACACACTTGTTTTTTTCTAATTCATTTTGAATATATTGTGTAAAGTGGTACGATGCTGATTCCGTTGATCTCCCTTCACGAAAGCCATGCTGATTGTTTAAGGTTTTCAGTCATTTCGTAAATACCATGGCCTACTTGGTGAAGAAAAAAAATGAAATCAGTCATCTTAATTTTTTGCAATTATTTCCTGTTTTGAGGTTATTTTAAGATAAAGTATCGACATGTGTCATTGGAAAGAGAATTTTAAGCAGAATATGGTTATGAAAAAAAATAGTGTTCCATTTGAAATAACAAAGTTGTGACATCTTCCGGTTAAACCGGAAGTGTTTGAGACGAACGAAACAGTCAAAATGTGGGTAATGTTATACAATTTGAGTCCTTCGAATTTCAAAATTCTAACTTAAAAGACACGCATATGGCAGAGTGTTTCCACCGGTCGTTGACACCCCTGTATATTTATCTTTGCCTAAACTATTGTTACGGTTCGATGAACCCTGTCACTCATATTATTTGTACACTTTGTAATTTCCAAGCAATTTAAGATTAATCAGGAATATAACAAATACTAGACAGCTGGATGCATTATCCAGCTGTCTAGTGTTTGTTATATTCCTGATTAATCTTAAATTGCTATTATGTATTTTATGGTTGTTCTCAAACGCATGTTGGGCTACACTAGACTTATCTGTTCTACCATATTTGAACCGAGCTATATGCTCCTTGAGTCTAGTTTTAATTGATTGTCCAGTTTGTCCAACATACTTTTGATTACAGTCCTTACAGCTAATTTTGTGAATCCCCGACTTTTCGTTTGTTTTAATTTTCTCTTGGATTGCCTAAATAGTTAGAAAAGGTATAGTTTTTGTTTTGTATTTAAGTACATTACTGAGTTTCCAGTAGGTGAGATGTTTGTAATTCAAACGTATTTCTTTGAGGTGCACGTTTGCATCGTTCTGCACACCTAGGGCGAAGTTTGTGTCGTTATGCAAGCCTGGGTGCGAGGTTTGTATTTTTCTGCACGTCGAAAGCAGGTTTGTCATTATTTTGCGAGCGTAAGACTGGAGAGCGGACGTATCTACGTAAACACTGTATGAAGTTCCGAGTCAAGGTAAACGGGGACGAGGAAAAGTGTTTGATAAGAGTACCTACCTTTATGTGCCGGTGGTTGCTGGTTTGTTTTGATTTTGTGATAAGGGAATATCAGCCCCATTTTGTCTAGTTTAAGTTTCATAACGATAACCTTAACTTCATATGTCACCAAATATGCTGTGAACCTTCCGTGTGGCCACATTCAATGTATTTAAAACCTTGTCTTAACACTGTTATACACCATGAATAAGGGTTGTGCCTTTAGTAAAATTTTAATTAACATTTGAGGCATAGTTATCGTAAAGTAATGTAAATATTTTTTTTGTGTTATATACTCTTTATTGAAATTTGTACGAATATAGCCTGTTTCATAGTTATTGAATTTGATATTTTATTTTAAAACACCACCTTATAACGAGAACGATTAATTCATGGTAAGTTAAAGTTTAAGTAGAGGCACGGCCGTCTAGAGACGGCCGTGGTAGAGGTTATGAAATTCAGATAAACTGGGTGTAAACACCATGAATTCTGGCCTAGTTTTATTTTGCCGTGAAACACATTAACTTATCCGGGCTAAGTAGTGTCTCGACTTGCTACATCCCCACGCTCAGTAGTTTTGTGATCACATACCCTACCCTACAAGGTAGTACTACGAGGACAAAAGAGTAGCAGATAATATGACATCAGTATGATTTAAAAATCAGCAAAAAAAGATTCATTGACTGGAGTAAAAACATATAGGGTATTCCATTTACAAACGTGAGGTTAGATTTGTAAATCTTCATTTTGTTATTGTTACGGGAATCCGTAAACAGAAAAAATAACATATCTTACTTTATAACTTCCCTATTTACCATTTTTTATATTTCTAAATCTAACTGCTGGTCAATATATTCGTCGACACACTGTAATATAAACATATACTTGGCATTCGCTGGAACTGAGCATACAAGAATCATGATTGCTACGCTACAAAAGTATCCTGCAAAAAGTTGTATAAAGCTTCCTGGCATTTTGTACATATTTCCAATCTTCTTTCGGCAAGGTCTTAGTGATGCCGCAAGCTTAAATTGGCCAAGGGCGTGGTCTACGCATCGATGGCATTCCGTCTCGACAAGAGAATTGTAAATAGTAAACGGACCTGCCTAAAAAATGCACAGGCACTGGCGCTCTTGTCTTTACACGGGGTGATGTTAATTATTGGTATTGGTGTTTTACCCTGTAATCTATCCACTATAAATTAATCATTGTGTTTTAAGTTGACTGCACAGTTTCTTGTATGTTTGTGGTAACCGGGTTATATGGGTAAGTAAATATAGAAGTGGGATTACAATACTTAACCTTACTTTTTCAATTGAAGGTTGTTTCTTCATTGTAAGATTTAGAAAGCGTTTGTATTGTGATATATATTTAAAATTGGGCTTGTTTTAAATGATTTTAATGAATTAAATAAAAAAAAAATGCTTATTCAAAACATTTATTTTATAGATAATTCACCCACGGTTGTCGAGCGTACAACGTTTGGCAAAAAAAGGCAAATTCATTCACGTACAGGCTCGACAGGTTATAGCTAACGTCACGGAATTTATGAAAAGTGAAGCACGGTTGTACTTAACAAAAAGGCCGCTGAAAATACCACTGGCTAACTATAAGCAACGGGTTATAGCTGCCACGGGGATGTCCGAAGGTATGTATGAGACCAATACTTTGTTTATCTGTTACCAATTACATTTGTACGTCGGCTATCATGGCAAAGTTTACTAATATTTATTTAATAAACTTTGATCACGAGCAGTTATATAGGGTGGGGCAATAGTGCGTCCGATATCTCGAGATCTATGATAGCTAGAAACTTGATTTAAAAACATAAGTAAATTAGACAAAAATGTCTATAACTGGAAATTATTTTCGAATATACAAAGTGAGCCAGGACGATTCTATAGGGTCAAGTAACATTTTTTTTAAATGAAATGCCATGCATGCATGTCAGAACATTTTTTGAAACCTCTTTGTGGCCTCCTTTCACTCCTGTATTATTATAGATTTTCTCCCAACCACTTGTATGTAATAATTTTTGTTGTTAAAATTATACCATTTACACGTGTATATTAATTAAACACTTATAAATCTCTTTCTTAGTTCTTCTTTATTCGTCTACTTTCAACTAAGGCTGGGCATTTTCCAGATTTTAGTATTCGAATATTCGTTCGAAAAAATATTCGAATATTCGAACTATTCGAATAATTCGAATTATTCGAATACCTATTCGAATATTCGAATACTCGAATAATCCGAATTATTTGAATAGGTATCCGAATAATCCGGATCCTCGAATATTCATTAATAGGTATAGCACTGAATACTAGTGAATAGTGAATACTCTATTTGAGTATTTGGTTGGATAGACCACAATAATAGTCGTGACGTAAACCACTAAGCAGGCAATTTGATTTGCTTTCCATACCCACAATAGGGTGTCTCCTGTACATGTGCTTTAAGGGTCAGAATTATTCAGTTAGTATTTTATTTTAGGAACGAGGCGCTATTGTTCACATTTAACTATTGAAGCTTAAATAAAACGAAAACAGAGCTAGTTTATTATACTTATGTGTCATAACTATTTTTCCTTTTCGAAAAAAATAAAAGTGCTCTAAAATTAGAATGTTTTTAAAAAAGACGCAGATTGTGAAGGTAAAACAAATACATGAAAAGTCAATAGTTAAATATTTACAGGTTTTCTAAAATTTAACCCCTGCCTTAGTACAGTAAGAATAAGGTCGAGGCGAGAAAGGGATGGAATAGTTTGACTGGGAGTAAAACGTGCCACTAATGTGGTCTATTTATATATTTGGATTTTAGAATAGGTACCTACTTCTACCTACTATCTACCTACTTTGCTTGGATGCAAACTGCATACCTATTCGTACATAATTTAATAATATATTTTGATATTCAAATTTACTCAGATATAATCGAATACTGGAATATATTCGAATATTCGAGTACCTATTCGAATATTCGAATAATTTCCCATTAGAATAATTTGTATTCGAATATTCGAATACTCGAATTATTCGTATTCGATTCCCAGCCTTACTTTCAACTTAAGACCGAGTCTCGGCTCACCGTGCGTCTTATTTATACATCCATTCACGCGGTCTAGATCATTTCAGAACATTTCCGGCCATTCTCTTACAATTCCAATCTCATCTATTCAGTTTACACAGTCCAGTGGCGTAACATTGCCCCCTCCTTAAGCCTGAACGTCCCGGTCAAGCAATTCGTTGTTCCCTGTATACTGCATATTTGTTTTGGTGCGGCGTCTACACTGATAGTAAATAAGTCTAATATTGTCTCACAAATGTCCGTGATAAAAGGGTAATAATTTTTTTAAAAATTCAAAATTTGCAATTTATGAGTTAGAATAATTGTGATGACGAACTCTGGCAGTGGCAACACTGCCTTCAGTTACGTCATTTCTGTGAATGGCGTTTACAAAGTTATCCAGTGACTATCAAAATGTCAGTTGCTGGAGGACGAAAAAATTATCAGAAATTAAAAATTTTTTTTTGTCCAAAAAAAAATTTTTGACAGTGCCAATCAATTGTACACGACGAAATATATTGAGAGTTAAACCTGTATATTATTGTCCCTCCTGTATGCCGACTGGATCAATTTGTTGAGAAAAATTGGCAGCCCTCAATATATATTTCCGATGTTTGTATTTCGTCTGTTACATATGTTTCCGAGAGACATAATAGGTTTCAAGTGATTGATAGTCCAGTCTAATTGTGTTTTATGCGCTATTAAGGTTTCAATATTAAGATACAAAGTATTCTAATTTTTATTTAGTGGCTATGATTTGATTGACAAAAAAATTTCTGGATATTTTAGTTTTTAAATTATTGTATATTATTTTATATGATTCAGATTCGTTTTTTTCAAAAGCTAAATAACTATATGTTATATTTGGAATATGTAATGGTTCAGCTGAATATCTACAGTTGGAGCAATATGTCAAGTAATGTCTTTTTATTTGTGCATTGACAATATATAATATCATTTTTCTAAGTTAAAAATTAAACTAATATGAACCATATTTTAGTGACACCCGACATATTGTGCTGCATCAGTAAGTAGATAAGGCACACACCGGGCCACCCCCTTCCACTTTACTTTTACTTTTAAGTCCGTGGTGAATAATCTGAGGGTGAACCATTATCAGGTGAGGAGAACAGATATATGGATAAATAAGGATAATGTGAGAATAATTGTACATAAAAGTGTAGATAGTTGTGGATAAAATTTCTTGTACGGTTTCTGCATTGACACTTTTAGAAGCAAGTAAATATGACGAGAACCCACCAGGGTCTGAAACGCGTATTAAAACATTTATGGTAATAAGGACCATATATTATTTTGAGTCCAACTATACTGGTTATTAATTTTTAGATAATTTGTTTTTTTGCCATAACTTATTTGGCATTCATTTGTTTGTCTGTTTGTAGATTTCAATTCTTTGAAGATAGTTTAGGTGTAAACTCCGTTTATGATAATTTCATATTAGTTAAAAGTTACGTGGGAGTGGGTAACGTTTCTTTTTATTACAGATAAGTCATTAATAATGGCGGAGCATCCGATATTTGGCAAGGACATCCACAGTCAGACTCGCGAGTTTATATCCAACCTCACCGCCTTCATGAAAAGTGAGGCTGAACTGTATGAAACGACGAAAGAATACAAGTTGCCGCTGTCCAGATACAGGAAGCGAGTTATAGAATCTACGGGGGTTTCTGAAGGAACTTATCGGGCGATTCTGACGGAGGCCGCAGATATAAAACGCGGAGTCTTGTCCTCGTTTCCGACACCAAGAAAGAGAGGAAGAAAACTTGAAAGTTATCCTAGAAGCGAGGAACAAGAATTTAAAGGTTGTGAAGTTTGAATATATTTAAGTAGTTTTGGTTGTATTGTATCATGATTTATTACGTAATGGATTTATGAAAATAGCAGCCATTGGAGTCGGAATATCGCCGGCCATATTGACTATAATTTAGTTTTCAAAATGTAAACCTACCTTTATATTGTTTGTGTATTGGGACAGATAAAACATATGAAAAACAGCGTGGAGGGAGGTCATGCTATATTCAATATTCTTTCTTTTGTTGCTCAGTTTAGTCAATAATAATTTAATATATCGAATTATTATTGTTGCCTAGCAAGGACCACGAGGAGCTACGAGCAATTCCTTGCCAAAAAATGTGGGTTCAGAGTTCAGGTTATCGATATTGTTAAAATAGGTAAAAGAAATAAAGCAAATCTTTAAATTCTTTAAATAAATAAAATATTATATTTATATCAACTTGATCAAATTGACCCATATTAAATAAATAAATTAAATTCTAGAAAACAAACAAATAATTGTCAAATAAATAAATTTAATTCTGGAAAAAAAAATATCAAATGAAATATGTATACTTTATGTATACATATTTATATATATATATATATATATATATATATATATATATATATATATATATATATATATATATATATATATATATATATATATATATATATATATATATATATATATATATATATATATATATATATATATATATATATATATATATATATATATATATATATATATATATATATATATATATATATATATATACAGGGTGAGTCTTAAGTGCGTAGTTATATTTAAACCACCGATTCTTGACATCTGTAGAAACCCACTGACACATTTTTTTTTCTTAATTCCCACGTAAAATTGAGTTATCGACTTTCAAAAAAAATAAGTTGAAATTGTTTTGGAACTGCTGATTATTAGAAACATTCCTCATTTTATCTGAAATAGTGCATTGACCTTTAGCAGTGTTGCCGCATTTCATATACAATTTAGCAGTAAGTTCGTTCCGGGACATAATTTTGAATGAAATAATTACCTACTTATGCGATTAAGTGCTCCATTTGAAATAATTTTTAACCTTTTTTAAAATACCTTTTAATATAAAAAATTTACAAGTTTGCCTTTTTCTTGCATCAGTTAAACTTTTTTTCAAGTGTTTCGTAAACTAAAACCAAATTTTCCGATAAACAGTAAACATAAAATGCTACTGACAATTTTGATTTCGTTTTTTCAAAGTTTATAAAAGAATTATTAAATTTTAACAAGTAGTGGTTACTTACCCTGCGATTATAATAATTTGAAGTAATCCTGTAGTTTATTAATAAATAAATCGTTTTCTAACAGTCATCAGAGACAACCACCTCTGCAGTCATATGTTCGGCTGGTTCATTGACCTGATATGTAGGTCAATGGGCGAGTTACACTAACCTATCTTTTAGGTACATTACATTACCAACCAATTTATGATTCAAATTACAGACATCAAGCATATTCCTATGAATTAAGATGGAAAATCTAGTTCAAATCAGTAACTAAAAGTCACTAAATAAAAACAACTACGTAACTTTATCTGTAAACAAAATCCAAGCTTTGACAAGAACTATTCTACTAACAAAAAGCACTTTTAGGTACTGTTAAAATATCGCAAAACTGAAATAAAAAAAAGCACAAAGAGAACAACACGCACTTAAATCGAAACTAAACTTATTCTCGATTTACCTAATACTTAATGTCAATGACGCTAAAGACGTTTACGTAAATTCACTCTGAACGATTTCCAATTATTATTCTCTCTATTGCTATAAGAATAACAAAGACAGCGAGAGTGAGTTGGCCTCTCCAGGTATATTTTCGTAAACCGCTATGACCGATACAAAAACAACAATTTGCTTGTTTACATATCAACATAGATTTATGAAAGGGGGAGATAGAACATAGTTCACGGCGCACGCTGCCAATTCCCCCCACTGCTGTCACCCACCAATCACAGACAGTGTGTCGGTATCCTCGACAGTTCGATCGCATCCATATTGTATTTCGATGTTCGTTGTGGAAGTGAGGTTTTGATTCAGTGACTATTTTTGTGACTATAGCGTGAAAAATGCCCAGATGCGTTATAAAAAATTGTGTTTACCACAAAACTGCAAACTGTGTGAGGGATAAATCATCTATTCATTTATTTCGGTAAGTTACTTAATAAACATGTTTGTTTTGGAGGCCATATTCGATTGTTTACGGAGACACAGCCGTATTTCCCATTTCCGTGTGATTTGCAAAGATAATTATTAATTATTGCAATAATGTGGATTAATCAAAGAGGATTAATATATTTAATGTTGACAGTAGCACGTTTTATACGATTTTACATAATAGGTACTTTAAGATTGTATTATTTTTAGTGTTCCAAAGGATACTGAGAGAAGAGAGGCTTGGAGAGTACCTTTAAATTTGGAAAAAGAAGATATGTTTGTAAATTCCAATGTAATGCCACTTACATTTTACCCAGGAGTCTTATGATTTTGAGAAGTCACCTTTTTTCACTCCATTTAAAACAAAATGCTTTACCTATTATGGACATTATGGTAAGTAGATTCGAAAGAAATATATAATATTAGTTTATTCAGATCACTAAAATAATTATTATTAAAAATACAGTAGGACCTACTTAAATTATTAAACAAACAGTTAATAGTGTCCAAAAAATTACCTTTTCCGAAGTTCTCAAATATTTACTTACATAAAATTTTATAAAAATTAGAAACGTATTTAAAATTTTGTGCCTGAATTATTTTTACAATAATGTATTTATTCATAACTTTTGTTTATTTACTGTTTCCATATGAGCAGAAAAATTATTTTATAAATACCTATTAAATTTATTCGAATATAATTAAAAAATTGGTGTGTATTATTTAGGTATACTATTATTTTCAAATATATTTTTTTCGAGGATTTATTTTTGTGATTTTCTAACAGAAAAACAAATCAATATAGAAAATGTAAAATTTTCCAAGGGCCTTTAATTGTTTTTAAATTTAGGTGAATGATGTTCAATAAAGCAGAGGGATAGTTCAATTAGAAATTTTACATTCTCAATATTCATTTATTTTTTCTGATTGCAAATTATGAAAATTGAAAAAAAATCCATAAAACTTAATATTTTTCGATAACTCGTAAAATGAAGTCTACAGGGGGCTCGACAGGGGGAGTGTCAATATATGAGGAAAAACCCTGTAGATAAAATATCAAAAGGATTTAAACAATAACACGTAGGTATAATACATCTTATTTTTTATAGGATACTAGTAAAAGCTTGACCGAAACTACATCTGTTTCGTCTCAACCATCGACGAGTGCTGCTATATCTTTGTTAAATGAACCACGGCCATCAACAAGTACTGGATTATTAGAACATAGAATGGACAGAATTGCCACAAAGGTCATTTACCAGTTTGGGTTTTGTGGAAAATAAAACACCCCCAAGTTCTCCTATTCGAGGGTATTCTAAAGTAAGTTAACTAAGTAAAATTTATTATTGATTACTATTACTAAGTATTTTAACTTATTGAAAAATAAAGTATACTTATTTAAAAAACATATTAAATAAGTTGTTCAAATTGTTCAGTCAGCATTGCCAGGGCCTTTATTATTTAATATTGGCATTCAGTAAGTAATAGAAGTATGTTAAATTAAAAAAAAAAAAATAAACATCTTATGTAAAGTAAGTCTTCATTCAATCTATAATCAAAAATCAATAATAGTGCCAATATTGTTTATTAATTATGTAAATTTTTTTAAGGTTGAAACACCCCGAAAACGAAAACTGAAGTCTCAGTTGACTAAGGCTCGTAAAAAAATTAAGAGGCTTAGGACAAGTCTTTGCCATTTTAAGAAAAGAGTTGCTAGGCTTGCTGAGGTGATTAAATCACTCAGTGGCAAAGTCACCGATGAAACATTAGAAACTTTGTGTAAGATAGGACCTAATGAAGAATTTTTGCAGAGACAGATGTACCATAAACATAAGTATGGCGAACAGCTTAAAGCCTTTTCATTAACTCTTCTTTATTATTCTGTTAAGGCCTACAATTTTGTTCGTAATACTTTTAATTCGGCTCTTCCTCACCCAAAGACTATATCGAGGTGGTACAAAAATATAAATGGCGAGGCCGGATTTACAGCAGAAGTTTTCGACCTATTAAAAATCAAAGGACAGAATACAGATTATAAACTTATTTGCAGCTTAACTATAGACGAAATGGCAATTCGTCAGCATGTGGAGTGGGATGGAACGAAGTATTACGGATTTGTAGATTTTGGAGTAGAAACTGAAACTGACAGTCATCCTGTAGCCAAGGATGCACTCGTGTTCATGCTAGTTTGCATTAATGAGTCATGGAAGCTTCCTCTTGGATATTTTTTAATAGATAGTTTAACTGGTCAACAAAAAAAAATTTAGTGCTACAGTGTCTAAAGTTAGTCAATGAAACGGGGCTACTGTTGGTTTCAATATGTTTTGATGGAGCTACGAACAATGCTACGTTGTCCAAACAGTTAGGGTGTAATTTTGATCCCAAAAATATACAATCTACGTTTGTTGATCCCAGTTGTGGCAGAAGAATTGCAGTCTTTTTTTACCCCTGTCATATGATTAAATTGTTAAGAAATTTGTTAGGAAATGAAAAAAATATTATTGATAAGGGTGATATTATTCAGTGGGAATATTTAGTAAAATTAATGAAATTGCAAGATGAAGAGGGTGTTCATTTAGCTAATAAATTGAGAAAATCACATATTCTTTAAAAACCAAAAAATGAAAGTTAAATTAGCCACCCAACTATTCAGTACTTTTGTAGCACATGCTTTGGAGTTTTTAAACGAAACTTTAAAATTAGAGCAGTTTAAAGATTGTGAAGCTACAGTAAAATTTATTAGATGTATTAATAACTTATTTGACATCTTGAATTCCAGAAATATGTATCAGTATGGTTACAAACAGCCTGTTAACAAACAAAATTTTGAGGGTTTTAATAAATTTTTGTCAGAAACCAGATTATTTTAAATCTTTGGAATTAGCGATCGGCAAACCTGTTTGTGAGAGTGTAAGAAAAAAGGGGGTAATAGGATTGTTGTTTTGTATCGAAAGTATAAAATTTCTCTATAACAATATTATTGAAGAAAATCAATTATTGTTGTATATTCCTACTTACAAAATTAGCCAGGATCATGTTGAACTTTTTTTTGGGCAAATCAGGGCAATGGGGGGTTGTAACGACAACCCAACAGCTAAACAATTATAAGTCGCGTATAAGAAAATGCTTGTACACCTTGAATTGAGAGATTCTTTTAGAGAAAATTGTATTCCATTGGAAACAATTTCAGTTTTGTCTCCTTCTGATATTATTAATAAATCGTGTGGTAGACAGCGAATAGCAGAAGATATAAACGAACCAGAAATGGATGATGACATGTATTACCACATTCTAAATATAGAAATATCAGAATTTAAAAATGAAATTCTTATTTATGTAGGGGGTTATATTGTAACCAAACTCTTGAAAATTCTAAAATGTGAAGAATGTGTAGAAGCATTGTTAGGGGACAGAGCTGACTTTCTTACGTCCTTTATAAATCAGAAAGACAGAGGTCAACTCTCGTATCCCTCTGAAGATGTAATATTTATATGTCGAACTTCAGAGAAAATCTTTCAAATTTATATAAATAAAAGAAATAATTTAATAAATGTCAATTTATTAAACATAAAATTGTTAGATTTGTTAATTATTCAAAACTTATTTAAAAACCTAAATAATCATTTTAAAGAACAGACTGCGTTTACCTGTCACTATAGCAATTTAATTAAATTAATATCTCTATATTTTAAAATTAGAATTCACCATTATAACAGCAATATGTTTGATAGAAGTAGAAGCATGAGATCTGTTTATAATAAATTAATATTATTTAAAGGACAATAATGTATATATTATTTTATATAAGTACACTATTTTTTATAATAAGATGCACATTTAAATAAATGATTGTTAGAAACTTTGTTTTTTTAATTATATTGATACATAGGTTTATAGAGTACTATCTATTATTTAAAATACACAATGCATAGGTTAGCTAATATAAAAATTGTTGTTTTATTTTCAATACTAATATTTGTATTTGAATTATATTTTAGAAGCCAAAATAAAAAATGTATATGGTTTTAATAAAAATATTTAAATAGTCTGGATGTTCATTATTGTGTTATTTAAAGAAATATACCCAAAAAAACCTACAAAAAAAGCATCTTATATTTGACACACAAAAGATTACATCTAGTTAAATAAAAAAAATAAATATAAAGCTAAAACTTTCCTAAATACCTTATTTTTTAGTTCTTGCAAAGAAATTAGGAGTCAAAATGTTTTGTTTCTTGTAGGTCTACAATATAATTAATATATTATGTTGTATACATAAAACCGTTTTATGGCATTGTAATGACAAAAAATACCGAGAAGAATACTATATAATTAAAATAATGCTGAAAACTAAAACAAAACTGTTACTGCTGCTAACCTCTAAATTGTATCAATTGTAGTTCGTGTTTACAAGTGCAGTGATAACAATTCAGTGGTGGCTGGTGGATTTAGGCTAAACCATATCTCAATATTGGAGCATGGAATCCAAACATTATTTTAAGGCACGACTACCAGTACTGAATGAAAAAGTTTTGCAAAAAAAAAAATTAAAAAAAATTGAGGAAAAGTTACAAGTTACTTCTAGGCCATTAGTAAAATATTTGCAAACTATTTTTTTTCCTAATCAGAAGAAAAATTTATCACCCCGTTTTTTTCGAAAATTGTGATTTTTTGTAGTTATGACATTTTAAAATTTAAATTCTTCATTGTGTAAATTTCAAATTGTCATAACTTTACAAAAAATCAAAATTTTCGAAAACAACAAAAAAACTGGGAGATAAATTTTCCTTCTGATTACGAAAAAAATAGTTTCCAAATATTTTACTAATGGTCTAGAAATAATCTGGATCGGCAGCGCATTTTTGTCACTTTTTTTCTCAATTTTTTTGCAAAACTTCTTCGTTCAGTACTGGTAGTCGTGCCTTAAAATATTGCTTGGGTTCCATGCTCCAATACTGAGATATGATATAACCTAAATCCACCAGCCGCCATCGTAACAATTATTGTTTCGTCCGTGGGAAGATTGCAACGAGTAAGTTGTGACATTGTGTGTGATATTTTTATTAGTGATTAGTGTTATTCTCGGAAACTGTGATATTATTTAATAGTTATTAGTGTGTGTTTTAGTCGTGTGTTTTTAATTATTGTTTATTATTAGTTATTTATTTTTGCTGTGTACCAGGGTATGTGGATTATTTATAGAAGAGATTATTTTATTTCAATTAGGTACGTGCAGAATGCCAATTTTTTATTATTTATTTCAGTATTAGAATTTTTTATAGTTTAATTTATTTATTAATGAGTAAGTTTTTGTTTTCAGAATTTATTGTTAATTTTACTAACATAGCCTCACCCAAACTAACACCCCAACCACTTCCTTCCTGGCAGGTAAAGCTCATACCTCCACATGGTACTTGCTGGGCAACAATAATAATTTCTTATTTAAAATTTTTGTTGTTGGCTAAACTGGGCAAAAAATAATTCTATTGTGGATGGGTTATAGCAATTAATAATTTAAGTGAATAATCATATTTAATTCATTATTGCAAAAATATTAAATTATCTGAATACGGTCCTGTCCCACCAGACTTGGACGTTTGATTGATTCATGGAACCAATCAGTTTCTCTCAAAAGTGAGACAGACAACTTATAACCTCGCATTATACGAATTGTCAGCAAGGAACTTGTTAGACGACAGAGAATATACTCGCCTAGCACGTGGGTTCGAATCACAAACTTATTTATTTATTTTTTTTTAAATAAGTATTTTTTAGTTCGTTAGTAAGATTTATATGAAGATTACATTTTTTCCTTGCACTTTATTATAGTTTGTTTATTTTTACTACATTTTTTCCTTGCCCTTTATTATAGTTTGTTTATTTTCACGGACATCGTCGGGTATGTAGTCCTAAGTCTGCGTTATTTCAATACTCGCAACTGATGTTTCTGTGCCACGTGTTAAGTAAACCAATCTACCTTTCCGTTCTTTAAAGTATATGCTTCTTTATAAAATGATTATTTTCAATTTTGTTTCATTTTTAGTAAAGTGAAACCAAATTACCAGATGTGTACTAATTTAAAATAGATTTGTGCGGAACGCTGACAGTGGCAACACTGCCTTGAGTTACGTAATTTCTATGAACGGTGTTTACACAGATATCCAGTGACCATCAAAATGTCGGTTGCCGGAGGACGAAAAAATGATCAGAAATTGAAAATTTTTTTTTGTTTAAAAAAAATTTTTTAACAGTGCCAATCAATTGTACTCGACGAAATATATTGAGGGTTAAAATATAACTACGCATTTAAAACTCACCCTGTATATATATATATATATAAATATATAAATATATATATATAACAAATAAAAATAATGTTATGTTGCACTTGCGCATATGTAAAACACTGATAAAACGATAAATTCACAATGTACACTAAATTATTCGATTACTTTAGCACCAAATTTGGGAAAGGTGTTATTTTTTCTAATGCTTCTTTTCAGCTGACTCCGTATTAGTTCGATCGGGTTGAAAATACAAAAATATGAGGCAACCGTAAAACTGTATGTCCTTAAGCTTCAGCCATTTTATCAATTACATATTGTTTTGAGAAATTTTGCTTCTTAACAATATCCAAAAGATCTTTTTAAAATTTTTTTAAAATTCCAAATTATGTTTTCGGAGAAATTCTTGAATATATTTTTTCTTTGTTCCAGTATTTGGTATTTTTTTCAATTTGTCACGAATGATACGAAGCATTGTCTAAAACAATTACGCTGTTTTTTTCTATATTTGGTAGCAATGATGTCTGAAATTTTCTCTGTAATTTATGAGCCATTACCATTCCCCATATCTTCGTGAAATTCTCTGCTAGTGCTAGGTTGAGGATCTTCCCAAGGCCGGAACATTATCACAATATTATTTTTACCACAGCCACTTATAAATGGAAAACACTCGAATAATTCACCACCCGCCGGAATATTTATAAAAACACAACTACATAAAATACGCTTAAACACAAAGGAAAATTTCACTTATCTGTTAAAGCATTATACATTCTAGGTTGTCACAATCCAAATAATATGTAAACACTGAAGCACACACTGTATTTATAAAGCACGTAACCTATATAAATTCTAAAAGGCACGAATCGTTCGATGTTTCGCGGAAGAATGACCGTCCGTGCCTGCATGCTTTCTCGTTATTAGACTTTTACAGCTGGTTCAGTAGGAACCGTTAAATCGTAAAATATTTTAGGAGGGAGTTGCGTAATTATATCAAAATAAATTGAAATTATAATTGATACAGGCGTGTTTTCGTTAATTTCTTATTTTAATCATCGCAGAACATACTTTACATGAGAATAATATTGTTTTATGTAGTAAGTAATACATTATATTTATTATTTAATATGCTGTAGAAAAATAAGGCATGCCCCGCTCTATCCTAAGGAGCATCGCGGCAAAGCTTTGAGATTTTTTATGTGTTTCTTAAAATTGTGATCTACTATAACAGGTATTTATTTGTCAAGTTTGATAACCTCACCGGAATCAAAATGCAACCCACATACTACAGAATGTTTTGATGGTGTCCATTCTTTCCTAGGGACAACTTTGAACCATTTTTGTTTTAACCCATCGAGGAATCCAAAAACACTTTTTTACGCCTTCAATTTTTACAGATGAATCGTAATTTGACTTACAACTGGGGATACAGCACTGTGTCGGCATGTTTATTTTACCTACTTTAGGTTACTACATATATATGCGTATCGATGAGATAAAACAACTAGATTGCATTTTAAATTATCACTATATGGCACTATCTACATTTAATACATTTTAATTTACAATAGTCTAGAGCAATTATTACTTGTTAAAAACACTGTTTTGAGGTAAATAAAGAGACGTTTTAATACATAAACACGTACACAAGCGGCAATTATTCGGAACAACAGGTCTTCATGCGATGTTGCACGATTTCTTATTTCGTGGCTGGGACGTAAAGAAGGCTGTGATAACAGCGCACCTTTTATCCTAAAAATAAACTCGTAAAAGCTAATAGTTTCAAAGAAATGAGACACCCTGTACATACGTTTTGATGTTTAAGGCGTTTCTATTGGTATATTACAAATATAATGAGGCCATTTAAGATTTTGGGATTGGGATAGCTGGGGTGGAGTAAATTTTAAGTTTTTTTTATCTTTTTTAAGTGTAATAAATATTTCAAAAATACTTGAAAAAATCAACATGTTTTATACTATGTATAATTAAATTTTTAATAAACAAGATATCGGAAAAATAATTAAACTAAAACTAATACACTTTACTTTTTTTTTAGGAGACAATAAGTTACTGGAGTTTATACCAAAGGCCAATAATTTTACGAATCAAATAACAAAACGTCGATTAAAACCACCAAAGTCTCCTTTATTTGGAAACGGCCCTATTTATCTGGAAGTAAAGAAACCTAGCAAGACCTATGGTAAATCTACTATTCCGACATATTCTTCACAATCAAGTAATGTTCTAAAATCTGACTGTCCTCCTTTGATATAATCAAATAAAATAATAAACACCACAGAAATTAGGCAACCTCCGAATCCAAAGCCGAAGCTTCACCAAAGGAATGTAACCATACAGCGAAGAAGAAAAATAATTTGCCTTACTTACATTTTGTAGATCTCTGGATTTAACAAAAAAAAAAAAATTATTTTTTATCAAATTGATTTAAAAACAGAAATACTGAAAGAGGAGGAAAAATATTGCACTCAATTTTTGACGAATTGAAAATCAAAAAATTCCTGGAATATAAAAAAAATTATTTGATAGAAGAATTTGAGGATCACGGACTAAATTTTAGAGAAAATGTGCTAGGCGCCCAAGTAATGGTTTTTATGGTTGAGGCGATTTATTTCAAATTGAAAATTTTCTATCAGGGACCTCGATGGAGCATTTACAACTCAGAACTCACTTTTTAGATCATGATTTTTTTATTCAATGGCAAAATAATTTCATTTCGACATATAATAAGAGCATATGAAATAGATTTATGTAGCCCGACTGGAAGAAGTTCAAACTCCTGCGCACATACAAGCAGATATGTTTCAAAAAATGACTAACAGCCTTGCCAGAATTGTATTTTCTTATAGCTGTAATTTTGTTTGTATTTATCGCACATTTTATACGATATATGAATAAATTCCTTATTAATAATAGTAATAAATGGTACCACGGTACCAATATGGTTTCATTTGAAAAGAATTGAGTTTTGCCCCAAAAACCATTTTGTATTTTTGACGGGATTTCGATTTTTTCTAGCATTACACGGGTATTTAGAATAAATTGGAACCATCATGGCCATTGTAGTTCAATACACAGATCATCTATAAATAACAAAAATGATAAGGGCCCGAGATTGGAGCCTTGTGGTACTCCGGATGGTGCCAAGTATGTCGATGATTTATGTCCGTTGTAAAATACAAATTGCTTTCTCTCTGTTAGGTATGATCGAAAAAAGTTTAGGTGTAGGTTAAATCCGAACCTTTCCAACTTGTAAGCAGTAGCTGATGATCAATGCGGTCGAGGCTTTGGTTAAGTCCATATACGAAGTATCTACTTGACCCTGTTCGGCTATGAATTTAGCCACGGTTTGACCGAATGACACTAAGTTCGTAACAGTAGATCTGTTAGACATGAATCCGTGCTGACATGGCGATAATATGTTTTTTTGTGGACAAATATATTCGAATGTATAAAATAATTTCCAGCACCTTTGCAAAATTGCACAGAAGAGAAATTTGTCTATAATTGTTTACACAGGCCATATCGCCTGCTAAAAATTGGAAAAGCTTTTGCTACTTTCCATTGGTTGGGAAAGACTGACGTTTTAATGGAAAGGTTAAACAGGATGAATAATAGTATGGAGATTGCATCAACACAGCCTTTCATCAGAAATAATGGTATAAGATCCGGACCGGATATCATTTTATTCTTTAATTTTTGTATAGCGTCCTTTATTTCTCACACAGAAATGTCTTTTATACGGATAGTTTCGAAATTGTTGTTGTTTCGGGTCATAGCGTTATATTTCGTTCTGCTACTTGGAGCACTATACACTGAACTAAAGAATTGGGCAAATACGTTTATAATTTCTTGTGGATTATCATACTCTTTATACTTATTTTCCCAGGTATTCTTGTTTGTTGTCTTTTCGATTGTATTAGTAGAGGATCCGAATTAAAAACGACCTTCACCCATCCGTTTAATGGATGAAAAATATTTTATATTAATTTTAATATGTTATAAAATATATCGCTAGTGGGTTGGCCAAAAGATTTCTGGCAAGACTATGATTAATTAAAAATTCAAAAATATTTTTTTTTAAACATTGCACTCATTTGTTTAAGGAACAAATTTTATTCCAATCGAAACTATGAGGCCCTATAGGCTATTCTATATTCTATAAATATGCAAATGTTAGGTTGTCTATTTGTTTTCTGGCGTAACTATTGGGTTGGCAGGTATAAACAGGTAATTCGATACTAGTAATTTACATTCATCTTGTAGAGCGCCCGCCCTTATTCAAATCTTAAATGTTACAATGTTTAGTTAGAATCGAGTTTTTAAGTTGGCAGAGTGCGCGTGTGCCGAGGGAGGGAGACAGATGGTGATGAGCGACAGGTGGGTGGTGAGGACAGCCCGCTCGTGCGTGAAATTCATGATAGGTTAAGTGCATCGTGCTGAAATTATAATTTCGTTTTTTTTTGGTTGATGACCAGTACCAGCAGCACAGTGAGCTTCTGGTAATTATAGTTTATGTATCAGTTTGGTTGTATTAATGATCTAAGTAATACTTCCATCATTGTTGTTTTATTTGGTGTTTGAAAGCCAGACGCTGTTCCGTCCAGTGCAGTATTACAGTATTATTTGCTGTCGCTGTCTACGTGACCACCGTCAAGAGTGGCAACTTTTAATATAACTTCCACCGAGGGAATCGTGTGAATACTTTTTTAAGTTTTGTGAGCGCAATTTCTAGTGCTGTATTTGTAACTTTATTATCCCATTGTTTGGATATTATTCAATATTGTTTTTGGTTTAAACACAAATTAATCTCATTAAACTTGTTTATCTATTACCCAAGACATTTTTTTTATTTCTTAAAAAAGAATCCAACGAACACTGACTCATGTTAATAAAAACTATCACAATCTGTACATTTATATACTTTAATATCACAAATAATATTCTGTATATATATATTTATTTATATTTATTATATATTTATAATTTTATTTCAAGTCTACTGCCAGTTGCTCCAAAATAATGCTCAGAGTATTTACTAGTCTATTGCTACCCTTCTCAATTGCACGAACAAATAGTATGCGCACTCTCTTTCATCCGATTGACGAGCCGCGTGCAGCTGCAATGCTGCGTCCTCTTCTATCGCACCGGAGTTTGCTCGGACCTCTTTGTCGCACATTTTCGTTCTCACCAATATTTCGCTTTTTAAAGCTCGCCACCCGGAATTTAAACCAGATTTTTTCGCAGACAACCCTATATCATTCTGTTCGCAATATAATTACCTTAATTTTGATATAAGATTTATTCATTAAACAGATGAATGTAAATTACTAGTATCGAATTACCTGTTTATACCTGCCAACCCAATAGTTACGCCAGGAAAAAAATAGACAACCTAACGTTTGCATATTCTATAGGCTTCATAGTTTCGATTGGAATAAAATTTGTTCCTTAAGCAAATGAGTGCAATGTTTAAAAAAAAAGTTATTTTTGAATTTTTAATTAAACATAGTCTTACCAGGAATTTTTTATACAACCCACTCGCGATATATTTTATAACATATTAAAATTAATATAAAATATTTTTCATCCATTAAACGGATAGATGAAGGTCGTTTTTAATTCGGATCTTAGACTGTATGAAGGACCAGAAGTGTTTTGGATCGGAGGATATTGAGGTGTGTAAACTAGAGATATATTGTTGATAAGCTAAATCGATCTGTTGTTTTATTGAGCTCTTAGTAGTAGCTACTTATTTTACTAGGCAAGTAGGCCACAATGGGCCCTTTTTACCTAGGGACTTACAGTTTAGCGTGGACTCCGAACCACGGTCCTCGACTGTCAACTAACCCACCGCCTGGGCCTGCCCGCCTGCACCGCTAGCAGAGTGGCAAACCTCCTGGGTAGGTCTCTACGACCCTCCACCCGGGCCTGCCTCTCCGCCTGCATCAGGCTAGCGGCCTTCCCGGGATTGTCTGTTGACAGCCTACCGACTGTTAGATGAGCTATCGTTCATCCATCCAATTGCCGGACTCGATCAGCGCTGCTTAACTTCACTGATCGAATATCGGAAATTAAACGGATGCCCATATCTCATCCCCTTTATTGAGCTCTAAATTGTTTATATTGTTCGAGATAATGGTTGAATTTAGTTTTTTTGAATTTGCTGATATATTTGTCTTTCTGTTTGATGGTATTGATTATTTCACTGGTATACCATTTTGGGTAAATCCTTTTATATGTTCTGTGTTGAGGAAAGTGTTGATCTATGATGTAATGAAGTTAAGAATTCTTCAAGAGCTAAATTAATATCTGAAAAGTTTTGTACATTATACCAATCGGTTTCAGAGATAACTTTATATAGAGCTGGGTAATTGTCTTTCCTAAAATTGTAGGCTTTCTGATTATTAGGGGATTGTGCATTCTAAGAGAAGCTTTGTTTCGACAAGAAGAGTGTAAATACTAGCACTGCTCTAGCAACTGCTAAATTTGGACAGTTTTTAAATAATTTTATTGCCTAATAAATTTTGTATCGAAAATCCCATACTACTGGTTCTCTTTCTAATGAACGATCTCTTGTAGAAGAAACAATTGTCAGTGTAAGAGAAGTATTAAAAGATTTATACAATTATTACACCAAAGGAAAATCGTAGACCTCCATATTTTAATGGAATATTGTAATTTATTTATTGAAAAAAAAAAACAAGCGGAACAAGTATGGACATGACATTTTTTCCAAAAGGAAGTGTATAACAATATTGCATTACAACACTTCCCGTGTACAAAAGTATACATTTATAATATATCAGCATAAAATGAAAACAAATAAAAAAAATCGTTTTTAATTTAGAACATTAGTACATTAAAATTTTCTAATCCAGATTCTCTTCTTTTAACTAGTTTTAACCGTTGACACCGACCGACGTGTTGTGATATTTGATTGACAAATTAATTATATATGCTGCTATGAATGAAAAGGAAGATCAAAAAGGTGAATTTTTGTATGAGGGAATACAAACTCTATTTTCAATTTGTCTAAGATCTCTGTTATGAATTACAGTGCGCCTTTGTATTTTATTAAACAAATAATTTGGGTTTCCTGTTCTCAAAACGGTTAAAACAAATCCCACATTGTGTATAAATCTCCTTTCGCGCATATTCAATAACTGAGGGCACGTAAATGAGGAGTAATATAAATATATTGGGGCAAAGTTATAAAATAGCAGTTTTAATTTGTTTCGTATTCAGTATTTGTCATCCTGTGAAAGACAGGACCGTATACAATGTCTGCATAGTTTAAGTGCGATTGAACAATAGTTTCAGGAAGCAATATTTTAGTAGAAATAAATTTATTAATCATAAATCTTATTACAAGAACAATATCAGTTTTGTCACAATAAAAATAAAAGTGTATAAAACAAATTAAAGTTATATAGAAATGTATATAATAGGTAAGATATATGAGAACATAAAATAAAGAATAAAACATAAAATTACAAAAAATTAGGAAAATCGGTCATATCATAGAAACAGTGTTCAGTCAGAAATATTCTAAGTTTATTTCTAAATAGCTTGAACGAATTTTCTAATTTTATTTTTTAGAGGAAGTGTTTATTGTATATATATATATATATATATATATATATATATATATATATATATATATATATATATATATATATATATATATATATATATATATATATATATATATATATATATGTTAAGGTGATTTTTTATACTTGCTAAGATTAAAATTTTTAATATGTATTTCTTGTTCAGTTCTGGCGGGATAATTATGAATGCTATTATTTGTACTAAGTTTATGCAAATTTTTGTGTAAGAAACAAGGAATTTTAAATATATAAATGGAAGTAATAGTCATTATTTTGTTTTGTTTTAAATGTGGTCCTATATGTTTAGCTCAGATTAAACAATATCCGAATAATTCTTTTTTTGCATTACAAAAACCCTGTCGGGATTGTTCCCATATGCCGATGTTATAACTAATAACTGAGTATGCTAAAGAATAGTAACATGTTATTAATCCACTAATATTTAGCTCATTTTTCAAATTTAAAATGGCAAAAGTTGTTGTTTCTAACTTAGAACAGAGACTGTCTATTTGGAGGATAAAATTTAGTGTTGAGTCTATCACAGAGCCTAAGAATGTTACTTTCTCACTTGTATCAACATAATCTATTTTGGGAATAATATTATGGTTCGTGATGTTTGTAAAATATAAATACACCATTTTGTTCATATTAATAATTAAGAATTTCTGTGGCACCATTCCTCAAATCTTTTAATGACTAATTGTTACTTCTCCAGCTCGTTTACGGTATCACTGTAGATCATAACAGATGTGTCATCGGCGTACATGAATACTTCTCCATCAGTAATATACTCCGATAAATTTCCATGTCCACAATATTAGAAGTTTCCGAGTTCATTGAGACAATTATTTTTTCTATTTTCTAACTAAGAGATTAATCATTTTGGAATATTGCCACTGATTCCTATTTATTGTAATTCAGGTTCTAGAAATTTCGGATTAACCGAATCGAAAGCCGCAGTTAGATCAAAAAATATACTGGCTACTTTTTACCTTTATCAAGGTAATCGTAGATTTTTTTGTACAAATTCAAGGGTTGTTATTTCAGTTGATTTATTGGCCTGATAACCAAATGGGCCTTTAGTAAAAAGATTATTAGATTCTAAATACTCATATATTCTATTAACAACTGTTTTTTCGGGCATTTTAGATAAATAACTCGGTAGGGTTATGGGTTTATGATTCTGAATTAATCGCGGATCCTCTTTTTATACAATGGGATTATTTTACCTAAATTTAAGATATCCGGGAACGGTCCAAGTTTACTGACAAGTTTATGAGGTATGTAAGAGAATCTGTTTACAAAACTTTAAAAATCAATAGGTATTTCGTCAACACCGTTGAATTTTTGTTTTTTCATGTCTGTTATATTGATAACTTCATCTCCTGTTATAGGTTCAAAAGAAATTGATGTGTTTGTGTCAAGACATTTTTTTTAATGAATGTAACTGTTTTAAGCAATAAAAGATTTTTTGCAAGTAGTATTTACGTGATTTGAAAAGCTTAGTAAAGAATCAAAATGGACACCAGGATTTTTGACACTATTGGTTGATGCAATTACTTCAATATTTACTAGAACATTAAGTTCCACAAACAATATTTTGACTTTTGTTAGCATTTAATTTAGAAGTATTTTGAATTATCCATTCGGATATAGGACAAATCATTATTTATGTGAGGTTCATCAATTTGAAATTCCGCAGGAGCAAAACTATATCAGCTGAATATCCTCAGCATGCATGCATAGTTTTTAATGTAGCCGAAGTCTCGATATATCTGCAATACATATATTAAAGAGAAGTGGTCCCAAAACAGATCCTTGTGGAACAACGAATTCAACTGATCTATATTGTAATGTTTGTATCGAGTTTTCTGTATTTACGCTAGTAAACTGTTTGCCATGGAGATGCCATAATAACTTAGCAACTAATATCCAAACAATTAAAGTCTTTGGTCATATCGGGTAATGTCAAAGAAGTGATTTGAGTGTTGTCAATGGCTCGCAAAATGTCATCAGCTATATTACTTAGTAGTGAATTTAGAAAGTTGTTTATATACCATGTGTAAAACAGCAAATATGGCCAACTGTTAACAAACACCGATTGAACAAGCGAAATGGACATAACAGTGTGAGTGTATTGTAGGTGGTTGTTGGGCAGACAGACTTAGCCTATCCTTACGTTCGCTGGGTGTGTCTCATTTTATCCTAGTTCGTGGCCATCACTCGTAGTCTTTTTATAACAGGTCGCACTTGATGTTATACATAGGGTATAGCTGTTTCTGTGATATCAAGATGCTGTTAAAAATACATTTGCCATGTCTAGACAGCACGATGGTTTCAATATTAATTTAACTGTGAACGCAAAAATTTACTTAATGAAGTTATCTGATTCAATCGTGTAAAAAATATAGGTGAATAGTTATTTGTTTAATTTAGGACACGTTTTCAATGAATTATAATTTTGAAATGTTTACAACGATAATGGCTTTGAAATTACGTGATCTGTTTATTTATATATATTCCGGTTGAACCGGAAGTGACAACTTTTTTTTCTTGAATGGAATTACTATATTTTTTTGATGGTTTCTCATTAAGCATAAATTTCTATGTGCAACAGTTTTTTTCAGATTTTAAAAATTTCAAAAAATAAGTGAGATACGAACAATTTTTTAATTTTTCCAAAATGGCCGCGTCAGATGAATGCGATGTAAGAAAATTACTAAGTAGGCTATGGAAATTATTAGTAAGGTTGTAGACTTGTCTGTAAAGAAGAAAATAGTTGTTTGAATTACTGCTAGGTACCAGTATTTTTAGGTTTTTTTTTCAAAAAACGGAATTTAATTTTCATTTTCATTTCCGTAGGGGTCCTATGGATTTTTTTTAATGGAACTGTGCTATTTTTTTTATTAATCAGAAATAATGATTCATAAATAGAGCTGTCCGAGGTCACCTGGCCGACAGAGCCATCATATGACTCATATGTTTACATCATATCATAATACTTGAATAAGTACAGTAAATGGAAATAAATTTTAACAATAATGTTACATTTTATAAAAATTTATATAAAACTCACCCTTTTAAGCAGATTTATGAAGTAGTTTGGTTGTCGTCATCACAAAGTGGGGAAGATCTATAGTATAATAGCATCAGGTATGTTTCTACAGCTGTCTCCGTCAGCGATGTTTGCTTTGGTGAAAAAATATGCGTCGTGTAGTCCTCTATAATTGTTATTAATAGTTTTTAAATCTGTTTCAAGGGAAACGTCTTGAAAGCTTGTCTGGTTTTCCCTAATAGCTGCAGCCTCGTTAGGGTTGCACTGTAGTATCACAGCTTTTATTTGTTGAAAATATTCAGCATAATAAAAAGCCGCTTTCAACCACGTTCTCCAACGTGTAAGAATCGGCTCTGGTGGTTCAGGGATACCAGGACACTGTGAAATGCTCGAAGCCGTTTAGGAGATTTGAGAAAAACTTTTTTTGTATTTGCTATTAATGCATCTACCTCTGGAAAACATTTTCGAATCGTTTCTGCCACAAGATGTAACGCATGCACTTTACACGTAACATGTAAAAACCTACAATTGTCTCTTTGAAAAGAACGGCCTACCATGCGCATTGTCGCAGCACCATCAGTCACAAACATCAATACTTGACTTATTGAAAGTTCAAATTTTTCGAATGTCTCCAACACCCCGTAATTATTTCGCCAGTACACGCAGTTAGTCTTTTACTAGCTAGTAAAAGTGGAAATGTTAGTTTAAGAGGGCCCAGTACACGTACTATAATATTTAAAATAGAATTTTTTTTACAATCTGTCGTCTCGTCAATACATAACCAGAGCCGTGTATTTTTTTAATCCATATTTAATCCTATTTACAATGTCTTCACGAACAGCTGGAATATATCCACGTAACGATGTACGACTTGGTAAGTTCACCTGGGGATTGTATTTATTCCAAAACTTCCGAAATGGTTGTTTATCCAGTATGTGTAGCGGAATATTACAGGCTATTAACATTAACAATAAATCAGACATAAACTGAGTTGTCAAAGGCATGCCATTTTTTTTATTTTGATGTTGCACGGTGTTGATGATGACGACAATCTGTTTTGTGCCAGCACATTAAGTCTTGATTACAAACTGTACAAATTATTTTACATCCGTCATAGAATAAATCCGGAAATTCACCGATAAATTTATTCACTGTGTCCGCGTACGGTCGTTTTTTACCCTTTGGCGCGTTTGACATTATGTATAATTTATAGGTACAACCTCACGCATTAACCTTTCAAATAAGCGTAAATCACTTCTAAATCGGCACGTGTGACGCCATCGCAAGATCGTGGCTGTACTCCAGCCACCTCGGACAGTTCTATTCATAAACTATAATTTTTTCGCCATTAATCATTTCTTAACAATATCCTTCATAATAATAAAAGTATTTTTAAAAGTTAAACACAAATTAAACAAGAAATAATTTTAATAAAACGTTACAACTATGAATAAATAGAATATTAAAACTATTTAAAACCTAAATTATAATAAACCATTAAAAAAATTGTACAAACTGTTCACCGTTTTGATTAATACACAGAGTAGCGCGACTTATTGTTGCACGTCTAACATTCTGTAATTGTTGAAGTGTTATTTGTGCTATTTCGTATCGAACTCTTTCTTCCAGATCTTGCCTTGTGGTTGGAGCAGTCATGTAGACTCTATTTTTCAAATGCGCCCAAATAAAAAATCGAGTGGGGTTAAGTCAGGCGACCTTGCAGGACATCTGACTGGACCATGGGTCCCAATCCAACGATCTGGAAACAATTAATTTAAGTAATCCCTAACGATAATAGCATTGTGTGGTCCAGCCCCGTCTTGTTGGAAGTAAACCTCGTCAATATTGGTATTGGGAACTTGATTAATCTGTGGAACTA
Source organism: Rhamnusium bicolor (assembly GCA_029963845.1). Lineage (NCBI taxonomy): Eukaryota > Metazoa > Arthropoda > Insecta > Coleoptera > Cerambycidae > Rhamnusium > Rhamnusium bicolor. Next base: position 719,397 of record JANEYF010005711.1, on the reverse strand, counting down.
TTATATTTTGGAAAAATTCTAGATATCTTGGTCCAGTTAGAGTTTCGTCAAAAATTATTGGACCTATGATATGGTCGCCCAGTACGCCTAACCAAATATTGAAGCCAAACCGCTTCTGAAACCGCCCCTGTCTCATAATGTGAGGATTTTCAATTGTCCAATATCGAGTGTTGTTTCGATTAAATAACCCAAGGTTTGTAAATCTCGATTCATCAGTGAACAAAATGTTTTTGATAAAATTCTCATTTCTTAATTGGCGTAACAGTAACCAATTACAAAAGGTTATTCTTCATTGATAATCATTCTCATACAAAAATTTATGTAATTGATATTTATAAGAACGATAGCCGTGTTTCTTTAAAATTTTCCTGGCTGATTCTTTGGAAACTGGTAATTCATGTTCAATTATTTGTCTTACCGAAATGGTTGGGTCAACATGCACTAAAGCTAATACATTAATTTCCGTTTCTTCATCCACAATAAATCTTTCTTCAATTTCTATATCAGGTTCAGTTCTAAATTGATGCTCCAACCGGGCAAAATAGTTTCTCCGAGGTTGTCTTCTTTCTGGATATCTCTTTTCATACAGAGTTTGTGCTCTAGTTGCATTACGTCAAGTCTCTCCATAAATAATCAACATGTCAACTTTTTCATCTCTTGAATATTTTTCAGCCATTTTATATTAATTTTCTTGTTTATAACAAATTTAATACACTTGCTTCAGAAAATTAATGTCAAGAATAATTCAGTTGTTGCGAATGTCTGTTATTTTCATGGATATCTGCAATTTTAGATTTCAATGTAGATAGCTACCTTATTAAAATGATTTGTAGGCGCTTACCCTTTAAAAATACTTTTATTAGTACGAAGGATATCGTTAAGAAATGAATAATGGCGAAAAAATTATAGTTTATGAATCATTATTTCTGATTAATAAAAAAAATAGCACAGTTCCATTAAAAAAATTTCCATAGGACCCCTACGGAAATGAAAATGAAAATTATATTCTGTTTTTTTTGAAAAAAAAAACCTAAAAATACTGGTACCTATCAGTAATTCAAACAGCTATTTTCTTCTTTACAGACAAGTCTTACAACCTTACTAATAATTTCCATAGCCTCCTTAGTAATTTTCTTACATCGTATTCATCTGACGCGGCCATTTTGAAAAAATTTAAAAATTGTTCGTATCTCACTTATTTTTTTGGAATTTTTGTGAAAAATGTGAAAAAACTGTTGCACTTAAAAATGTATGCTTAATGAGAAATCATCAAAAAAATATAGTCATTCCATTTAAGAAAAAAAAGTTGATGTCACTTCCGGTTCAACCGGAAGTGATATTTTCATTCTTGTTAGTCTAAAAGTAGCCCATTATTGTTTAATTTATGTGTACCAAAAACCAAATTATTAAATTCAAAAACAACCAAAATATTGGGGGCGTACATTGACTCGTGGCCACCCGGTATATCTCGCTGATGTAAGAATTTTTTTGTGAAATATTATACAGGGTGACCACCCTACACCAAATAGGTTCTATATTCAAGGACCAACATTTTTATCTTTCACCAACTTACTTATCACAAAGGTACCTAAGTTTGCGTGAGGTTAAACTATCTTTTAAGATAAACGCGATATCAGTCGAGACGCTCGAATTTGGCCCCCTCTATTAATATTGAAAATAAAAAAAAATACCAATGGTGATTATATTATGTTACACCACTGGCACGGGGCCTTTGAGCTATGCAATTATGACCACGCCTCCGGCTATTCTTAGTGTACACCTTCAGTTCAGCATTGGCAATGTGCAGGATGCAAATTTATGGCTATAGTTCAGTTCTGGTGTTGCCTCTGTGTTCAGTGTAGTATTTCGTACTGTTTTTAATAGAATAACGTTGAGTATTTAACCAGCCAGTATCTATTTTAGATGAACTACGTGTACATCAGAGAATTCACACTGGAGAGACCCCCTACGAATGCACTATTTGCAAAAAAAAATTCAAGAGGCGTGTTTGTTGGTTGTATCATAAAGCGACTCATCAAAATGACAGGAAGATATATGAATGCGATATGTGTGATAAAGGTTTGTATATTTTCGAGATGGTTTTAATAAAAATAAGGTTTACAGAATATGTAAAAATATGACCACAAAACTTGTATTTGAAACATTTCTCCACTAAACAAATACAAATATACAGGGTGTTTCACTGAGGACGGATCTACCAGCACAGGGTGATAGAGGACCTCAATACGCATCGTGTTATGCGAAATTTGTTAGTTTAGGAGTTATTTAGGTTTTCGTGTATTTTTAACAATTAGTACTAACATTATAATTTTTTCATAAAACTTCCATGTTAGCAATCACCTATGGATGTAGGTTGATGGGAACTTTTCTACTTATTTTAAGCCCCTCGAACACATCCCGAAGTTTGTCAGGTAACTTCGGACCACCCTGTATATATTAATAAAAATGATGCGAACCCCACATTTTACAAATAAATATAGTGTTTTATTTCCTTGCTTTTTTCTAGTACTTCTTTGCAAAACCAGCATACAGGCACATAAGGCTGTCGTTCACAGTACGGAAACACCGTTCCAATGTTACTTGTGTTACAGACTGTTCAAGTTACGCTGCGATTTAACCAGACATCTACGGAAACACAAGGAGGACGATGAAAACAGTCAAGCGGAGATTTTAAAAGCTGATGAAGTCAAACAGCCTTCGACTACAAAGTTTGTGAAAATGGAGGCTAACGATAATTTTATTGACAAAAGCTGTGTGGCAGGTAAGAACAATGGATCCGAAAATTTGTGACGTCACACACTGAGAATTTACTAGCAAAAGTTTTATAATAAATGTTTAAAATTCTGCACATTTGCACATAGACATGCGTTGGGTCACTTATGTAGTTCTCGTGCTCACCCTTTAGCATTTCAAAACTCGGTAGTAGCATATCCTAATTGTTTAGTTAAAAATTTTATTCATGATTTTAACCTTCAAAGCAATCATTCACTCACTTTTTTCATTTCAAACTTTTCAAATCAATGAGTTATACATACAGAGTGGAATGAAAAAATAATAACGCTGAAAAATTTTTTCTAATTATTATTTATTTTTACAAAACTTATCATAGATAAGTACAACATATATCTTTTAAACAATTATTTTCCCGGCTATTTGCCAAAACGCTGAAACTTGAATTACAAAAAAGATAATATGCACATTATGTTCAGGTTGACTGACTCAATGTTATTTTTAATTCAAACTATTCTGTTCAGTAAAACCAAAAATAAATAAAACAAAAGGTACTCACCAGTTGAACAATCACTTTAAAAACTTTAAAACATCTGCCGACACGTGTTTCTGCTTTTAGCTTCGTCTGGACAGCTCATTTAAAGGATGCATTGGGGTTTACTAGTATTTAGTTACTTTGCATCCTTTAAATGAGTTGTCCAGATGAAGCTAAAAGCAGAAACACGTGTCAGTAGATGTTTTAAAGTTTTTAAAGTGATTGTTCAACTGGTGAATACCTTTTGTTTTATTTATTTTTGGTTTTACTGAACAGAATTTTTTTACAAAAGTGTGTCCATCTTAGTAGTTCACACTGTACCAGGTGGGCAACTAAGAATGGACGCCGGCCATATCTCAGAAACTAATCATCGCACAAGTTTAGGCAAAAAAATTGTCCTAAATAAAGTGACCTTGAAAAATCGCTGGAAAATATTTTCGAGTTTTTAAAATGGCCGCTAGGGAGCGTAACAGCCATGACCAAAAAGAAAATTAGGGTTTTCTTCGTATTTTGCCCAATTAGGTGGCATTAAAAATATATGCATCGTAATCTTGGGAGAATTTCGAATCTTATTTGTTTAAATTTTTTTTTCTTCAAAAATAAAGTGGTGGGGAGATGCCAAAAAATTTTTTTAAATGTCGATTACTCTGATTGGACTTAACAGAATATAACAAATTTGGTCTCATTACAAAGGGCTTTTCTTAGTCTATCGAGTGCGCCTTACAGTGTTTTCATTTGATTATTACCGTCGCCGCTAGAGGGCGTTATCTGACATGTCAACAAATATCGTGCTTTTTCTTAAAAAATTTAAATTGAATGGTATGTTTATTTTTACACAATAAAATAGAGAATTAAACGCTTCAGATGTCAGTGAAAACCGCAACTCGGTAACTTTTTTCTAACAGTAGATATTAGCAAACAAAGTTGAAATTATGAATTATTATCAGATCTTGGCGATGAAGTTTGCAAAGTGACTGTTGAAAACAAGTTAGCTGTGAAAATGACACAATGAAGAAACAACATAATATGTCAAAAATATTCATTGTTGCTATTTTGTATAGTATTTACTTTTCTAATTGAATTTGTTTACGTTCTGGAATTAGTTCTTAAAATTATAATGATTCTTAGAAATGAAGAAGCATTTGACATGTTAGCGATTTACCTCCAATGCATGAGAAATGCAACTGTTGCTGCCAGAGTCTATGCGTTGCAGTACCCCGAAAGACGCAGACGTCATCATGGTAAAAGAGTTCTTATTCGACTGGCACATCGTTTACGTACGACAGGATCTGTGCAACTTCCTGTGTATCGGAGACACCGTAGAGGTCGCACCGAGGAAAATGTTATAAATGTATTAACATATGTGCAATTTAATCCTCATTTAAGTACTAGAGCAATAGCCAGGGACTTGCTAATATGTCGAACCACTATTCGAAATATTCTGAGAGAATATAAGTAAGTATTTATTTATAACGAATTAGTACATTATAATTATAAACATAGTGGGTTTATGCAAAAAAAATTGTTATAAAGTTTATAACATTTATATTTTAAAGATAATGATACGTATGGTATAAAGTTTTACGGCTATGTAATGCTGTTGTATCTCGGGGTTATCAACAATTTAGAGCAAGTATAGAAAATATATGACATGCAAAAACAAAAATCTTTCATATATTGCTCTGAAGAACTTTTACAAAATGTAGTAGATTTGTTTGATTTTTTTTAGGTTGCATCCATATAACATAGTCCTCCATCAAAGTTTAAATGCTCGCGATTTCGATCAGAAACTGGATTATTGTAACTGGCTGTTGCAAATGATGGAGGAAGATCCTGGATTACTTTCATGTATTTTGTGGTCAGATGAGGCTTCATTTAGGAGTGATGGTACTGTAAATCGCCATAATATGCATTATTGGTCTGAGACGAATCCGCGTTGGATGCGAGATGTCCAATCTCAGGGTCGTTGGTCTATAAATGTGTGGTGCGGAATTCTAGGTGGACAAATAATTGGGCCTTTTATTTTCAATGAAACTCTTAATGGTGAACGTTATCTAATTTTTTTAAGAAACGAATTGCCGCTTCTTTTAGAAGACCTAGATCTAGCAACTCGTCGTGATATGTTTTTCCAACATGACGGGTGCCCGGCGCATTTTTCTCTGAACGTTAAAGATTTTTCAGACCAGACATATCCTGACAGGTGGATAGGACGTGGAAATCTATTTTATTGGCCAGCCAGATCCCCAGACCTGACGCCTAGACTTTTATTTGTGGGGGCGAATAAAAGATCTCGTTTTTGACACCAGACCCACTATAAGGGACGACATGATTGAGAGAATAAGAAATGCCGTTCAAAGTATTTCGATGGCAGAAGTGAGACTTCTATTCAATCCACTCGCATAAAATGAATTCTTGCATCGAAAATGATGGACGACATTTATCTATATTCTAATTTTTTTTTAAAGAATTGTAATTTATTTTTTGCGTTTACATTATTAATTTAATTTATTAATTACTAATTTTTATATTACATAATATATATTCGACTGAATATTTCTGACATATTATGTTGTTCCTTCATTGTGTCATTTTCACAGCTAACTTGTTTTCAACAGCTACTTTGCAAATTTCATCGCCAAGATCTGAAAATAATTCATAATATCAATTTTGTTTGCTAATATCTACTGTCAGAAAAAAGTTATCGAGTTGCGGTTTTCACTGACATCTGAACCGTTTAATTCTCTATTTCACTGTATAAAAATAAACGTACCATTCCAATTAAACTTTTTAAGGAAAACACGATATTTGTTGACATGTCAAATAACGCCCTCTAGTGGCGACGGTAATATTCAAATGAAAACACGGTAAAGCGCATTCGATAGAATAAGAAAATCCCTTTGTAACGAGACCAAGTGTGTTAAATTCCGTTAAGTCTAATCGGAGTAATCGACATCCCCCACCACTTTATTTTTGAAGATAGAAAAGAAATTGTAAAACTAGTAAGATTCGAAATTCTCCCAGGATTACGATGCATATATTTTTAATGCCACTTAATTGGGGAAAATACGGAAAAAACCCTAATTTTCTGTTACGCCCCCTAGCGACCGTTTTAGAAACTCGAAAATATTATCCAGTGATTTTTCAGGGTCACTTTACCTGGACAATTTTTTCCCTAAACTTATACGATGATTAGTTTCTAAGATATGGCCGGCGTCCATTCTTAGTTGACCACCCAGTCAAAAGACGGAAGCCTAATCAATGGTTTGCTTGGAAACTTTTCAGTGTTACCAATGGTGCATTGACGACACATTTTTTGGGTCCATTTCGTTATTGTTTGCATGCTGTGAAATGTACATTTTTTAGGAAATAATACCGATAAAGTAGTGAATGACATTAGCAGTGAAGTAATGCTCCATATTAAAGAAGAATATGCGGCAGATGAAGAAGTTATGCAGATTAAAACGGAGGGAAATTATGAAGAAATAAATAGTTAGATATTTATAAGAAATAGCTGACTATCAGAACTGAAAAAGACTATTAAAATTAAAATAAAAAAGAACTCTTTAAGGACATTGCTGACCAAATAAATAAGTGCTCTACTTTAAATATAGTAATAGTCACAGTTCTTATGGGTCAAATTTATGACATAACGTTAATATATTTATACAGAAATTTAATAAAAAACTAAGTGAATACGTAACTAAGGTGAATAACTATATTACAGGTTCAACCAGTCTGTTAAATATAAATAACAGTTTTAATAAATATCTAAACAAAAATGAGATCTGTGATAAAATAATAAAATTAATAAGAAACCCATTAGTAAAAATTTAATTCATATAAAAAGATGTAATATGAAGAACGCTGATAGTTTAAATGTTGATCAGTGTGGTAAGAGCAACCCCATTGGACAACCCGATGCAGTTACCTAGCAACAGTGAAAGCATTTCAAGCTCAAATGAAGCAGGTAATCAAGGTATTCAACAAGTGATAGATCTTAAGCAAAGCGGTAATAGCGACTCAGAACTGGAACAGTTTTTTCGGAAATAATATTACGATTAGTCACGTAAATATTCAAGGACTTATCAGTAAAATAAATGTATAACAGTTGTTTTTGTACAGTGAAAATATAGATATATTTTGTATATCAGAGCACTGGCTCGTAAATAATGAACTAAGGTATATTATCTGTTTTGAAAAGTATGACATTGTTTCTCATTTCTCTAGATCAAATCATATTCTCGATGGCTCTATGATTATGGCAAAAAATTGTATTGATATACTGCATTAAACGCAATTAAAAATGTATCTGTTGAAGGTAATGTAGAAATATGTGGTGTCATTTTAGTAACAAAAAATATATAATAATCACCGTCTATCGTCCCCCAAATGCTGATATGAAAATATTTTTTACAAATCTAACACTTGCTCTTAATATTCCAGTTTCGAAAGCCGATTTTATAATTGTGATGATATTAACGTCGATTCTAATAAGGGCTCTATGGTTACAAAAATTCTTTTTGATCTATTTCAATCATTTGAATTACAAACAATGACGAATGAACCTACTAGAATATTTACCAATGTAAATGGATACACTAGTTCTAATATAATAGACTATTTAGTAACTAATATCCCACATATAAGTGTAAATTAATCAATGCAAACATAACTGACCATTTGACTCATATTTTTAATTTTAATAACTCGTATAGTCCCAATGCACATAACGACCAATGTTTAAAAAAACGGCATATCTCTGATAGTAATATGCAAAATTCGATGAACTGATTAATGTTAGAAAGTTAGGATTGCATATTTGAATGTGACATAAATAACGCATTTGCTAATTTTATTGATTGTATTAAGTGGCACTTAGACGTTTCATGTCATTTTAAAGTATTTAAAATAAATAACAAAGAAACAAATGATCACAAAGGCTGGTTGACCTCAGATATTATTCAAGATGGATGTGAATTAAATTTATACTGTCTAAGCATTAACATAGACTCACAAAATTATTATATAACGGCACCAAACAATTATACAAGAATATAAAACAATCAAAGATTAATTTCTATCAAAATAAAATAGAACATTCAACTAATAAAACCAGGGAAACGTGGAAAATAATTAACTGGTAAGTTGGGCAGAAATAAACAGCACAATAATATTACATTATATTCTGATAATGTTGTTATAGATGATACAAGTAAGCTGGTTATTTATTATATTTGGTTTGCATTTTTCTGGTATAATAAAAGATAAATTACATAGTCCCTTTGGACAAAATATTTCTTTACCATGTACACTCTCTAGCAGGAATCTACAAACTTTCTTTTTTACACCAGTAACTGAGATAGACCTAATAAATATTTTTAATAAACTCAAAAATAAAAACTCATTTGGAAACGATGAACTTGGTTTTAAAATGATCAAACTAATCAAGGACAATATTACCTCACAGGTAAAATATTTGATATTTTTTTCTATTGATAGTGGTTCTTTCCCAGAAATTTTAAAAATATCTCGCGTATTTCCTTTATTACAAACAGGTGATCCTTTAGATATAGACAATTATAGACTAATAACATTGGTTAGTTCTTTATCTAAAATTATGGAAAGAGTTATTTATGACCAGTTGTCATTATTCATTGAAAAATATGAAATTTTGACATCATGTCAACATGGTTTTGGAAATGGCAAGTCAGTAGAGACTAAGGCTGGGAATTTTCCAGATTTTAGTATTCGAATATTCGTTCGAAAAAATATTCGAACTATTCGAATATTCGGTTTATTCGAATTATTCGGATATTCGAATTATTGGAGTATTCCGATATTCGAATACCTATTCGAATAATCCGAATTATTCGAATAGGTATCCGAATAATCCGGATCCTCGAATATTCATTATTAATAGGTATAGCACTAAATACTAGTGAATAGTGAATACTCTATTTGAGTATTTGGTTGGATAGACCACAATAATAGTTGTGACATAATCCACTAAGCAGGCAATTTGATTTGCTTTCCATACCCACAATAGGGTATGTCTCCTGTACATGTGCTTGAAGGGTCAGAATTATTTAGTTAGTATTTTATTTTAGGATTGAGGCGCTATTGTTCACATTTAACTATTGAAGCTTAAATAAAACGAAAACAGAGCTAGTTTATTATACTTCTGTGTCATAACTATTTTTCCTTTTCGAAAAAAATAAAAGTGCTCTAAAATTAGAATGTTTTTAAAAAAGACGCAGATTGTGAAGGTAAAACAAATACATGAAAAGTAAATAGTTAAATATTTACAGGTTTTCTAAAATTTAAAATTTAATTTTAACCCCTGCCTTAGTACAGTAAGAATAAGGTCGAGACGAGAAAGAGATGGAATAGTTTGACTGGGAGTAAAACGCGCCACTAATGTGGTCTGTTTATATATTTGGATTTTAGAATAGGTACCTACATCTACCTACTTTGGTTGGATGCATACTGCATACCTATTCGTACATAATTTAATAATATATTTTAATATTCAAATTTACTCAAATATAATCGAATATTCGAATACTCGAATATATTCGAGTAATCGAATATTCGAATATATTGGAGTATTCAAATATATTCGAGTATTCGAATATTTCGAATAATCAAATAATTTTCCATTAGAATAATTCATATTCGAATACTCGAATTATTCGTATTCGATTCCCAGCCTTAGTAGAGACTGCTTGCGTCCAACTACTTGATAATATTTATAGTAATATAGATGTAGGTAAATATGTGGTCTTGCAGTCTGATCTATTTAAGGCTTTTGATACCTTAGATGTGGATTATTTAGTGAATAAACTTTTTAACATTGGAATACGTGGTAATATTCTTGATTGAATTTGTTCATACCTATTAGATCGGAAAATAATGGTAAAAATTGGTAGTCACCTTTCAGATGAATTTATTGTATCCTTGGGCATACCTCAGGGATCCGTACTTGGGCCTTTGCTTTTTATTTTGTATGTCAACGATCTGACCAATCACATAAGCAATGGCACAGAAACCATATTTGCAGATGATAGCACTATAACAGTCACAGATAACAATATGGAAAATTTAAATACTAAAATTATTGATGATATTTTACACAAGTTGTTGGCTGTTAAGGTAGAAATTATTTCTTCAATAAAAAACAGAATTGGACATTGGACAAACATTGGACAAACCCAACAATATTTAAATAAACGTATAAATCAACATAAATTGTCAATTAGAAATTCCATAACAACTCCTAATCATTCATGTAGCACAGCATTAACAGAACACGCCATAAATAATTCACACAGTTTTAACTTTCCGGATACAACCATACTGCATAAAGAAAGAAATACCAAAAAACGCATGTTTTTGGAAATGGCCGAAATACAAAACAACAAAAAAACAGTAAATTATCAAACAGATATAGAAAATCTAAGTAGCATATATCGCAATCTTATTCAATAGTAACAATTTTTTAAACATCCTGTATATGTGCTAACTGCAAAACCTCTTCTCAACTCCTATCCAATATCATGTGAATGTTTACAATAACTCTGTCACTCGGACCATAAATATACTTCAGCTGTTATAATTACCTACTCTTAAAAAGAAACACATCAACGACCACACCAAATACTGATCATTCTCTGCCTAACTCGTCGAACTACACGTACATCACATACCCATCAAATAAAAAAAATTATGAAAAACAAAATAAAACCCACCCATACAATGAAATTAAAATAGGAAATTTATATTAGGTAAGAAAACACTTTTTTTAGATATACATTCTGTCACTAATCTAATTTACGACTTATGTAAAACCATTATTTTTAATTATTTTTAGCTTTTAACCTTGAAAAAGTCCGAAAACTCGGACGAAACGTAGGACAAATTGTTCATATACTTGGCTGGAAGTCCTCTAGTAATAAAAATAGGAAATAAGTTTTTCTGTTTTTTATTGAAGAAATAATTAAAATTATTGATGTGCTAGATCACTTTCTGCTTGATGTGATAGAAACAAACTTATATTGAATGTATCGAAGACAACATGTCAATTTTTATAATAGAAAGCCCTGCACTTGGCAGAACTATAATTTTGCCAATACAAGTAAATTTTTAGGAGTTGTATTGGATGCAGACTTGTCCTGGAAATCCCAAATTGATATAGTAAGCAAAAAGTTAAACCAGGCATACTTTGTGATTATTCAAATGAAAAATGTCCTGGACATAAAAGGCTTATTAAATATTTATTATTCTCTCGCATATTCACATCTAAATTTTAGCATTATGTTCTGGGGTGCAGCCTGGGAAAGTGCCAGAGTATTTATTTGCCAAAAAAAGCTTATCCGACTTATATTCAATCTGGAATCAAGAGAAAGTTGTTTACAAAGGTTCAAAAATAACAAATTGCTTACAGCACCATCAATTTACATCTATGTCTTTACTTTGTAAAACGAAATTGATATATTTTTAGAATTACTTCTTCATATCATCATTATATAGTACAAGAAGTAATGATCTAGTGCTACCAATCCATAATTCTACATTATTTGAAAGATCACCAACTTACTCGGGTATAAAATTTTATAATTCTTTGCCATTGGAGGTGAAAAATATTGACAATTTTAATTCATTTAAATTAAAAATATGTTAATAGACGGTACTTTCTATAGCGTGGACGCGTTTTTTAGCAGGTAGATTAAATATATTTTTAGAAGTTTTATATTCAGATACATGAAAATACATTTTTTCTACTTGTAAGTTTCTTCTACTGTAGGTTTTTAATAGTTGTAGTACCATACACCTTTTATATGGATTTTAACTTTCTTTGTATAGATAATAAGTTTTAATGTTTACATTATCTGACATCATTCTTGTATATGTGTACCCTGACTTATCCTATGTCATGTGATCTAAAGGACCAATAAAATATTATATTATTATTATTATTATTATTATTAACTGTGGGATTTAATAAAATCCATTCGGCGTGACTGTAACAAGACTCGCATAGTTGGAGAACTGTTAAGACAGCAAGGATATGAAGTCCTTCGTTTACCACCATATCATTGTCAATTTAATCCAATGAGGGCTATCGTTTTTAGGCTCACCAGTTGGCGCCACTGGCGAGTAAGGTCGCTGTCAAAACATTTGTTAGGCGCGGAACAACTTTATAGGGTTTTATTATAATTATTTCGTACACCAGTAAATAAAAAACTTGTTAATTATGCCTCAGTGTTGTGCAGTTCCATTTTATTTGGAAACAAAAGGCGGACATATGCATCCGAGAGACAAAACTCGCCTAAAACAGTGGTAGGTAGCGATTCGCAGGGATAACTTTACTCCTTCAAAACATTCGTGTGCTTGTAAGGAACATATTAATCCTGACGTTTATGCGTCACCAAAGGAGTCTACTACAGAAAATCGTAAGTAATAATCATGCATATTCGTTGTTTTCATCATGCTCATGCTTGATATTACCTAACTTTAATGACATAAGACACCTCCGACAGATACAATAATTTCCCTACTGAACAAGTAAATTACTACCTTCCTCTTCTGCCATCATTGTATTAAATGTTTTTCAGTTAATTTTCATAAAAATTATTAAAAACTAGCGTTAAAAAGACATAGTAAACATTAACGTTCAGTGACATGGACCTTACCCCTCACCAGCGCATCTCTCAGAGAATTCAAACGCGGTAACCTTCATTGAAATGACATGGCACGTAACGAAGGACTTATAACAAACACACACGCCCTTAATCTTCTTCCCTGAAGCAGACTGAAGATGTATGGCTTGATTCCTTGTTAATACTGCTCAGACATGGAAAAATTATTGTTGTACTGTTGATTTCAATAAAAACTGGTACACTTTCTTTTAGCTATGTAAATCATTCGTTCTTTGATTGATATTAATAATCTTACAAATGTCACTTTGACGTTAATCAGTGGCGTCATTATTAAAAATGGTTCGACATCTAACAGATATTCAAAAATTTCGAATTGTTTCTAAAATTGAAGATGGTTGGTCCATAAGAAGACTTGCTGCTGAATACAATGGGAGTAAAACCACGATAATGAGTGTTAAAAAACAATGGGAAACCAACCAAACGGTATCATGTAAAGTTGGTTCCGGTAGGCCCAGAAAAGCAATAATCAAGAAGATGAAAATCTTATAAATTACCTAATAGAAAACCCTTTTCAGACTGCAGTAAATGCAATTTCAAAGACAAATTTCCCTGCTTCGGTATCTACTGCTTGCAGAAGAATAAAACTACAAAGCGACTTGAAGAGTTGTTCAGCGGCTAAAAAAATACAAACTTTCAGAAGAAAAGAAGCAGGGTAGGATTATTTTTTTCACTCAACTATATAATCAATGATGAAAACTTCTGGGGACAAGTTGTCTTTTCTGACGAAAAGGTTTTTTAAATCCTGTAACGATGGACATGTTCGCGTATATAGGCCTCCTTCCATTAGATACGACGAAAAATATACTTTCGATCCACAAATATCAGGAAGGTTTTCAGTAGTAATGCAAATTCCCGTTACTTTTTAGTAATCATTGGTAATCGTTACTTTTTTCATTAAATAATCGTTACTAAGTATTCGTTACTGACTACCAAATGATTACCTACTTATGAAACGATCTAATAATAAGTATGTTCCTTTTAAAAAGCGTAAATAAATAAATAAAAAAACAATAGTACTTATACAACTTATATAGGTACGCACTTATTCACTTAATTTCTTAACATCCCACTGAGCTAAAGAAAATTCGAAGTAAATAAGAAAAATATAAATATACCTACCTCTGTACGGGTGACGTCTTTCTTTGCAATGTCAAAGGAGCCGCAAATAAAGCCGTCTTTTTTATACCCGTAAGTAAATTTGCTGAATCTGTATGATGCATTATTAACAAAATACATCAACAATTCTCAACTAAGAAAATACTATTAAATAAAATTATAACATATCCCTTTATACTTTTAGAATATTATTCATTATTTGAAGCTGTTTGAATTCAAAGACGGCGGCCGCCTTTTAGCATTGTTTTTTTATGAGCGATAAGGCAATATAGCGTCACCGATAACGGCCAGTCGGATCGACTGATGTACTGTATTGCACGCATTCAACATTTCGAAACTTGACAAGTATACATGTAATCATATGTGAAATAGTAACGAATACTTTTCAGGTAATCACTGGCACTTCGGGTATTAGCGAGTAACGATTACAAAAGTAACGAATGATTACTACCCGTGCATCACTAGTTTTCAGTCAATGTCTGGGCTTGGATGAGCCTAAATGGGTTAGGTGTGTGTTGGAACAGTGGTGGTCATCTCAATTCCATTAAATATATTGAAATATTAGACAATATTATGTTGCCGTCAGTAATAGAGGTGTTTCCGGAAAATAATTTTATTTTCCAACAAGACAACTGCTCCATACATACGGCCCATCGTGTCAGGCAATGGTTTCTTAATAAAAACATAGAGTTGTTACCGTGGCCATCTAAAAGTCCTGATTTAAATCCAATTGAAAACGTATGGGGACTAATGGTGAAACATATAAGAAAATTAAATAACCATCCAAATAATGCCCAAGAATTTGAAGGGATAATTGAAGACGCTTGGGAAAACTTGTCGCAAGAAGTTGACCTTGCAAGAAATCTGATTTTGTCCATGCCTGCAAGACTTCAGGCAGTTTTAGACGCTAATGGAGCAATGACAAAATATTAGTTAATTCTGTATTACGTAATTGAAGTTCATTTATTTTATTTTTTTTATTGTATTTTTATGTTCAGTTTGCATTGTTTACATTTTTTTTAAATCTCAAGTGGTATTTTTGTGTTCTTATTTTAAAAATAGAATTATCATTATTCAGTTAGTATTTTAATTACAACCATTACAACAAATATATTTTTTTTAAACAATAATATGGCAGGCTTGAAAATGTTTTGAAAAAAGTTATTTTCTAGTTATTTTTTAAAACTCCATTTGAATAAAATAAATGAGAAAGGTTTATTTAATAAGTTTAAAAACACAAAGAAAACCGATCTCCTCCAAAAAACCCAGGTCCGTCCGGGGTAAATCACCACTTCTCCACCCCCCTCTCGACATGCCTGGCCAGCCCTATTTACAGACATATGCACACAACTAAACTATTAAGATTTTCGATTACAAGAGTTGTACCAGTTTTTTTTTAAATCAAGTGTACATATTGTGAAAATTTGGTGAGGGAGGAATGGGTACGGGAAATGGGACAAACATCTTTTTGAAGATATGCCGCATTTTCTCACTTCACTAGCAGAACCTGATTCAAATTCAAACGATGAAAAGGAATCAGACTCAGACAGCGAAATGATGGAGGAGATTTAAGTCAGATTCAATATAAAAGAATGATCTCGGTTTTTTATTTTAGGAAATTATTATTTATCATCAATAATAACTTTAAACATGGTCGAAAGTAACATTTACTTATTATACTTGTATCTTGTAGGTATTTATTGTATAATTGTTATAAACCATACATATAGATGGCTAAATTTGGTTTAACTGAGGATTTATAAGTTGTTATTTTGTTAATGCATTATTTGTCACTACCAATTATTATATTTATTTGTTTATTTGTCATATAGGTATCTATTTGAATGTATCAGTGTTATATTCTATTAAAATATTTTCATTGTTATTATTTGTTTATATTAATTTTCTTGATTACCCTTGTGACGTACTTACCACAGCAATGCTTATTTGCGTGTGTGTGACGTGTCACTTTGGCATCCTTCAGTACAGTATACTTTGAACTGTTTTATTACGGTAACGGTCTCGAGCGCCAGTTACTATTTTAAAGTATAGGAACACCACTTTATTCTATCAGCGATGTGGGTAACTCAGCGAAGAAACGGAATGTCAGGCGGTCTGTGTGTGTGTGTGTGGTTGTCGTTTGCGTAGCAATGGCCAACTTCACCTTACCTGCCGAAAGTAATTCTCGGTGTACAAGCAAATTTACTTATATCTTTGCTTTAATTAAAAGGCAGAAGTTCAACTTCAATCACTCTAATTATTTAAGACAGCTTCACAAAAGAATAAAAAAGATAAATATATACACAACAGTTATGTTATAATGCAACATGTCAACCTATATTACAAATAAGCAACCAAAAAAATCAAGCAAGAGGTTATGTAATGCAAAAGCGGTGATCGATTATATCAAGCACAGCTAAGTTACGGAAACTACTACTACGGTATTACTATCAAATTGTTCCTACCTCTTACTTGAGCACTCACCGAGTCACCGGAGCAGAAGTGATTCTTCCTAGCCGTGTCCGCTGTTTTGTTCCCGAGGGACGGCGCGGAAAGTCACGTGACTCTGCGCGACAGTCAAAAATACGATTGCTGTAGAGGGGTAAAATTCTTTAAGCAACCTCAGCGAAAAACGTTAAAACAAATTTTCTACGGTATTTAATATAAACAAATGTTTATCAAATATATTAAGGCTGGGAATCGCTTCCTTATAATTTTTAAACTATATTTCCGAAAAGAAATAATTTAAAACGGACAAGTACTAATATTTAAAAATAAATCAATTACTCATTCGGTGAATTATTAAACAAATAGAAACATAATTCGTTATCACGAATAAATGATTTCAACTTGCTTTGAAATCAAACTAAATTATATTAACCTTATTTCCTCTTACTTGATTGAGTAGAAAACGATTTATCATTAGAATAATAAACAACCCAAGATTACTCTGGAAGGAAACCGGTTTGAAACAAGGATATTTGAGAAATAATTTTTATTCCAAATACTGGATTTGCAAACTAAATTTAACTTTGGTTCAAAATGGTTTTAAAAGAAATAGTACCACAAGGTATCGTATACAGGGTGTACCAAAGTGACGAAGAACCCATTTCGGTCTGATTACAATCGAAAACTATTAACGAAAAAAAAACACTCGTTACACCCTTTTAAAATTAATAAATATAAAATGTCTGTAACTATTATATGCCGTTATTATTTTAACTTAATTGACTTTCTGCGAACCTATTCCACTATATTACAAAAACAATGAGACCTCTAGAATTTTTTATAGTTAGAAATTTAAAGTCTTGTTGACATATGACTGCCAGTATACCTGACCTTACTATATTTGATGCTGTGAAGCATAGTGAAAAATCACACAAAATCAAAGCCAAAGGAGGAGAACTAATAAGTTCGAAACCGGTCTATGTCTGGTTAGGAATTGACAAATGATATTGGCTACCGATCTATCATGATTTGAAGGTATAATCCAATGCAGGTCGGGATATTTGCCCTCTGAGTAGTTGTTTCGTTCAAATCATATTTAATAACAGTAGTTTAGTCCACCTGGGCCAGAGGTCGCCGCTCTCGGTACTTGCCTCGCAAGTTGCTATCCGCCACAGAAAGATCTATGAGGTCGGTCGGGTAGTAGCATTTGGACCATATGAGAAGTTTCACATACCTCTCACCACTATTCGCCCAATATTTAAAAATCGTAAGTTCAGTTTCAAATAAACCGTGGAAACAAAAGATAAGAAACTGCCAGAAATTGATATTGACTGTGACAGTTGTGACAATTATTAATTGTTTTTTATTGCACGTACAGATAGATAGATTTATTCATGTTTTTACACGTGTTTGCACATACGTCAATTTAAAGAAAATTTGTAAGATACTGTCATATTTAAATATATGTACCTACACGCATACAGTAGGGGAAAAGGTGGATGATTCGCCATGTTTGTATATTTAAGCCTATTAAAAATACGCAATATGATATATGTTGTATTCACGTTATCTATATGACAACTTTAATATTTATTTAACATATTTCAGCAGATATTAAATAATACAAATAAAAACCTACCTGTTAAAGGCAATTTTGGGTAACCTTACAGTTTGCTGAATCTACCCCACTAGTGAAGTAGATTAGGCCAGGGGGTGGGGTACTTTCAGCATCAGTTATAAATAATATAAAATACTACAAAACAATGCGCATTTATTCAGAAAAAGTATTTTGTGGTTTTACAACGGTAACGGAAAGTTCTATTAAAAGTAACATTAAAAAATAAAGCAGTTTTCTTTGTGTTTAAAACTATCGAATATCAAAACCCTTAAAACTGTAGTTAATTGTGAACTGAAAAATGATGAGGTTCTATTCTCGAAAACTAAACGAGATATTTGAATTCTGTAAAGGCATTCACTAGAATATATAAATGACCAGGTTTGGGCAAGAACGGTCTTACTCCATATTGCACAGCAACGCCATCTATACTTCAAATGTGGAGAAAGACCGTTTTTGCTCAACCCTGAAGTCATTTATATATTCTAGTGAATGCCTTTTGCAGAATTCAGATATCTTTTAGTTTTCGAGAAAATGGCCGCGGAAGTTTTAAGTGGGACACCCTGTACATATATTGTTTGCACTGGCACAAACTTCACACTAGTAAGTGCAGTTTTCTATGGTACAGTATTCGGTGTTCTTGTCTGTAATAAGTTTTGAATAATTAAAATCATACGGTTTAATTCGTACATGTATGGAGTACGATGAGACAATATCAGCATAAGAGAATGTATCGCGAACTGAACAGTCTAGACTCGACTATCTATATCCAGCGTACATACAAAACATGTACGTATTCTGTCCGGCGGCGCCCACTGCATCAAAATCAATGATTGGTCATTAACGATTGGTTGTATACCCTTTCACGTTCGTCACTTCTCGGTTTGACATTTATAAGCGTAGAACCACATAGGTTTGACTAATCCCAGTGTGATAACTTCAAAACCGTCGAATGATGTAGGATTGGGAGGACTAGATAGGGTTAAGAAATAATATCAGTTTATCAGAAAAATATTAATATTTATTGCTACTATTTAAAAACAAGACAGTAACAAAAACTAGAGAATAATATCAAGGAATATGTACGATGGCGAGCATAGAAACTATACATACGAGGATAATTTGTAGTATTCGAAACTCATCATTGGTATCTTGCTTATCTGAAGAGATATACTTATTCTTTCTATAAATGCACAATACAAAGTAAATAGTCATATTTCTTAGATATAGGGCATATTTAAATCGTCACTTTTTTTGTAAAAAAAAAAAAAAATGTATGTACATAATTTAATCTGATGTTATTTCTAGGTAAATCATGAAAAATTTCGCTTCCATTTGAAGCTCTTGATAAATTCGTAATTAGTACAAGGCGTTTCCATATAATTGGCTATTTGACTCTTATTTTTAAATCGTTTTAAAATGTTCATATCGTACTATTAGTCCACAGGAATTTTTATTTCGCTTAAATGTAATCACTTTATAGGATAAAATGGCATTCAAAATTTCAAATATATAACGTGGCGCGAAAACACGAGCCGCCATGTCACTATCTACTGTGACGTCATTATTGTAGTAAACAAACACGCGCAAGTAACGCTCAGTATCGTTTTCTTTTATTTATCATATAAAATAATGAATTCTCATCATTATACGTGGTGTTTGGTGCTGAACTGCAAGAGTACACGACACCACAAAAGTGTTGGTATAAAGCACAAAAACGTTTCACTATTCGAAACCTGTGGTGCCATCTCTCGTAGAAGTTTGTACTACAACGTAAAGTTGGTGACACTGCAGTGTTGGTATTATCATGTTATATCCGCTATATGTAAGAAGGAAATAAAAGTCAGCAGAGGTATGCGACTTGTTCTACCGACCTCGCAACATCAGAGATGGAGTGCGTTTCCATAGGCATTGAATAAATTTCTTAATAGACAATAAATAGTATCAAAATTAGAACATAAGTTAACTTTTAACAATAAATGGTGGTATTAAAAAAAATTAAAGAAGACAACAAATTATAATTTTTCCTGTTAAATAAACCTTGAAAATTTTTAGTGCCTATCGGGAACTCTAAATTCGGTGGCAAAAATCCAGCAGATGTCAATCACCAATCACAGATCATGTGATAGCACAACCAATCACAAAATAATATTAATTAAATTAGACATTTGACAGTTTATTCAGAAGCCATTTTAAAGAGATTTGTTTGAAATATTTGTGAAATTTTATATTTATATAAACTCAGTTTATACTAAATAAAGTGTTTATTATATCGTAAGTAAAAATATTTTTATGGTACCTATTGATGTTTTATTTATGTACTATAAAAAAAGTCTTAAATTCCACAAAACCTTCAGTTCGTCCATTAGGTTTTAATTTTAGACTTGGTTTTATTATTATCAATTTTTGGAAAGTCAGTGATTAAGATACACTGTAGTCACTGATTGAAAATAATTTCCTTATTTATATGGTGAATTCTAATCGAAATTGTCTTAAATATTTTAGGTCATGAAGGTCAGCAACCTTTCGATGACAGAGCCGGTGAAGTTTTCAAAGTTCTATAATTTCTGGATTTATCTTTTATCTGTACTTATGGGGTAAGTTGTAATATTTTTTATACATGAAACTATGTGATAATTTGTTTAATGAAGAAACTGCATGTATTTACATAATAAATAAAATATTTTACATAAGCACAATTGCACCTATAAATGACCGCCACCCAATAAATGACCACCCTGTATTGTTTTTCTGTTATTAATATTATTTTATACATTTTCGCGCTCTTATTTGACTTGATAAGTTATACCAACCATATACAATTGGTAAGCTATGATTCATAGGAAAAAATGTTGATAATTATGTCATTTGTCAAATACTTTAGTTCAGTGTGTGCACTTATAAGGTTGACAAGTAGGATTTTGCTGACAAAATACTTAAGGGTTTTGAGAAACTGAAAAATAGATCAAAAGTGAATTATCGCAAAGGTATGTAAAACTTTCTATTTGAACTATGTTTTAAACATTAAAGTTGTATAATTTACTACCAGAACTGAACTGGGATAATTTTAGGTTAACCATGTGGCATGGTCAGTTACTGGGACATTTTATATGATCTTGAACTAATAAGTGACCAGGGGGTCACATATTAGATTGCATCAATTTGTTCATTTTCCTATTTTTTTTCGGCTTATAAATGTTTGTAATTAAGAAATAAACAAGTTGTATAAATTTGGAGAAGATTCTTGCATTGTGTCCAATAAGTGACCATGGTCAGGTATTAGTACGGTAAAGGTGGTCAGGTATTGGGACATATGTACTAAGTACTTTTTTTGTTAGATGCCACAGACAACGATGCTGTATGATAAGGATGCTTTGCAACAAGCATTGCAGGAAGTGAAAAATGGTGTTCCTGTTAGAACAGCGGCCAAACGTTATGGAATACCAAAACTACTCTTCTGTATAAATCTAGGGGCGACCTATCTATTGAGTGTCGAAAAGGTCCAGCTACCAATTTGACTGCAGAAGAGGAGACATTTTTGGTGAAGTGGTTACTGTATATAGGCGACAAGGGTTTTCCCGCTACAAAAACGCAACTATTGGATTCTGTAGAAATGCTAATTAAAACCACAAAACGGTCAACTACATTTAACAATGGACGTCCTGGGCGTAAATGGTACAATTGTTTCTTGAAGAGGCATCCGGTTATAGCTGAACGTATTGCTCAAAATTTGACAGCAGCAAGAGCCTCTGTTACGTAACAGAAAATTCGTGCCTGGTTTACCGAAATTACACACTATATGGAAAGCGAAGGGTTAACGGAGATTTGGCAAGATCAAAACGTGTCTTTAATGCTGATGAAACGGCATTTTTTTTATCTCCTAAAGGTGAAAAGGTGCTTGTGCGAAAAGGAGAAAAGACTGTATATAATCATATCAATAACGACGAAAAAGAAAATTTAACCACTCTTATAAATGTAAATGCCGCAGGGATGATTGTACCTCCTATGATTGTTTTTAAGTACGAAAGAATACCCCCTCTTATAACAAACTTGATGCCAGCACAGTTTGGTATTGCTAAAAGTGAATCTGGATGGATGACAGGTACAACGTTTTATGAGTATATAACTAATATATTTCATCCCTGGTTATTGAAAAATGAAATTACGTTTCCAGTAGTCTTATTTGTTGATGACCATAAAAGCCATTTGACCATGGCCCTCAGCAATTTTTGTTCGGAAAAACAAATAATATTAATAGCGTTGTATCCAAATGCAACGCATTTGTTACAGCCACTAGATGTGGCTGTATTTAGAACTTTAAAGATTGGTTGGAAAGAAGAAGTAAAAAAATGTAGGATTGCAAACAATGGTGCCAAATTTAAGAGAGAGCATTTTGGTGCCGTGTTAAAGACTACCATTGAAAAGTCAGTTTCCAAAGAAACTGTAGAAAATGGGTTCAGATGTACAGGTTTATATCCGCTCAATCCTGATGCAATAAAATTTGAAAAGTACTTTAAAGGTGTCATTACTGAAGAAATTCAAAGTAAAAAAGAAACAGGTATATTTATTAAAAAGTGCCTGGAATACTTGGAAAGTTGTATCCATGAAGATACTTTAAACGAATTTAAAAGATTTGAAAGTGGTGAATGGAATGGAAAAGTTGAAGATTTATCCTTATTTAAAGTATGGCGAAAAATTTGTGAGGATACAAGTGAAAAAAATGAGTGAGAAAGAAATTGCAAATGCACTTGAAAAGAAAAATTCTAGTGAGGAAGAAAATGACAGAGAAAGTAAACAGAACCAAGAGGAACTTCCTGATGTGTCATCATTAAAGGACCAACACTATAATGTTATTGAAAACAATGAAAATAACCATGATGAAGTCTTCCAAGCATCTGAAAAAACACTTGCCAATTCTCCGCGTCCTTCATGCTCAAAGTCTATCATTGTTCCCTTCGATGTACCATCTCCTTTCAAAAAATGTTTATTTTGACCAGAAGCTGAAAAAAATTGTAAACCAAAACGAAGCAAAGAAAAAATTCCGTATGTGGCGGTTTCCCAAGACTGGAAGGCATATCATATCAAAAAACAGGAATTGAAAGAGCAACAAGAAAAAGCTAAAGTAGAACGAAAACGGCAAAGAGACGAAAATAAAAAAAAGTCTTCATGCAAAGAAAATAAATAAATTAACAAAAAAAGATATTCGAATCATCATCATCATCTGAATCTTCTGTAGAGGTCAACTTAGAGAGCGAAGATGAAGCAGATGACTGGCTAACAGTGAATGATGAAATAAATGCTAATGATTCTTCCGTGAAAGATGTAACAGTTGGAATGTACGTCATTGTTAAATATAATGATAATTATTATCCCGGGACAGTAGTAGAGAAAAAAGTAGACCAAGCTTTAGTATCTGTCATGACAGCTAGTGGTATGAACAATTGGAGGTGCCATATACCCAAAGATGAGATGTGGTATCATAATGATGAAATTATGCAAGTTATTTCAGAACCAGTAGCTCTTAATAAAAGAGGAATGTTTCAAGTTAAAGAACTGGAGAAATATAAACCTTACTACATTCCAACTTAATGTTAATAAAATTTAATCAAATAAAGTAAACTTTCATTCATACTTAAGAAGTTAATAATTATTTTTCCTTACGGTCACTTATAGGTACAAAAGTAGGTCATCTATTGGATTATCGATAATTTCATATGGTCAGTTATTGGGTGTCTTAACATGCTACAATTAAGTAAGAATATTTTTATCATTGTAAATTTATTAATTGAACTATATAAATACATTTGTAATATATGAGTTATTTAGTGTTTTGATATATATAACAAAACGCATTTGGTTGATAGGTAATGGTTCTGTCTAATAAAAAGCAAATAATTTTGCTTAAAGGGTCACTTATTGGTACATTTACCAATAATATATTTTAATATTCCTAAAATTGATCCGTAGTATATGTATTGTTGATACATTATGTTAAAATGTATATTTTATATAAACTCGCCTGTGACTAGTTGCAAAGTTACATTAATTTATCCATTAATATATCTATCATCTGAAACTAGTCGATTCACTATTATAACCTTTTTTCTGTTCTGTGATTATAACTACAAACTTATGTTTGAATTATATTTATTTTTATATTATTATACAGACAAATTAACACAGATTTGTGTGTATTATATTTGCCACACTAGGTAAAGTGATCATCCTGATATAATCAAGAAATATTCTCATTATGTAGGTATTGATTTTTTCATAATGTAATTTTATCTCAGTTTTTAAATAAAAAATATTTTCTTGCGATCTTTATAAAATAAACAACTATGATGAAAAGACCCACTTCTCCACATAATTTATCGACAGACAGAATCAACTGCGGGCAACTGTGTCGGTCAATAACTATGACAGATTCTATTGTTTATCAGTGATGTTTATCAAATGGGATTATTTTGTAGTCAAATCAGGTGCTTAACCTTCTTATTTTTTTGTTTGCTTGCATGGTATAGCAGTCTGACACCTGCACTAATTTCAATTTCATAAAAGATGGTTGCCTTACAGTGATTTTAGACCTTAAAATACAATATATATTTATGTTGTTTTAGGACGTATGATACAGGCTAAAGTGATAATGGGGTGAATCGATTTTAGAGGAAGGTAACCAACCATGAAAAGAGGTAATTCTACGATCGGTATGTAATAATAAAATTTTAATGTTTCAAAATCAACAAGAACTAGCAACATTTAATTTTTAATAGAAAATATTATATATATATATATATATATATATATATATATATATATATATATATATATATATATATATATATATATATATATATATATATATATATATATATATATATATATATATATATATATAATAAAAAAAACATGCACTCATTTAATTTTTTTCTGTTCATAAAAATTATTTTTTAAAAAATAGTACATTTCTTTTTTTAAAATTATTGCTGCCTGCGATTTCTGATCTAATTTTTTTAACATTTAAAAATTTGTGTTTTTCTAGTTTATATTATAAAATTACATAGTAAATATTGAACATGTCTGAGATATCAGCCCAGACAGCACTCGACGTCTCTAAGACGTACATTTTACGTCATATTTTGGTAGGTACGTCCCAGACTGTAATATGTACGTCTTATGTACGTACTAGAATGTACGTCGAATGTACGTCTGCAAAATACATCTTTAAGACATACTTTTTCCGTACAAATATTATGTAATGTTTATGTTTTTTATATATTGTTGGGATATCATGGATACAGTTCTCTGTGTAATATATACATGATTTTTTTCAAAAATACCTTCATGAATATAATTTTAAACTCAACTTGAAATAAGCTTATTTCAAAATTGAGTGAAATTATATTCATGAAAGTATTTTTGAAAAAAATCATGTATATATTACAGAGAACTGTATTCATGGTATCCCAAAAATATATAAAAAAACATCAACATTACTTAATATTTATAAATGGTAGACATATATTCACCACAATAATAAGATAAAATATTCCCCTATTTTAAATTGCGCGCTGAATACAAAATGCACAACGCCGGTCAACTCGACCAATTGCAGCGCTGCACCAATATCCGGCAGTGCACACGGCACGTATGTCACACGGCATACACGCAGGTGCATGTTGGAACGGACGGAACTATTAAGTGTCAGACAAACTATTTTTACTAACACGATGATCGTTATATATAAAATAAAACATGGGTTATGGCCACACCATCTACTTGAAGATTTAACTTTCGTTCAAGACATCCATAATTACGAAACAAGATCGAGAGGAAATTTTTATGTTGACACTGTTAATACGTCGTATAGCCAAAATAATTTATTTCACAAAGGTCTAATTGAATATAATGAGTTACCAGAAGAGGTAAGAAATAGTGAATCGCTTTTATCCTTTAAAAAGAAATGTAGAAATTATTCTATTGAGCATATTGATATATAGACAATTATTTTTTGTTTTTTTTTTTCTTTTACTCTTTTGTATTTTATAGTTTAATGTAAATATTGGTCTCGATATTGGTCTACATATGTTTATTTTGAGATAAGTAGGTGTAAATTTAAAAAAAAATGTCAAATTTAGCTATAAGCTATTAATAAAGATATTTATTTATTTAAGCAAATAATAATTTTTGTCTTGATAGAATTATGCAATTCATTAATGACTTCTGATGCTACTGTTTTTTAGTGATAAAGTATTTAGTTACATTAAAAAAGCCTACCAACCGTTTTAATTTTACCGAGTGATATCAAAAGAATATCTACATATTTAATATTGTGATACTTGTTATAAGATAAAGTAATAGTCTTTTGGTAGTTCATTTGACTAAAGTTTATTAACATATTGTAATTCAATTTGTTAGAATATTTGTCATCTAGCTGTAACAATATTAATTATGATGTAATTGTTACAATGTGATTCGGAAATAAATAATATTAACTAAAATATTGTATATTTTCCCTTTTACTCTTATTTTGTAATATTATATATTAAAAGGCGAAGACGCATTTTTTAAGTTGTTTTGCCATTTACATTTTAAGGACTAGTTTTCCATTTCTTGTTACATTTATTTAGTAGATAAATTCCATGGAAACAGTAATTAATAATATTTTAGTAATTGTTTCCTCGGAATTTATTAATTAAATAAATGTACAGGAAATGCGGAAAAGCGGCCCTTATAAATGAATAATTTATATTATCAGAGAAAGGCATAGACTTATAAAAATTAAAGACACTAATATACCATATCAATTTAACTACGACTATGTCCGGACAACCAGCAAAATGCCGTTTTTGGTTCCTCTCCTTTCGTGTCATTTGTGGCTTATTCGCCTCTCTCTCTCGATTCAGGGCCGATGAACTTCTTGAACTTGCGCAGAAGAAATTTTATCGTATCTCGTCCCTCGCTTCGTAATCGTCGCCACTCGCCTGCTGCCGCCATTAAATTTGTTTGATTGTTTACAGTTAGAGTGTTTATAAGAGAATCGAGTTTTCAAATATAATTTTTGTGATTTTATGTAATTAATATCTGTTCACGTTAGTTATAGATTTAAAAGACAATTGTGGTATATATTGGATTGTGCCAAGGACCAATTTTATTCTTCGTCATGACTCGGTGTTGTGTTTGTGATGCGACTTTAAAAAATAATAGTAATTTAACATTCCATGCGTAAGTAACATCAATCAATATTGTTAATTTAACGGTTGATGAAATGAGCATAAAATATTTCGTTGAATTTAAAGGGGGGAAATATCATGGTTTTGTTGATTTAGGCAATAATTTAGAGGGTGATGGTGATGTCAGGCCCGAGGCCAAAAATGCATTAGTATTCATGGCTGTTGCCATGAATGCTTATTGGAAAATACCTTTGGGCTATTTTTTAATCAATGCTCTATCCGCAAGTGAACGAGCTAACTTATTAAATACTTGTTTTGAATTGCTACCTACATGCAAATGAGGTAATATGTCATTCACTAACTTTTGATGGAGCCCCAGTAAATATATCCATGTGTAATGCCCTTGACACCAATTACGATGTGGGACCAAATTTTAAACCATGGTTTTTACACAAAACACCCACGAAAAAATTCACACTGTGTGGGACGCATGCCACATGGTTAAATTAGTGCGTAACACTTTAGGTGACAGGAAATTATTAATTAGTCCAGATGGGAGAGAAATACGATGGGCTTACATCGAAAAATTATACGAAGTGGAAAAAAGTCAGGGTTTAAAAGCTGCTACAAAACTAACTTCTCGACATATTCACTACCAGAATGAGAAAATGAAAGTTCAGCTTGCAGTACAAACGCTAAGCTCAAGTGTTCATGCAGCCCTTTTATTTTGCAAGAAAATAAATATTTCTGGGTTCCAAGGTTGCGATGCAACAGCAGAGTTTTGCCTTATGATTAATCATATTTTTGATATATTAAATTCGAGGAATTTACATGCCAAAACTTTGTTCAATAGAGCAATTTCTGCTCAAAATTACGAATTTTTTAAAGGCAAAATTAATCACTTCATTAATTATTTATGTCAAATAAAGGATTCTTCGGGTAAGCTAATTATTGAGTCCAACAGAAAAACTGGTTTTTTAGGGTTGATTGTTAGTTTAACCAGTTTATTAAATTTATACGATGAACTGATCAAAAATAAATATATGACATTTATTTTAAGTTACAAACTTAGCCAAGATCACTTGGAAACCTTCTTTAGCGCTGTAAGGAAACGTGGTGGATGGAATAATAATCCGTCCGCATTACAATTTAAAACAGCTTACAAAAGGTTACTAGTGAGGCACCAAGTTTCTGCGGCCAAGTCTGGAAATTGCGTATATTGGATGCTACTACTATTTTACATGTAGGTGCTGGCAGCTTATGCAAGACAAACGATGCTATTTTAGATCATGAAGATGAGGATTCTGTACTGAATGTTATTCAAAATGATCATGACTACATTGAAAATGTAATCAAAATGTCTAACTATTTGGAAAATGTTGTAGAATACATAGGAGGCTTTGTAGTGCGCCGTGTAAAAAAAAACATGTGACAAATGTCAAAAGCAGTTGTTTGCAGATGGGACGAAGTCAGTTTTGTTGCAACTAAAGTAATGTGGGGGTTTATCTGTTCCCAGTGAGGAGGTTACAATCTTATGTCTTACCTTGGAAAAAATTATTCGCCAAAATAAATGTATTCTGCGTACAAAGAAACATTTAGCAGATATTTTAATTAATAAATTATTAAGAGAGCGAAATAATTTTTTCGAAAATGTAATTATGCTGGACCACATTAGAGGTCAAGATATTTTGGAAAATCACAGATCAATTAATTAAATTAGTTTCAAAAGTCTACTTAAATGTAAGTCTACATCATGAAGGACGATTAATGTCTGAGAAAAGTGGCCCAAACATACGTCAGAAATATACTCACTTGATTTTGTATCAAAATCAGTAATATTCTGCCCTCCTAAGAAAAATCGCCATATGTATAGAAATTAAAATTTTGTTTTTAGGAAGTATTACTAAGCATAATGCCAAAGATTATTTTACATAGATAGTCGGCCACTGTATAAAAGTTTATCCCACTTGGGTTCCCATTTTTCCAACTTCTAAAGACAGAGAGATACCAGAATGAGAAAAAAATATTCCAAACATATCACCGATGATTATTTACACGTTTTGAATATTTATTCTCAATCTGGCACCTCCATTCGTTTCTTCTACCACTTTGCACGATTTACGTATTTGATGTTAAATACTTCGTTTTTAAAAAGCGAATAATTTCGAAAAATAACCAACTTTATTATTAGTATTTAAATTAACAAGCAATGGTTCAAACAATGAGCTAAATCTGCCTTGGTAATCGCAGTTACATATATTTATAAACTCTGCTTTGCAATGTCAGCAGAAGCTGTAATCGTAAAAATGATATCAAGTTAGCATTCATAATTCGTCCATCCCTAAGATGAAAACAAAGGGGTAGGTTTGTTTTCTTGTTTGATATCATTTTTCGAATTATGGGTTACAAATAACTGGGTAATCTTATCTTTATTTTTTGATAAGTACCTGTATAATATATATAATAATATGATAATAATTAAAGTTATACAAATATAAAGTAAAATATCATTAGTTCCAAGCTTTTGAATTTCTTCTAAGTCCTGAAGGTGAGTGGTTTCGGCAACGCGATAAATATCGTCTAATTTATCGGTGTGTACTTCTTGTAGTACCATGGGTAACTCGTTGTGTGATAACATTTTTTTTGTTCTAATAGGTAGGAGTTCGATGGGTTTTCCTTGGATGGAAATGGCATTATTTTCGAAGTTATAATTATTTATGTGAATCGAACAGCTTTGTGGTAGGTAGATTAGATGTGGTTCGCTTATTTCAGCAAATTCACTTTCGGGGCATAATTTCTGTACCTTTGTTTTGTTTGCAGGTATTATTATAATGTGGGCGTCGTCCACTGGTTCGACTATGGTGGATGTGATTTTATGCACCTGGATAGTGGGGCAGTTATTAAGTTGATTTCCCCTAAGTACATGTGGGATACAATCATCCTGGAAAGGTGGTTGTTGTACAAAGTACACGCACAGGTCTTCAACCATCGGGCATGGATCTCTGGAGTAGTAATGGTTTGTCGAGTTCATCAGGATGTATGGTTTTGGGGGTACAATGATTTTATTGTTAACGGGGATCGGGAATAAGTGATAATAATCATATAGATTCTCGTCCGTTATAGGTATGTGGAAGATGAAACATAATTTGTCTAGTATGTAATGAATTTCTACTTTTATAATTTCTAAATAAGACTGTTCGAACTTAAATGTAGGTAATCCATTTTTATAGATTTCCTGTATAACATTTTTCATTTGTTTTATTTCATTTAGGGGCAATAGGTTATTATGTATTATCCCTAGTCTGGCGAATAATATTGAGTTTTCGAGTGTATCTAATATTTCAATTATATTCTGGCAATCAATTATCATTACGTCTAGATAATTTTGAATATTTAGGAACAGTGTATATTTATTCAAATTGCTTTCCAATGTTCTCATCTTTTTTGTTGATTATGACCTGATTACTTATTACCGTGTTCAGTGTCTCTTTACTCTCATTCATAAAACTTTTTATTATTGTAATATAGTTTTCAAGATCATGGTGTAACTTTTTTTGATTTTTGTCTAAGGTGTTAATTGCATTGTCGTATCTTTCTGCGTCGTCTGAGTCTAATAAACCAAAGGCCCATTTGGAGCCTTTTCCTACAATATTAAGTAGTCCTCGTTTTGTACGTAAGTTGAAAGAGGGTTTTATTTGGTTTAACTTTGTTTGGGCCTTGTCTCTCAAATAGTTTAAGTGATTATGAATTTCGTTTATTGAGGGATATAGTTCATCCTTTTTGTCGATCATTGGTACTATCGATCTTTCGTTTGTTTCGATAGCTCTCAGAGGGTCGATAAAAAGATTTAAATCAATATATTTTATAAAAGAGTGTTTATGATTCGTTACCTTGGCTTTACTGATTAAGAAGGGCAGTAGGGGGTTAGTTAAGGGTGTCAATTTAATTTGTAGATGTACTGGCATCATTTGCAGAGTGAATACTAGTATTTTCCACATCTGAAACAGATAATGTTTCTTTAGATCTTAGTCGTATTGGTTTAATTTCTTGTTTATGATATATACGATTATCTTTGGTTTTTATTTTATTATCTAAGTCTTTATCAATTATTATTTTTTTGTATTTTGGGGCTATTTTTCTACGTATATTTTGAAGTAAGAAAGCTTCAGTTTCTGGTTTAAATACAGGGAATTCGGTTCTGTCTTGATTTTGTCTGGTTAAGTCTTTTACCTTGTTGTTTTGTTTATTTATAAACTCGTTCATAACTTTCATATTTCTTTGTTGGTTTTCAATATAATCTGACATTATTTTATTTTCCGAGAGGTTAAAAGGCGTGTCGAACTCTAAGTTTGCTTTTATGATTTGAAAAGGTGTGTAACGTGTAGAGGAATGTATGGTATTATTATATGTTAATATTGCAAGGGTCATTAGTTGTTTTATATTTTGTCTTGGGCTTTCTAGTTCTAAAGCTCGTAATTCTTCTATGAGTGTGGAGTGTAGTCTTTCAATTGGGGCATTACTATTTGGATGTCGGGTTGTGACGTGATGTAATACTATGTTATGTTTTTTGCAAAACTCTGAAAATAGGTTATTTTTGAATTCGGTACCTGGATCACAGGTTAGTTTTTTGGGAATACCGTAATGTGAAAAGAATATCATTAATTGATCTAGGATATCGGTTGTTACAAAATGAATAGGGTGTGCTTGTGCAAACTTCGAGAAAGAGTCAATTACCATTAGGAACTTTTGTCCGCTTATTGAGAAAGTGTCAATATAAATATGTTCGAACGGGTGTTCGCCTATTGGGGTCGGTTTTAATTCAAATTTAGGGGGTCGTCTTTCGTACTTTACTGATTGACAAGTTATACAATTATTTATATAATTCGTTATGTGGTTAGTCATTTGGGGCCAATAATAAGTTCTTGTTAGCGCTGTTTTCGTTTCGGTTATACCTCTGTGTGTGGTTTTTGTCTCATGGTGATTTTGGATGGTTTCTAATTGTTCGTCTTTGTCAACTATTTCTTTAACTATTTTGTTTGTTTGAATAAGTTTGTATGCTTTATCGTTAAAGTATTTTTTGTAAATTGATTATGACATTGTGTACAAAATTTGATTGTATTAGTAGGCCATAAGTTTTATTTGGTTTAATATAATTTTTAAACGTTTCTACTAGATGTTCTTCAAAATTTTGAATGGGCAATGTCACTTTTATTCGATCTTTAACATTAAAAGGTTTTTCAAGCTTAATTTTTGGTTTTATTAAGTCTCTTGTTACGTTTAGTATGATCTGGTTCCTAAATCCATTTATCGGTTGTTCGGTTATGGGTATATTTAGTGTGGGGTTCGATTGGGAGGAATGTACTGTTTCATTTGAAGGGTTTTTCTGTTTTATTATGACGTCTGAAATTATGTTTATTTTTTTTTGTGTTGTCTCTGGATTTGTGTCTAATTGTTCAATAGGTGAATTTTCTAAAGTTATTAAATCGTCCAAAGCTATGTCGGGAAAATCATCGGTTATTCTGTTTTCGCTAGCGTCCGCGTTACCTATCATTGATTGTGTTTCGATCGGGTGTATTTCTATACGCGATAGGGCGTCTGCAACTTTATTTTCGCTGCCTTTTTTATACATAATTTCGTAATCATATTCCATGAGTTTTAAGCGCCAGCGCATTAATCTAGAGTTAGGTTCTTTAAGGTTATTTACCCATTGGAGTGGTTTATGGTCCGTGATGATGGTGAACTTACGTCCGAATAGATACGGACGGAAGTATTTTGTAAAATTTACGATACTTAGTAGTTCCTTCTCTATGGTGCTATAATTTTGTTCGGCGTCATTAAGCGTGCGACTTGCGTAAGCAATTGGTCTATCTTTTCCTATCGGGCCCTGGGATAAAACGGCTCCTATGGCGTAGTTTGAGGCGTCACTAGTTAAAATAAAGGGCTTTTCGAAGTCCGGGTATTGTAACAGGGGTTCATTGGTCAGAATTGTCTTACAGAGTTCGAATGCATTTTTAAACTCATTGTCATGTATTATTTTAGTACCTTTCTTTAAACACTTCGTTAGTGGCTTTGTAATTTTTGCGAAGTCTTTTATAAACTTGCGGTAAAATCCTAATAGTCCTAAAAAAGATTTTATTTCTTTTGCTGTGTTTGGTAATGGGAATTTTGAAATGGCTTTTATTTTGTTCGGGTTAGGCCTAATTCCTTCCGGCGTAATTACGTGCCCTAAAAACTCGACATTTTGTCTTAAAAACTCTGACTTGTCTAGTTGGATTTTTAATTTCGCGTCTCTTAGTTTTTTGAAAAACTTGTTTTAGATTTGATATGTGTTCTTGAAGGCTGGTTGAAAAGATAATAATATCATCCATATAGACTAGGCATATGCGGTTTTGTAAATCTTTTAATACGTGGTCCATGACCCTTTGGAAAGTGGCTGGGGCGTTTTTTTAGCCCAAAAGGCATACGAAGGTACTCGTAGTGCCCGTGCTCTACGTTGAATGCGGTTTTTTGTACGGACTGAGGGTCCATTTCTATTTGATGGAAACCGCTCGCTAAGTCTAATGTGGTAAAGTAATTACACTTCCCGAGTTTGTCTAGGATGTCTTCGATGTTAGGTATCGGGTAGCGATCGTCAATAGTCTTGTCGTTTATCTTCCTATAATCTACAACTATACGCCATTTTTTCTTGCCGGAGGCGTCCGCTTTTTTTGATACAATCCATATCGGACTTGACCAGGGGGATTGACTATGTCTAATTACTCCGTCGTTAAGCATTTTATTTATCTGTCTATTTACTTCTTCTTTGTGACAAAAAGGGAACCTATAGGTTTTAGTGTGAATCGGTAATTCGTCCGTCGTTTTTATTTGGTGTTTTACTGTATTTGTAAATGTTAGTTTAGAGTCGTCATTATGAAAAATGTCGGGGAAGTTTGAAATTAATTTTAAAATGGCATTTTTCTCTTCTTCATTCATGTGGTCTATTCTGATATTATTTAACATGTCTGTATTTTTTTGTATTTGTCTGATAATTGGGCATAAAGTTTTCAATGTGATAAAAGTCAAATTGGTCACCTTGTAGCTGTTGGGCTTTAAAAGGTCGGTTAAATTCTAGACATATAGTTTTGTCTGTAACATTTTGTATTTCAAATCTAGCATGGTAATTTTCTGCAACCGTAAGGGTTTCAGCGATATAAAATCCATTAATATTAGTTTCGGGTATTAGTATTTCTCCATAAGGTATATTTACTGGGAATGGTCGTTCTAGGCATTCGCGAGGTGGAATTTCTATTTTATATTTGTTTTGTGAATTTTGATCTCTGTAATGAAATGGTATTTGTACTGTATCGTTAAATAGTACCTGGTTTGTAAAATCCATTGTTAACTTGAGATTTCGTAACTCGTCTAGTCCAATGATGCCGTCAAAGTAGTCAGAAAATGGGAACAAAGTGAATTCTATGTTACCTTTAGTTTGAAATTCCTCAAATGCAGGAATTAATGCTTTGCATACTACTTCGCGATTTCCCATTGGTGTTTTTAATACCGAAGGGGCTTTGTATATATATTCTGGGAAATATAGTTCGGCAATACTAGGTCTTAACATTGAGACATTACAACCTGTATCTATTAGTAATTTTATATTGGGTTTATTTATTTGAATATACGGCAACGCGTTTACATATGCGTTAAGGGCTATATCTGGTCCTCTGTATTCGAAGTACTGTGAAAATTTTCATCGTCATTATTTATCTGTTCGCTGTCCGGATTTTGCATAAAATTTAAGAAATTGTCCGTGTATAATTCTGGATACATGTCTGGAGGGTACTCATTAAATCGTTCTTTCATTTCGTCATTAAAATAGAAAGGATCTTCTGAGGAAATATTATTTAATTCTTCAGCTATATATTTGGGGGTTGGTTTAGGTTGAAACCACGGAAATTTACTTTGAATTTGTTGTGCATTCAAAGGTCTTTGTTGGGAGAAGTTATTTTGTTGTCTTTGTGTAGAAGATTGTCGGCTTTGTGTGGACATTGGTGTTGGTTGGTATTGTCTAAATTGATTTTGTCTGAATACATTACTGTTATTCGTGTTTTGTCTAAATGTTTGCGAGTTTGTTGGGAAATGTTGGGGAATAAATCTCGGCTGAATATTTATCGGTTGGCTGGGAAATACAGGTTTCTGATAATTATTTTGGAAATTTCCAATTGGCATTTTATAATTTTGATTTTGTAAATTTGGAAAATTTGGTTTTAAAAATTGTGAATTTACTTGTTTTTTCTGCATACGACTTCTAAATTCTAAATCAGCTTCTTCTTCTCTGACATAGCCTATGGCTTGTTCAATGCTATTTGGGTTTTTACATTTAACAATTATTTGTGTATTTCCGGATAAATTATTAATGTACGTTTTTAAAGCAATTTTTTCATAGTATTCGATTTTTATTCTTTTGGTCTCAATATTCTCACCAATTTCGTTTAATTTTGCAACTAGTAGACTTCTAAGAGTCTGTAACCTTAAGCCAAATTCTATTAGATTTTCATTTTTATTCAGGGTGGTGGACATAAGGTCATTAAGTAGGGTGTCCTCGCTACGTCCGTCTGAGAAAGTTTGCGTCAGTATTTGTTTAATCAAGGGCCAGGTGTTTAATTCATGTCTGGGGCCAATAATTTCTGAAGCGTGCCCTCTGAGGCGTGAAACTATCGTATTTACTACACATTTATTAATTGGGTTATTAAGCTCTCTTAAATTTTGAAATGTGGACACTAGGTCCTCACAAGCTCTTATGAATGGTGTTAAGAGATGTTTATCTCCATTAAAAAGAGGAATATTGTCTGAGTAAATTCTGTATAAAGATGAGTCCATTTTTTTTTTTATGCAAGTATGAACAAAAATACCTATATGTTACGAAGGGTAATGGAATCTGACCACTTACCTACAAATATAAGCAAATCTTATATTTGTCACTAAATGCCTGTTCTTATGATGAGTGTTGGAATCTGACCACACACTAACAATTGTAGAAAGTCTATCAATTGCCACTAAGCTAAAGTTGTTTTTATTCCTGTCGTTATGATGGATACTGGAATCTGACCACGTATCAATTATTATAAGCAAGTCTTATAATAATCACTAGACTATGAGAGCGTATTAGTTGAATTATAAAAATTGAAGAACATTTTTTTTCTTCAAATAAATATTTTAAACTGAATAGTATTTTTTTTCAGTCGAAAACAAATGAAAAATATGTTTCTCTTAAAATTACGTGTATCTAGATTGATACTCTACAGGATAATTATTTTTGTTAAATAAAACCTTGTAGTTGTTCACAATGAACGGCCTAATAGCTACTTTTTTCCGGAGAGAATCTAAAATGATTTTTAGAAACTTGGAAAGAAACAGAAGGATTAAACTCGACTTACCTCGATGGTTTGCGTTGTCTGTCCGTCTGGAGATTCGTCACTGCTGGGCTGGAACTCGAACTTTCACTTTTCTAAACTTTTGAGCAATAAAGAATTGAGATTCACGATATTTTTCCGTAAAATACCTTTGCTCATCCTACCGACTGCGCCATTTACGTATTTGATGTTAAATACTTCGTTTTTAAAAAGCGAATAATTTCGAAAAATAACCAACTTTATTATTAGTATTTAAATTAACAAGCAATGGTTCAAACAATGAGCTAAATCTGCCTTGGTAATCGCAGTTACATATATTTATAAACTCTGCTTTGCAATGTCAGCAGAAGCTGTAATCGTAAAAATGATATCAAGTTAGCATTCATAATTCACGAGTTGGTTTTACACTTATGAGCGATGAACTTCTCGATAAGCGCCAACCATCTATGTGTATATAAATCTTTGAAAATGCTGTGTCTATATATGTAACTACTACTTTGTTAATTTAATTTTTTTACTTGTTTTCTCTTATGTGATGTATAAATTGAACAATATGTGTATTTATTGTATTTGTCTACAAAATTGCCAATAAAATCAAACTGTATTCTGTATATTATTATTGTTATTACTGTATTTAGTGTACTTATATATCTGTTTTTATCTTTCTTAATGGTGTGGAAGAGCGTTTGTACGAACCGAACGTCACCCTTTGTGTTGTATATTATGTATATGTTATATTGTATATTATGTGTATGTATATAACACAATAAATATTCTATTCTATGTATTAAAGTATACATAAACATAATATGTAAATGTACATACACATTATGTATTTTTCTATTTTTTTTATCATTATTATGGTGCCCTTTTATTATAAACAATTTAAGTTTATAAACTCTTTTATTACCCACGCACAAATATTAATTTTTGATATTTACTGTGGTATATTTATGTTTATAATAAACACTTATAAATGTATTGTATTTTTTTTTTATTAAAATAAACGTTATTATAATGTAACATGTAACCCGCCCCTTCCCTGGTTCTCCATTTTTTTGGTAAATTTTTTCATATCTTAAACCATGGGAGATACGATAAAAGTTTATACGAATAATTTTGTAGGGAATTAAATTCCTATAGTAATCAAAACTTTGCGCCTCAGAAACTGCAATTTTCCTTATCGGAATCTGATATTAAATTTATAAAAAGCAAAAGTAAAAAAAAGTGGCTGGGTCGAGGAACTGAACCCGGGACCTTGAATCCAAAAACAAAAACCCTAGAACATGATCCTACAGCTCCTACTTGTTATTGGAAATAGACTTGTTATATATAATAAAATACTATTTCTTCCAGTGCATTGACCGAGAAACGAGAGAGAAATAAAGCTAACCCTGAAGTAATACAATAGAAAGAGATCAGCAAAATAAATGTGTCGTGGATATGTTTCGGACACCATTAATCAATTGTCACTTGGTCTATATATCCGAGGTCTGTGGAGAAAGGTCTCTGTTTAATCTACATATTTGATTTAGTTCTTGCCACCGAATTAGATGGCGCTATAAGATAAAAACGACACAGCTGCTTCTATCCTCCACTATTGGTTTGCCATTCTTTCTTTTTCTGTTCTGTGAAAGTCAGCCTGTGCAGAACAACAATCCTGTGTGTCTCATTTTCACGAATAACAGGTTATGGGCCCAAGACCACGTGGTTCCACGCTATAAGTGAAATTTGGTATTTTTGCTGCACAAGTATGAATACAAATTACATAGTAAACGTCCCGAAACTAAAAGGACGAGAAAATTATGGAGATTGGGCGTTCGCAGTAGAACAATTTCTTGTACTCGAAGGACTATCGAAATGTATTACAGAAGTGGTTACGGAAAGTGACGCCAAGGCAAAAGCGAAGTAAATATTAACAATCAACTCTTCGTTGTATATTTATATAAAAGAAGCGAAAACAACGGTCGAAGTTTGGACAAAGTTAAAGACGATATTTGATGATTCCGGTTATAGCAGAAAAATCAGTTTACTACGAAATTTGATTTTCACGCGTTTAGAACATTGTGAGTCTATGGCAATTTACGTGAACCAGCCAAAAATTACGCAGTACCGGGTTTAACATCGATGATGAGTGGATAGTGGATAGGATCCTTGCTGTTGGCGGGCTTACTGGAAAGATTCGCCCCCATGATTATGGCAATAGAATATTCTGGAATCACCATATCCACAGACACTATAAAAACGAAGTTACTAGATATGGAGGTTGGTAACTCAAGTCAGTGCATTCGTAGCAAAACGTTGGTACGGACAGAAAGGACGAGGACAAAATGTTGGCAACATTGAAAACGTTGCTGTCAAAAAAGTATAAGATGTTATAACTGTAAACAACTAGGGCATTTTAAAAACAAGTGTCCTAACCCCCAAGCCCAAGGAAATGTTATTTTTATACATCAAAACAGTTATATTTACTTTTGTAGTTGTCTACTCTATTGACTTTTTTTGGTTACGTTGGTAACATCCTAGTTATAATTTTTTCTTTGTTATGTTGGTAGAGTTTCCTGTTCAAGTTATGTTATATTTCCAGGAAATATTTCCTTTCTTTAATAAACAGTCGAGATCGAGCAGTCGTAGATGATACACGTGTTTTATTTCCTGCTAGCTCTGAACAACAGGTTATGGGCCCAGGACCACGTGTTCAACCAGTAACGAGTTTTTACGAGGTACGGGAAAAATAGCGGGAAGTTGTGTCCGTTTTATTTCGTGGTGTATAACGTGCTCAGAAAATCTCAGGACTCAAAAATGGCGGTGAATTTTTGGTCTAGTGTTCCAAAACTAAAAGGCCGAGAGAACTACAGCGACTGGGCGTTCGCGGTGCAGAACATGCTAGTGTTGGACGACCTGAAAAGTTGCTTAAACGGTACTGAAGCGGACACAGTTAAAGATGAAAAAGCCAAAGCAAAATTGATTTTGTCAATAGATCCATCTCTATTTGTGCATGTTAAAGACGCTACAACGACAAAGGACTTGTGGACCACGCTTCAAAAGCTTTTTGATGACAGCGGTTTTTGCCGCAAGATTGGTTTGTTACGTGCGTTGATCTCTATCAGACTTGAGAGCAGCGATTCTATGGAGGCTTACGTCACTCAGCTCATAGAAACAGCACAGAAGTTAAAAGACACGGGATTCAAAATAGATGATAATTAGATTGGATCGCTATTATTGGCAGGTTTGCCAGAAAAGTTTGCACCGATGATAATGATGATAGAACACTCTGGAATCCAGTTAACGGTGGACAGCATTAAAACCAAATTGTTAGATATGGAGCCGTCCGGTAATAAAAGCAGCGCTTTCTTTAGTGGAAAAAGGCACCAAGGTAATCGATAGGTTGGTAGCAATGGCGGTTGTAACAACACCGGAAGTAGTTCCGATGCACCGAAATCAGTTGGAGCTGGAAATGTCAAAGGAGGCGGTCCTAACCTAAAAAATGTGAAATGTTATGGATGCAAACAAATGGGGCATTACAAGACTAAATGTCCAAATAAAAACGCCAATAATGGGAATTTAAATGCGTTTAATGTCGTCTTATTAAGTAAGCAATTCAGTAAAGACGATTGGTACGTCGATTCCGGCGCGAGTGGACATTTTACGGTTAATCAACATTGGTTAATGAATGTCTCGGACAATGTTGGGTTACAGGACATTGTAACAGCTAACGATCAAAGACGTCGTGTGTAGGCGACGTAAATATTGTGACTGTTGTGAACCAAAATAGCTTTGATATCACAATTACTAAAGCTATGTATGTTCCTGGATTAACAACAAACCTTTTGTCAGAAAGTCAGTTAATCAGTAATGGAAACACGGTGAGATTTCAGCAGGAATGCTGTAAAATCTATAACAAGGCGAATGAGCTAGTAGCTATAGCGGATTTGGTCAACAATGTTTATAAGTTAAGAGTCAAAACTGTTAAAAAGGAGGGCCAGTGTTTGTTAACGTCATCAGTAGCAAGTGCCAGCAATGCAATATGGCATCGTCGACTAGGGCACATCAACTACAAGGATATGTGCAAGATGCAGGCAGGCGTTGTTGAAGGTATGCTTTTTAAAACAAAAACAGATAACACAAATGCATGCATTGTTTGCTGTGAAGGTAAATAATCAAGAAATTCTTTTAAACATCAGAGCCAGTGCTTTGTTGGAGCTTGTGCATGCAGACGTTTGTGGCCCGATGGAAAATAGATCAATTGGAGGTTCAAAATATTTTTTTACTTTTCGAGGATGATTATTGTAAAATGGTTTTTGTTTACTTTTTAAAGTTTAAGTCCGAAGTTTTTAAGAAATTCCAAGAATTTAAGGCAATGGTAGAGAATCAAAAACGCTGTAAAATAAAAATTCTCAGATCTGACAATGGTGGAGAATTTTGCAGTGATGATTTTGAAAGTTTTTTATTAAAAAATGGAATTGTGCACCAGAAAACTGACCCTCATACTCCGGAACAAAATGGTGTTTTAGAGAGAATGAACCGTTCCATAATTGAGAAAGCAAAGTGCTTATTATTTGATGCTGATTTAGATAAAAAGTTTTGGGCGGAAGCTGTAAACACAGCGGTGTATTTAAAAAACAGGTCAGTGGCTGCAGGATTGGTTGAAAAAACGCCATATGAAATATGGAATGGCAGGAAACCTAATTTTGAAA
Source organism: Rhamnusium bicolor (assembly GCA_029963845.1). Taxonomy (NCBI): domain Eukaryota; kingdom Metazoa; phylum Arthropoda; class Insecta; order Coleoptera; family Cerambycidae; genus Rhamnusium; species Rhamnusium bicolor. The sequence continues at coordinate 677,951 of JANEYF010005711.1, read as the reverse complement.
ATATCAGAATTTTCGGCAATACAGCCATGGTCCACATACCAAAAGCAAATAGAACGAAATGGGAGAAAAAATTTAGAAAAATGATTTTAGTCGGTTTTGGTGAAAATACCGAAGGATACCGAGTTTATGACCCAGAGATTGGTTCTGTTGTGACTAGCAGAGATGTTGTGGTGATAGAAAAAGCTGAGGAAGTCCCAATAATAGTAAACTCAGACCCAGTGGGGGTGATGGGAAATATTGCGGAAGAAAATACTGAAACTAGCATCACAGATAGTAGTGAAACCAGTTCGGAATCAGAATATAATTTCAGTAGCGACACCAGTGACACTGATTTTGTGCCCAACGTAATCATCAGAAATCATACTTTGGATGCGACAGTATGTCGGTCAAGCCGAGTACCTAAACCCAAGAACTTTGAGGACTTTATAACTTATATGTGTGCGTCCGGTGAAATGGACCATGATCCAATTAGTGTAAACGAAGCCTTATCAGAACCAGAAAGTGTACAGTCACGACAAGCAATGAGAGAGGAATATCAATCATTTATGGACAACGAAGCATGGGAACTTGTGGATGTTCCAGATGGTGCTAATATTGTAGACTGTAAGTGGGTGTATAAAAGGAAGAAAAATAGTGATGGCAGTGTGCGTTATCGTGCGAGGCTCGTTGCTAAAGGTTATAAATAGAAACTTGGTGTTGATTATGAGGAAAATCTTTTCGCCCGTTGTAAGGCACAGTACTTTAAGGCTTTTAATTGCTTTGTCAATAGAATTAAATTTAAATATTAGTCATTATGATATTATGACTGCTTTTTTAAATGGTAATTTGCATGAAACTTTGTACATGAGACAACCAGAAGGTTTTAAAATTTCTGATAATGCAAATAAAGCATGTAAACTTAAAAAGGCAATCTATGGCCTCAAGCAGTCTTCTAGAGTTTGGTATGAAAGAGTAGATATGGTTCTTAATGAAATTAATAATTATAAAAGGTCTGAATTAGAGTATTGTGTTTATGTTAAAGCAGATGCAAATAATTTAACAATTGTGGCCCTATATGTGGATGAGTTTTTTTGTTTTTTCGAATGATTCTGTAGAAACAGAATTATTAAAATCTACTTTAAGTAATAATTTTAAATTGAAAGATTTGAGAATTGTTAGAGACAGAGATAAAGGCATTATCACTCTAGATCAAACTGAGTATACAAAAAAATCCTTAAAAGGTTTAATATGAGTACTTGTAAGGCAGTATCTACGCCTTTAGAAACAAATTTGGATTTTAGTTTGCAAGTTGAAGTTTCCAATAAAAATATTCCGTATCAGCAGGCAATTGGCAGTTTAATGTATTTGGCAGTACTTACGAGGCCTGATATTTCTTATGCTGTAAGTTTTATGAGCCAATTTAATAATAAATATACCGAGTATCATTGGAAATGTATAAAAAGAATCTTTAAATATTTGCAGGGTACAAAAAATTTTGGTTTAGTATTTAAAAAATCAAATAATTGTACTATTGAAAGGTTTGCAGATGCCGATTGGGCAGGTGATAAGCAGCATAGGAAATCTTATACAGGTTTCATTTTTAAGCTATCTGAAAGTGTTATATCATGGGAAAGCTGTAAGCAAAGAACTGTGGCTTTGTCAAGCACAGAAGCTGAATATATGGCAATTTCAGACGCAGCCAGGGAGGCTATTTATCTTAAAAACCTTTTGTATGAATAGGGAACTTGCCTATAATTTTAAAAATAAAAATAATACTAAAAAACATAGCGTAACGTTGTAATAAAACGTGTACTTCACAAAAAAATAAGATTTCTAATTCCACGCGATCAGTATGAAGGATCTAATCAGCGATAAAATTGAAGTGGCCCGAAACGAGCTACTATTGACTGTGACGTCACACCATACAATATTCGGTAGTCGTCGCGCCGGGAAGCAACACAATCAGATGTTTACCAATTCCAATTCCAATTTAAAATCTTTATTCACAATTAAGTAGATTATTTACAAATTTGTATGGGGTACAGAGTAAGATTTATATTAATATATACATACATACAGAAAAAAGAAAACTAAAAATCAATTCATTCATAAAATACTTAAAAATAATAATACAAACAAATTAACAAAGTATGACATTCTATATAAACATATGTACAATATGGTGTTATTAGACTGTGGTTGATTTGTTAGTGACTGTTCTGATATAAATATATAATTGTGTTTTATAGTACCGCTTATTGTAGTTGTACAGATATTTTAAAATGACTGAACAAGGTTTTTCAAAGGGCCAATCTGATAATTTGCCTAAAGTGGATATGTTTATGGTGACATCTTTTATACAAAATAGTGAAAGTTTTTCCCTTGGAGAGGTCCGCGGGGTCAAGGCAGAGAATTATGTATTTTTTAGCTTTTAGTAATAATTTATAAACATAAAATAGTTATGACTTGATCACGGAATAAAATGAAATAACTACAAAATGCTTAGTCGCAACTAAGCATTTTTAGCAGACTTAGTCTTATGTTTGAAAGAATTTAGGGTAATTCTTTACAACAGCCACTTCTATATTTTTCGTGTTTTTTTTTGTACACACGTGTAAAGTGTCTCTATAGAAGACATTTGCTGCAAAGGAAATGTTGCGCAAATGTATAATTACCTATCGTAGGTATTTTCGTATTATGTTTTGGGACAAGGGAAATAAGTGATTGTGTCGTGTTATCATTCACATAATAGATAAATGTAAGATTTGAATAGAATAAATTAAAGGGCAAGGGAAAGGTATTTGCAATATACTATATATACTAGAGGTAAACATTTTACTCTTCGCAGACAGTAGTGTTATTGAACTTTTATATAATTGTTGCACATTCTGTAGGATACTCTTCGCAGTTTTTTGAAAAGAATCTTGTGTTTGTCTTATAAACTTCATTCTTACAATACCTAATATATTGACTACATATTTAATTTTCTCCCGATGGTGCCGACTGTATTGGCGAAATGCGTGGCAGTATATTTTATAGTATAAACTAAGATTCATTCTTACAATACCTAATATATTGATCACATATTTAATTTCCAACTTTTTTTCATCTCCCGATGATGCCTACTGCGTAGGCGAAATTTGTGGTAGTATATTTTACAGCATTTTTACTTCAATTTTAGTAGCACATTGAAAATTGCAACCCTCTGTAGATTCATATTTTTAAATAAAATGTCCTATAACTTTTTTATTTACTATTTGATTTTTTTTCAAAAACAATTGATTTCTTCCTCTAGCTAACACTAACTTATAGCCCAAATTTCAATTCGATCGGACTTTTCTTTCTTTAGTTATCGTGCTTACAAGAAACGTGACGGACGGACAGATGAACAGACGGAGGACATTTTGAAAGTTGTTCAGAATTCGATGACGAACGAAATGATTTTTTCTCTGCGAGCGATATTAACGATTTTAGAAATGTCCCGATCAAATGCAATATACTCTTCGTAATCGTATTTGCGAAGAGTATAATAATAAATAGCCGTTTACTTTCGCACCAGGAAATTACCTTTACTTAGTATCACTAAATTATATTCTATCTACTAATCTTATTTTCTAACATTGTATACACATTCTTTCTTTAATCCTATCCTAATTAAAATTCAATAATTCGGAATATTTTATTGCCCGCCTGCGAAAAACTAGTAGATAGACATATAGTATTTAATAATTTACTTACATTAAAATGATCACACACATGTAGAGACCTACTGCTCTGTGAAATGTCTGTCATTTCTTCTACACGCTTTTTGCCATTTTGATCGACGAATATTATCTTCTGGCAATATTATAAATACTTTATCTGGCACTTTCATTGTAGTATTCTTACACAACGGTACAATGCAATATTTAAAATAAGGAGTTTTTGTTTCCATTTTAAGTATACACTTAAAATTTATCTGAAATCAAGCGGTCGAGTGCTGGGATCTCCGTCGTCGTTTGTAAATTGTATGGTGTGATGTCACGACTCGTCCCGCGCTTTTGAACCTGTTTGAAACGGTTCGCTCGCGCGCGAAACTTTAATAATTTATAACAAATTTATTATTGGGAATTAAGGCGTCATATTTTGCATATCTTATTTTTTAGTATTGTAGAACATTTTTATGAAGTAAAAAAAATGTGCAAGTTCCCTATTAACGGGCAAATCAGATTGTGTTAAATTGTATAATGATAACTTGAGTGCCCAGAAAATTGCTTTGAACCCGATGTATCATAAGCGTTCAAAGCATATCGATATACGTCATCATTTTATCAGGGAAGCTGTTTTGAATAAAAATATTGAATTAAGCTATGTTCCAACTGATGAAATGGTTGCAGATATAATGACGAAAAGTTTAAATGTTTGTAAACATAACAGGTTTATGAATGGTATAGGTTTATGTGAATTTTGATGTAGTGGGGGTGTTATTTGTATACATAAAAACAGTTATATTTACTTTTGTAGTTGTCAACACTATTGACTTTTTTTTGGTTACGTTGGTAACATCCTAGTTATATATATTTTTTGTTATGTTGGTAGAGTTTCCTGTTCATGTTATGTTATATTTCCTTTCTTTAATAAACAGTCGAGATCGAGCAGTCGTAGATGGTACACGTGTTTTATTTCTTGCTAGCTCTGAACAACAGGAAAGAGGTCAAAATGTATCAAGTGCTTTCAGTGCCGTCTTTTTCAGTGGAAGTTTTAATAAATTGGATTGGTACGTGGATAGGTTGCCAGTGTCCACTCGACTGCCACTGGTGACTTATTGAAAAATAAATCCGCTGCAAGTATGAAAGAGATAATCATTGCAAACCAGACAAAAGTACCAGTTACATGTTCCGGAGATATGCAGATAGAAACTGTCGTAGACAATGAAAGTTTCGATATACCAGTCAAAAACGTAATTTATGTTCCAGAATTGACGACGAATTTGTTATCGATTAGTCAGCTAGTCAAGAATGGAAATTATGTTAGTTTAGAAGAAAACGGTTGTAAAATATTCAACAGAAACAAAAAATTAGTGGCTACAGCTGATTTGATACAGGGTGTTGAAGTTTCATAATTACTAATAATAAGAATTAAGTTTTTGTTTTAAATGTTTACGACAATCCTTGACCTCAGCTCTCCCGAATCCCGCGCTTAAGTAGCAGTACGTATAAAAATCCAGTCAGTATGCAACAGGCCGTCACAGAGCAAGGATGCGCTCAGCTTAGATAACATAAATACCTACAACTGCAACGGTCAAGGTTAATACTCAACTCAAGGCACTTTTCACGACGTACAGATTTGTATAAAGTTTGTTTGTGACATGTTGTGTGTAACATCTTGATGTAACTGTCATATCTTCTTCTCCCTGAAGTGTACCAACATTGTTTTACGATTTGTCCACATTATATTGTTTAAACCACGAGGAAGTGCAGTTATTGAAAAGAACCCAGCCCCATACAGTCCACCACACGATCGAAACATTTCTGGTCCTTCGAGCCGGATTATTGGAAATTCACGGATTAATCCACCAACAAGCAACGTTCGCCTCACAGCACAGCAAAGCCAATTTCATGTCGCTGTCGACGGCCCCCGCTCAGAGGAGCTAAGAAGGAAACCCCCGCCTTGGAGCACCTACATCATAGGCTAGGCACACCAGGTATCGCCGCACCGGCTGAGTGCAGGGACGTACAAGGTCAGACGTAAACTTACATTAAAACTTTATTTAGTGCGTTACAACGTATAAAAGACTTATTCATTTTAATAAAATTAAGATCTGTGTTGCAAATATTAAAATATTTGATTACATTTCACATTAGCGTAGGCTTTTAAAATGTATTGTTAGCTGAAATATTTAAGTATTTTGTCGTCTTAATGAATGCTTAAACTCATAGTTTATCAATCAGTTCTAAAATTGTAAGATAGGTACATTGAAAGGCTCATTTAGTCAATATGGATAATTTAAAAAAGACTCGTGGTAGGGCATAGGCTGCCATAACGAGAATTGAAACTTTCATCACTAATTCAGAAAATGACCCCACGGTTGATCTACGTGAGTACTCAATTAGGGAATCATTTTTAGAAAAGGCCTTTGAGGATTACATATTAGTTCAAAATGCAATAGAAGACGAGGATGAGTCAGAGGAAAGCGATCGGATAGAAATTGAACAGCGTTATTTAGGTCTATCAGCTAAGCTTAAAAGAATAATAAAACGATTATCTGCTGTAGATTTGACAAATAATGATACTATAAATAGGCGAACCCATGATGTCGTATCCCGAAAGAGACATGTCAGCAGTTCCAGAGAATCGGTTGTCAATGTGGGAAAAATGCACAAAAATGCAACAACATTTCTGGAAACGTTGGTCTGTCAACTATCTTAACCGGCTACAGAATCGTCCTAAGTGGACCAAACCCTATCCAAACTTAACAGAAAATATGGTAGTCATCTTAAAGGAAGATAACGTTCCATCCTTACAATGGCCTTTGGCACGTATTATCAAGGTTATGCCAGGTGCGGATAAAAAGGTCAGGGTAGTAAAGGTTAAAATTGCTAATGGAGAATTTGTTCGTCCAATCAGTAAAATTTGTCCGTTACCCTTAGATTAAAATGTGGTGTTGCTGCAACAAGGGGGGGAAGATTGTTGGAGTTTCATAATTACTAATAATAAGAATTAAGTTTTTGTTTTAAATGTTTACGACAATCGGGTCGCTTGACCTCAGCTCTCCCGAGTCCCGCGCTTAAGTAGCAGTACGTATAAAAATCCAGTCAGTATGCAACAGGCCGTCACAGAGCAAGGATGCGCTCAGCTTAGATAACATAAATACCTACAACTGCAACGGTCAAGGTTAATACTCAACTCAAGGCACTTTTCACGACGTACAGATTTGTATAAAGTTTATTTGTGACATGTTGTGTGTAACATCTTGATGTAACTGTCATATCTTCTTCTCCCTGAAGTGTACCAACATTGTTTTACGATTTGTCTACATTATATTGTTTAAACCACGAAGAAGTGCAGTTATTGAAAAGAACCCAGCCCCATACAGTCCACAACACGATCGAAACACAGGGGGTCTACAAATTAAACGTTAAAAATACTGAAAAATGTTTAATGACAACAGGAGAAACAAAAGTCACTGCTGATGTCTGGCACCGAAGATTCGGACACAGCAATAGCAAGTATTTAAATAAGATGAAAAATGGTTTAGTAAATGGACTTGATTACCCAGGTACAGCAATACTAGAGAAACAAAATTGTGAAGTTTGTTGTGAGGCGAAGCAGTGCAGATTGCCTTTCCGAAATGAAGGCACCAGAGCCAAAAGTTTGTTGGAAGTGGTGCACGCAGATATATGTGGTCCAATGGAAACTAAATCGTTAGGAGGATCAAAATACTTTTTGAAGACGATTTTAGCCGCATGGCCTTTGTTTACTTTGTAAAAACAAAGGATGAAGTATTTGAATGCCTTAAAAACTTTAAAATTTTGGTGGAAAATCAAACGGAGAAGAAATTGAAAATATTAAGGAGCGACAATGGAGGTGAATTTTGTAATAAATATGTTGAACATTTTTTGAAGAAAAATGGAATCCTACATCAAAAAACAAACCCATACTGTCCAGAGCAAAATGGGATGTGCGAAAGATTAAATCGTACAATAGTGGAAAAGGCCAAATGTCTATTGTATGATGCACGGTTGGAGAAAAGTGTTAAGCTTGAAAAAGGCTATATATGGTCTAAAACAATCTTCACGTGTTTGGTATAAAAAGGTTCTAAAATATCAGAAATCAAATTATGAACAATGTATTTTTTTAAAACGTGATGATAATTTTTTGACAGTTATATCCTTATATTATGTCGATGACTTTTTTATATTTTCAAATTCAAAAGCTGAAACTGAAGCATTAAAATGTAATTTTAGCTTTAAATTTCAAAACTAAAGATTTGGGACCGATAAAACAATGTCTAGGTATGAAAGTTAGAGTTGATAAAGAAAAGAATGAAACTTTTCTAGATCAAGAACAGTATATTAACCCACTGTTAAAAAGATTTAATATGGTCAAAGCTACACCTATAAGACTAATGTAACCCTATTACGCATATAGTTCCCAAACGGGAACATCGTTGCACTTATGCCATCTATGAATGAAAATCCAAAATTGTGGCCAGTAACTAGCAGTACAGTAATCTACTATACCCCATTATAACATAAATGAAAGAATAGTGGCGCTGAAAGTTCATAGCAGTTGACTGAGGAATTTTATTTGTTCCGCTGTCAGTTAGTTGAAGGTTATACGAATCAGCTGTTTTTCAAGTACCATTTCTAGTGTAAATTTTGGATAAATCTGGTTGCAAAAATGGTATGTATGATACTTAGAACTTATTTTAGCCTTCACATGAGTTTGTTAGGGAATATTTGTCACATTATAAAATATGATATTATTTTATTAGTTCCCAATTGGGAACATCATGCAATCTGCGTATTTTCAATTTGAATTTTGGTAGGATGACTTCCCACAAATAAGTCCAGTTTCTTTTTATGGAAGGAACAATACCTTTCTCCACGTAAGAAATATCCCATGTGATAGTGAAGACTCTTAGATGATGATACCGGCGATGTTCAAATACCTATAACGGCTGTTCAGTGTGGGACTGAGGCGGAGATTCAGAACGATGATGAATATTTTTCTGAAGAAGATAATTTGCACCTGTCACAATACTTTCTTTCAAGTGGTAATCATAATGGAAATGTGCAAATTGATGCAAATACTAATTTAGAATCAGGTACTCGGAAAAAGAAAAACAAAAAAACAGAAACGTACTCCACTAAAATGGACAAAGAGTATGACTGATTATTTTGGATGTCGTTGATAAGACAAAATTCTAGTAGAAGATACTGGGCTGCTGACACAAGGATACCACAAATTGCTGATGTAATGTGTGTCAATCGATTTGAAGAATTAAAAAGGTTCTTACATTTCAATGCTAAAACACGCAGTCTTCGAAAAATACTGATAAAATTCAACTACTGCTGGATCAAATTTTATCAGTAACAAAAAGTATTCCAATGGAAGAAAATCTATCAGTAGATGAGCAATATCCTTCAAAGGAAGAATTTCTCTGAAAACCTACAATCCCAAAAAACCCCACAAGTGGAGATATAAAATGTGGGTTCTTTTGGGTGTAAGTGGCTTCTCATACAATTTTGAACTCTTCACTGGAAAAGAGAACAATCCTGATGCTAATGTCGATTTTGGAGCAGCAAGTAATGTAGTTGTCCGAATGTGCCAAATTGTACCTGACAATATACACCACAAAGTATATTTTGACAACTATTTCTGCAGCCTGAATTTGATATCCTACCTTCACAACAGAGGTATTGATAGTGTTGCTACTGTAAGATCAAACAGACTTTTAGATTGCAAAGTTCCAAGTGATAAAGTTTTCAAAAAAAGAGGTCGCGGCAGTTATGAAGAGCAGCAAGTAAAAATTGGAAATTGCACAATAAGAACTCGCGTTAAATTTTGCAGGAAGTCTTCCTGAAAATAAGGTCAAAAGGTTTTTCAAAAGTGAAAACACAAAAAAAGATATAGCATGCCCAAATATAGTTGGAATTTATAATAAGCATATGGGTGGTGTGGACCTACTCGACTCCATTTTAGGCCTCTATCCTATCAAACTTCGCAGGAAAAAGTGGTATCACCGCATAGCATTACATATGTTAGATCTCATAGTTTGCAATTCCTGGATTTTATATAGGAAAATATTAGAACAAAATAAGATGCAGGGAGATGAAAGCCATTTTCAGAAATATACTTTATACCAGTTCAAATTTGAGTTGGCTCAGGTTCTGACACAATCAGGTATAAATGGGACTCCAAAAAAGAGGACGGCCGTCTTCTGCTTCTATTGCTCTGCCTCTAGGTAACCGTAGAGCCCCTAGGGAAAATATCCCACCTCTTGATGTTCAAAGAGATAATACAAATCACTGGCCAATTCATTCGGAGAAACGGGAAAGGTGCAAACTAGCAGGATGTAATGGTAAAAGCAGAACTTACTGTGAAAAATGCAAAATTCATTTATGTTTATACGACAAAAAAAAAATTGTTTTAAATTATTTCATGTTCACAACATATAATTTGGGAATTTTAAATTTTGTGTACTTTATTTAAACTTTAATGTTCATTGTATGTGTGAATTTCTTGTTTTTTAAGATTTAATGTAAAGTTTTCAATAAAGACGTTTTAACGCATATTGTTCCCAAACGGGAACCAAAATAAAAAACCCAAAAACAATAAAAAAAAGTGCAGGGGATTTTTTTTACTAATTTTTACAGGTTCTAGACACAAAATGATATTCAAAAACATTTTTTTCTCTTTAATTTGAAAATTTATGCGTAATAGGGGTAAGTCTTTGCATAAATAATGATAGTTATGTATCAACAGCTCATAGGCAGCTTAATGTATCTTGCCACACTGACTAGACCTGACATTGCCTTTTCAATTAGTTTTTTTAAGCCAGTTTAATAATTGCTATGATGAAACTCATTGGAAACAAGCAAAACGAATACTAAAGTATTTACAAGGTTCAAAATCTTTTGGTTTAAAATTCACAAGAAATGGTGATAAGTAAGCCTGGCTAAGCGATGGTAGATTCAGGGTCGGGCGCAATACCAATGCCATCGCGCGCTTGTTTACGATGACGATGACACGACACACTTCACTGTCGGTCGATGCATAGAGTACTAATAAATAATAAATAATGCTGAGCGTAAAGAGTAGAAAACGACCGTACGCTGATAAAGTGAATAAATTTATCGGTGAATTTTCCGATTTATTCTATGATTGATGTAAAATAATTTGTAAAGTTTGTGATCAAGACTTAATGTGCTGGAATAAATACGGCTGCAAAATTCATGTCAATAGTAACCGGCATAAAAATAAAAAAAATGGCGTGTCTTCTTTGTAACCTCAGTTTATGTTTGAGTTACTGTTAATGCTGATTGCCTGTGATGTTCCCCTGCGCATATTGGATAAACCAGCATTTCGGGAGTTCTGGAATAAATACAATCCGCAGGTGAATTTACCAAGTCGTTCATCGTTACGTAGATATGTACCAAGTGTTCGTGAAGACATCATAAATAGGATTAAATGTGCATTAAAAAATACACGGCTGTGGTTGTGTTGACGAGACGACAGATTGTAAAAAATTCTATTTTAAATGTTATAGTACGTGTATTCGACCCTGTTAAACCAACATTTCCACTTTTACTAGCTAGCAAAAGACTAACTGCGTGTACTGGCGAAACAATTACGCGGGTAGTGTTGGAGACTTTCGAAAAATTTGAACTGTCAACAAGTCAAGTGTTGATGTTTGTGACCGACGGTGCTGCGACAATGCGTTTGGTGGGCCGTTTTCTTCAAAGAGGCGATTGTAGGTTTTTACATGTTACATGTAAAGTGCATGCGTTCCATCTTGTAGCAGAAATGATTCGGAAATGTGTTTTCCAGAAGTAGATGCATTAATAGCAAATACAAAAAAAAGTAATTCTCAAATCTCCTAAACGGCTTCGAGCATTTCACACACTGTGTCCTGGTATTCCGGAACCACCAGAGCCGATTCTTACACGTTGGGGAACGTGGTTGAAGGCAGCTTTATATTATGCTGAATATTTTCAACAAATAAAAGCTGTGATACTACAGTTCAACCCTAACGAGGCTGCAGCTATTAAGGAAAGTCAGACAAGCTCTCAAGATGTTTCACTTGAAACAGATTTAAAAACTATTTATAACAATTATAGAGGACTACACGACGCAATAGAAAAATTGCAAAATATTTCGTTGTCGTTAGTGGAATCGCTGCAAATAGTGGTCGACGTAAATAAACAGCTACAGACTATAAATGACGAAAAAAAATAAGCCCGTTATTGAAAAATTCGAGAGTGCATTACGGAAAGATCCTGATTTTACCAAATTAAGACAAATTTGTGATGGTGCATCTACAGCTGCGTTAAGGGAGTTCACAGAGTGTTTTACTTATGCCTCTTTTACTTCCGTAGATGTCGAACGGTCTTTTTCAAAATACAAACATTTTTTTCACCACAGCGAACATCGCTTACTGAGACAACTGTAGAAACATATCTGATGCTACACAGTTATTATAGAAGTGCTCCAGTTTGTGATAACGACAACCAAGCTACTTCATAAATCTGCTTAAGAAGGTGAGTTTTGTACATATTTTTATAAAGTGTACCAGTATTAATAAAATTTATTTCCATTTATTTTATTTATTTATTATTAGTTATCACTTAGATATACAATGTACATGTGTGAACGACATTTAACAGTTTAATAATAATGTGCAGCACTAAGCTTACAAAACATAAGGAAATATATAAAAAAAGAATTTAAAGCGAACGAAATAGTACAAAAACATACATCACAATATATAAAATATTTTTGTTTTTATTATTATACTTATTCAAGTATTATATGATGCATACCCAGTACGTCTCTGTAGGATTGATGACCTTGGCCAGGCTCAGTGATAAGTTACTAGGTTTTACAGATGCCGATTGGGCAAGTGACTGTACTGATAGAAAATCATATACGGGTTTTTGTTTCATGCTGTCAGGCAGTACTATTTCATGGGAATGCAGGAAACAGAAAACCGTAGCATTGTCCAGTACTGAAGCCGAATATGTCGCTATCTCAGAAGCCTCAAAGGAGGCGATTTATTTAAAAAACTTGTTTTATGAGTTATCTAGCAAATCTGAGCCTGTATTATTATTAAATGATAACCAGAGTGCACAAAAGCTGTCTGCAAACCATTCATTGAACAAAAGGTCAAAGCATATTGACATTAAACACCATTTTGTCCGCGAAGCAATCGCAGCAAATCTAATTAAAGCCGATTACTTCAAACAGCTGATATGCCCGCTGATGTTCTTACTAAAGGCTTAAAAATGAAACTATAAGTTTTTAGAAAAACTAGGTTTGTAGAATTTAAATAATTAAATTTAATGGTATTATATGTATTTGGTTACAATATGTTTGTGCTAGTGAGAGTGTTGGTATAAAGCACAAAAAAGTTTCTCTATTCGAAACCTGTGGTGCCATCTCTCGTAGATGTTTGTACTACAATGTAAAGTTGGTGACACGGCGATGTTGGTATTATTATGTTAATCCGCTATATGTAAGATGGATATAAAGGTTCACAGGCGTTTAAACCTCACGACATACAGGTTGGTACCGACCAATCAGAGATCAAATCACTATAACCTAACTTCTTTGTGTCATCTTTATCTTTTTATGTGTCTGACAAATTGTTAAGAAGGTCTCTGACAGAAGGAAAAGAAGATAAAGGTGTTTTAGATGAAGATATTTGTTATCATGTTAACTTTATTAGGCATAACGCGACAAACTTAGAGACTATACAGATGATAAGAAATGGTCAAAGCAAGATGAAGCAATTGAAAGAATAAGTGAAAAAAGGCTGGCCAACAAAGAAACAAGTTAATAAAAATTGTAAATTTCTTTACAAATTCAGAAATATTATGATATACTTATGATGACATTTTATACTACCATGACAGATTTGTTATACCTAAATCAATATATGTTAAAAAAGATACATGTTGGACATCAGGGTTTCAATAGCTGCAATGCAAGAGCAAAACATCTTCTAGAATTGAATAAAAATGATATGGTTTGGACTCGTGACACGAAAAGGTTTGGATACATCATAGGTGCAGCTAAAAACCAAATTCTTATGTCGTTAATGCAGAAAAAGGTCTTCTAAGGCAAAATAGAAAGCTTCTGAATAAGTTGCCAGCATCACCAGAGAAAGGTGGAGAAGAAAGTATAGTGAAAAGTGGTGAAAGTTCAAGTGAAATGATTACAGTGAGTGAGAAACGACAAAAAAGTAAACGAAATATGTAAAGACCGAAAAGATATGATGACGATGCTAAGGAAAAAAATGATAAATAGAAACATGTCCATATTTTATAGCGTTTATATTGTGTTCCCAGTTATTGAATTTAAGATTTTCATAATACCTTTATTAGTGTATTCAGCATGTCATAAATGGCAAGCTAGGGGCCTTTGATTACTAGGTTATTGAACATGTTCAATTAAATAATACCCCCAATAATATCTTAACCGTTAAGTTTCAACTATTTTAATTTTACGTATTTACCGACATCAATACTTCTTCGAAGATTTTAGTGCTTATTGATAAATAATATAATTCAATGTTTAGATTTGATTAGGGAATTGCCGTTATTAGTTTAGGTAGGCCTTTATTATTCGACCTTTCGCCCTTCTACCTGGAAGTAATTTCAACCCCTCGATTTGATATCATGAGCTCGAAATATCACTTTTGTAAACTTTCTATCTATCTATTTGGCTGGGTTAAGCACCAGGTGCCTAGCTTCGAAGTATTTGACGCAGACGTTGACTACGATCTGCATCTCCCTGTGTGAATGGGCGAGGAGCAGCAGGTCGTGCAAGTCTATTCGTCCGTCTCTCTATCTATCTATCTATATCTATCTATCTACCATATCTATCTACCTATCTATATATCTATCTATCTATATCTATACCTATCTATCTATATCTATCAATATCTATACCTATCTATCTCTATCTATCTATCTATCTATCTATCTATCTATCTATCTATCTATCTATCTATCTATCGTTAATCCATTCATGCGCGTCACTAATTATATGACGAGGCTATGGAAAACATTTATTGACAACAAAAATACATAAATTCAATAAACTTGCCGGGTTGGGCACCCGTGGCTTTACAAAAAATGGTGATGTGTAAGTTATTTATTTATTTATTTAAAAAAATATAAAAGATAGAAAAAGCTGTCGAAGAATGATAATGAGGTGGATCTTCAATGGCGGGGTTGTGGGGCCCAAACGGCAGCACCAAATGCACGGTGGATGGATATGCCTCTATGTAGAACACCGGCGGTGATGGTGGAGGCAATCTTCTTTGGGACGCCGATCTTGTGGAGGGTGGCGTCGTTTAGATCGCACCAAGTGCCTCTGGCTCCGATGACGATGGCTCCAACGTTTACCGGCCTGTCTGGATGGAGCCGCCTGATGGCTTCGAGGAAGCTGGGAGATGAGTATGTGGCCACTTTATTTTGGAAGGGATGTGAAAGTGGCCTTGGAGTCTCCCAGTTCACGCTGACATCGATGATGTGGACTCCGGTGTCAGTCGTCACCAACAGGTCTGGTCGGTGGAGGCGGCCGTCTGCCTCCCTGATGGAGGGCTTGACATCTGTTGCGAGACCCTTAGCGGCATGCGTGCGCCAAGGTGCGGACCGCATGGTCGTGCCGGGCAATCTTGTGGTGGTGGGTAGATGGGCACCGCTGGAGGACATGTGAAATCGTCTCGATGCGGTGACATCCGGCACGACACATCTTGGCGTCGGTGGGGAGGCGGGCGTTGTGAAGGCCTCCGATGGTAGGAAGGGTGTTGGTCCTTAGTTGCACCGCTCTGGTGTAGTCCTCGCCGGACCAGTGGGGAGGAGGGTCTCGCAACCAGGAGTGGGTTGCCCAGTTATTGCTGTGATCTCGAGCATCCCGGCGCCACTTATAGAGTTCAAGAGCCGGTGGCGCCAGTACGTCTTTTGCTGTCCCGCGCTGCCAAAGGGACGAAGTTGGACACTCAGTCTGGACCTGACGCTGGTGAAGTACTCCGTGTCTAGGGCTGCTCGTATCTGGGACATCGCGCGTCGTCGACGCTGGCAAGTCGGTTGAGGCGTTTGAGATAGATGTCGGGGATACGAGCAGTGAGACACATGATCCCTAGTCCGCCGCCGCTCCTTTTTTCGTAGAGCAGTGCGTTGGTCGTCTGAAGAGGAAGATGGAGGAGTTCCTTTACGGTCCGGCGCACTACTTTATCCGCTCGATCCAGGGTGGCGAGCGTAATCCTGGGATTCTGCAGGGAATACAAGAATTTAGGAAGGATGTATTCCTGCAGAAGGAAGAGCTTTTGTGGCGGCTTCAGGGGGGACCCACTGGAGATTAGAGATGGCGGACTTCAGTGCGTCGATGGAAGGTAGGTCGGTGCCCATGAATCCATACTTGTGGCCCAAATACTTGAAGGATGCCTCTGCGTCGACTCTGGGGATCGGCGCATCACTCAAGTTGACGTTTGAGTTGAAAGAAAGGTATAGTTTCTTCCGGGAGGGCATCAGTTTGACCGTCAGGCTGGAGCATTTGGCTGGGTTAAGCTCCAGGTGCCTGGCTTCGAAGTATTTGACGCAGACGTTGACTACGATCTGCATCTCCCTGTGTGATTGGGTGAGGAGCAGCAGGTCGTCTGCGTAGGCAAGGGCAGGTATGGAGGTTCTAGGACTAGGTTGAAGAGCAGGGGAGAAAGAGGACCTCCCCGTTTGACCCCACGTCTAATAGGTATGACGTCAGTGCGTCCGGCCATTATAAACCTAGTCAATTTGGGATCGACGTTGAACCTCCGGAGTGCCCTTAGGATGGATTCATGGGGGACTGAGTCGAAAACCTTACGTAGGTCCAAGGAAGTGATGGCGTAAGGTTTAGCGTCATTGTGGCAATTCTTGACGGCGGCTTGAAGGATGACAGATTTGGCCATGGTGCCGTCAATGGAGACGAAGCCCCTTTGTGATGGATGGAGGGGCAGGGCAGCCATACGTCATTCGATGCATCGTCCGAAGCAGGATGTTTTAGCCACGGTGATGGGGCGCCAGGAGACATCGGCCGGGTCGGCGTCGCCTTTTGGAATCAGCGTCGTCCGGCAGGCCTTGAGCGCAGATGGAATGTATGCCGTATAGAGCATGGCGTTGAGGAAAATTGCCATGGCTCTAATAGGGATTTTACGTAGATCTTAAGAGGTCATGCCAACAGGCCCTGCCGAATTGGATGCTCGTGAGTCCTGAGTGGCTTTTTTGATATCAGTCTCGATGAAGGGGGCATACAGACCCGGAATGGGATCCTTCGGGTCCGTAATAGGGTCCTCATCGACTGGGGCGGCGCCGGCCAAGGTCTCCGTGTAGCTGCCAGTGATAGCGTCAGCTGAGGGGCCGACAGTGACGTGTCCAGGTTCTAGGCCTTTGACCAGGAGATTGGCGAGGGATGCTTTGTCCTTGGTGAAGAGCTCTTGAGTGCGCTTATATCTATAAGCCCTCTGAGCTCTTGGATTCCTCGGGGCACACTCGTCATTTGTTGGACGTTCCGGTGGATGTCCCACCGACTTCGGGGGCTTGGGGGTCCAAATGGTGGAGTACATCTTGTCCAAGGTGACGGTGGAAGAGGCAGCGTCGTCGGAGAGGATGGCATCGCCCAAACCTCGAAGGTCGGGACTTGTTGTGGGGTCTAGAATGACGGTTTCCAAATTAGCCCTGATAGGATCTTCTGCTCTTGGCACAACTCCATCTGGAGATGGGGGACCAGTCAGGCGAGTCGGGTGGCGACGATGGAGGGTCGTCGGGCTGACCTGGGGACGTCTGGGCAGTGCCGTTAGAGTGGTCCTTTCTCCTGGTCGGTGGCGTAGATGGTCCATCGTCAGGAGGCGATGGTGGACTAGCAGCGGGGTGTGGCAGCTGGCGTGAGGTGGAGGGACCATCGGGGGGCAGGCCTGGCACGAGTCGCGCGTAGCCTGCGTGAAGTAGATGGTCCAGTGATGTCGTGTACAGGTGGAGATCCAGCAGGGAGGGCGGGTGCTTGTTGATTGGTGTTGCACCTGCATGGGCGATTTCAGCTTTTGCAATGTTGAGCATCTCGAGTTGAGAGAATGGCTCCACCTTGCGTTTATCGTCCTTCTCCAAGGAGGATTGATGCCTAGGCCCATCCAGCCGCCTTGCCGGATGGGCCTTCCTCTGGTGTTGGCGGAGACAAGCAAAAGTGGCCAAGGAGCGCTCGCAGTCATGGCAGGTGTTGGTCTGGTCGGCTCCGAGACGGCAGTACAGCCATCGGTGTTGTGAAAGGCTATTCTTATTGGGGAACGTTTTTCCACAACCACGGCATTGAAATTCCTCATTGTCTTGGGTAGAGTTGGACATCTTGGGTGTTGACAGCTTTATGGGTTTGGCCGGTCGATTATAGTATCTGTAAAATTTCAAATACTAAATGGGAAGATATGGGAATGCCGACAGGACTGTAGAAACCGCTAACAGTAATGGTCAAGGCGATCGATGAGTGGCAGGGAGCTGGCGGCATGAGGTGGTAATTATGCAGGTGGGAGTCTCTTGGTCCATCAGGAATGTCATGTGATGGTGTGGCAGTTTGGTGGCGTCTCCGGAATTCCAGGAAGCACCGAAGTCCTTCCAAAAGGGGTGATCCTCGTCGACGGGACACCCCAGGCGGGTTACTAGGAACGTAACGTACTTGCGTCCATGTTGGGAAATCGCTGGCTGGGTTCGGCGTCCGTATGGCGGTATGGATCTTCATCCTTCGGGCATCCCTGACCAAACGAGATGGTGGTTTGCGTTTTGAAGGTGGCAGGGGGTCCTTGGTCATCCTGGATGGATCTTCTTTTAGGGCGGATGGAATTTGGAAGTTGCTTGCTTCCATAGCCGGACCTCTTGCCGCTCGCGATACGGACACAAGAGTAAGCCAGCGATACTGAAAAAGGCAAAATAGAAAGCTCTGAATAAGTTGCCAGAATCACCAGAGAAAGGTGGAGAATAAAGTATAGTGAAAAGTGGTGAAAGTTCAAGTGAAATGATTTACAGTGAGGGAGAAACGACAAAAAAGTAAACGAAAAGATATGACGATGCTAAGGAAAAAAATGATAAATAGAAACATGTCCATATTTTATAGCGTTTATATTGTGTTCCCAGTTATTGAATTTAAGATTTTCATAATACCTTTATTCGTGTAATCAGCATGTCATAAATGGCAAGCTAGGGTCCCGTGACTACTAGGTTATTGAACACGTTCAATTAAATAATACCCCCAATAATATCTTAACCATTAAGTTTCATCTATTTTAATTTTACGTATTTCTTATTGATAAATAATATAATTTAATGTTTAGATTTGATTAGGGAATTGCCGTTATTAGTTTAGGTAGGCCTTTATTATTCGACCTTTCGCCCTTCTACCTGAAAGTAATTTCAACCCCTGCATTTGATATCATGAGCTCGAAATGTCACTATTGTAAACTATCTATCTATCTATCTATCTATTTGGCTGGGTTAAGCTCCAGGTGCCTGGCTTCGAAGTATTTGACGCAGACGTTGACTACGATCTGCATCTCCCTATGTGAATGGGTAGGAGCAGCAGGTCGTCTGCGTAGGCAAGGGCAGGTATGGTGGTTTCGTGCAAGTCTATCTATCTATCTATCTACATCTAACTACATCTATCTATATCTATATATCTATCTATCTATATCTATATCTATATATCTATCTATCTATCCATATCTATCTATCAATCTATCTACATCTATCTATCTATCTACATCTATCTATCTATCTAAAACACGGTATGAGGAACCCAAAGGGCCTCGGGCTAGAAGTGAGGTGATAAGTACAATTTAAATATATAGAACTCTCAAAGTGGGTAAAATATATTTAAACGAAAAGGGGCCTAGTAAGAATTTATATATTCGAATTTATCATGAATATAAAAACAAAAAAGTATTTGAAGAAATAAACAATATTATAATTAATAATTGTTATTTAATTTAACAATAATAACCCAGATAAAAACTGCCAATGTTTTGAGAACAAAATAAAATAAAATAAATTCTATTTGTTTATGCAAGCGCAACTTTGTATCATAAATACGACCTCGATAGATGGAAATGTTTACGAGATCGCAATATCAACAAGTTACGCTTGCAATAGCTGGGCCAAAACGAGGACATGACGTGTGATCTAGATTTGAGACTTGGTTCAAATGCGAAGGAATCTCAGGTCCTAGGGATAAACACTACATGTAAAAAAGAAAATGAAGGGCTGTGACGAAATTAAATGGCAAGAAGGAATATTGTTTCATCTAACAGGCCAGATTTCGTGCAATAAAATAAGGGTTAGTCCTCTGGAAAAGGGCATAAGGGTGGAATATATGCTGAAAATAGAGGACTAACCCGATGGAATATCGTGGCCGGATGTAGTATGCTAATGAAAGTGGAAACAAAGGCAGTTGGGGATAGAGAACTAGGCCTTTCTGATTTTATTTATCTCAACCGGAGAAAAACGGCCGACAGGTGGGTAAAAATTTGAAAGTATGCTAAAATGTGACATGGCATAAAAAAAGCCACTGCCAATCTCCACAAGTACTTGATAGTTTGGTTTAAAAAAAACATATCGAGCACCGATTAAGACTCACAGAGGCATTAATAGCATAGTCCCATTTTAGGGGGGACGAAAGGCAAAGCCGGTTGAGATTTTAACAGGAATGTACTTACGGATTGGAAGAGACAGAAACCTGCTGGTTTACCCCAATGGCCGCATCGGCTTAGATTACATGGATGCTCCTTTTCAGGAACTCAATAGAAATTTAAGCGCGAACTTAACAGTAGCACATAGACACTATAGCAGCGATTAGGGCACTTCTTTTTATTACTGTTACAAATTAATTTAACAGCGCGAACCGCAAATAAATCGAAGCACCGTTCACAGACTATTATAGCGCACTATGTATCACGAGGCAGAGTGCGGATAGCCAGCTCGTCCGACCAGCTCGACGATCGACAAGAGAGTCATAGTTACTCCCGCCGGGTGTGTGCAAACTTTAGTGTGTGTGTATATATATATATATATATATATATATATATATATATATATATATATATATATATATATATATATATATAATATATATATATATATATATATATATATATATATATATATATATATATATATATATATATATATATATATATATATATATATATATATATATATATATATATATATATATATATATATATATATATATATATATATATATATATATACATTTTTTTTAAGAAGGTTTCAGATGGTGAGATTCAATATTATTATTTATTTATTAAATACTATTACGATTACTCCTCTAGTATTCACGATTACTAGTCGAGTTTTTAATTTTAATGATCAAGTGTCCAACGACTACTGACTGATCATACATCTTACCATATTACAGTTGCTTTTATTTATTAACGTGTATTATACAGTTCCGTATCTTAAAAAATATATTTTGAAATGAACCAAGTAATTGTTTCAGGTCCTTCAAGTATACAACAATTTAAAGATGTGGTACAACCGTAGGCCCAGTGATTTGAGACAATAATCACATAAGAAACATGGTCCCTCGAGCCGGATTTGTAATTAAACGAGTGCAGCATTACAGTGCATCAATATACGAAGAAACGAGTGTAACATAGCAGTACATCAACCTACAAAAAACGAGTGCAACATAGCAGTGCATCAATAAATCAAGAAACGAGTGCGACGTAGCAACGCATCAACCCAGGAGAGCAACTGTAATAAAAAGCAACTATTTGAGGTCACTGGTAATTTTACCTTGAATATAATATAAAGTTAAGCAGTGATAAGAAACAAGGATACTTGCAGATTCGTCTTCCTATAGAATGGGAGGCTGCCTGGAACAGTTAGAGGATGATAGTCGATGGGTTCCAGTGATTTATTGCTCCAAGCGCTTAAGTGAAACAGCATTATGCTCAGATAGAAAAAGAGGCATTACCTTGTGTATAGGTTTGTGAATGATTAGATCGGCTTTTAATAGGGAAAAAATTCATTATAGAAACTGACCACTTGCCACTTCTGAGTATTAAGATTTAACCATTCGACTTCAGTGATTTCGTCTACGTTTAGCTAGGTGCAATTATGATATTCAACATGTTGTAGGTAAA
Source organism: Rhamnusium bicolor (assembly GCA_029963845.1). Classification (NCBI taxonomy): domain Eukaryota; kingdom Metazoa; phylum Arthropoda; class Insecta; order Coleoptera; family Cerambycidae; genus Rhamnusium; species Rhamnusium bicolor. The sequence goes on along the minus strand of JANEYF010005711.1, from coordinate 656,083 downwards.
TCTTTATCCTTTTATGTGCCTGACATATTGTCAAAAAGATCTCTGACGGAAGGAAAAAGAAGATAAAGATGTTTTAGATGAAGATATTTGTTATCATGTTAACTTTATTAGGCATAACGCGACAAACTTAGACTATACAGATGATAAGAAATGGTCAAAGCAAGATGAAGCAATTGAAAGAATAAGTGAAAAAAGGCTGGCCAACAAAGAAACAAGTTAATAAAAATTGTAAATTTTTTTACAAATTCAGAAATATTATGATATACTTATGATGACATTTTATACTACCATGACAGATTTGTTATACCTAAATCAATATATGTTAAAAAAGATACATGTTGGACATCAGGGTTTCAATAGCTGCAATGTAAGAGCAAAACATCTCCTAGAATTAAATAAAAATGACATGGTTTGGCCTCGTGACATGAAAAGGTTTAGATACATCATAGGTCCAGCTAAAAGCCAAATTCTTACATAGTTAATGCAGAAAAAGGTTTTCTAAGGCAAAATAGAAAGGTTCTGAATAAGTTGCCAGCTTCACCAGAGAAAGGTTGAGAAGAGAGTATAGTGAAAAGTGGTGAAAGTTCAAGTGAAATGATTACAGTGAGTGAGAAACGATAAAAAAGTAAACGAAACATGCAAAGACCGAAAAGATATGATGACTATGCTAAGGAAAAAAATGATAAATAGAAACATGTCCATATTTTATAACGTTTATAAACTGTTTAGTTCCCAGTTATTGAATTTAAGATTTTCATTATACTTTTATTAGTAAAGCTGGCCGAGGTCACCTGGCCGACAGAGCCGTCATATGACTCATATGTTTACATCATATAATACTTGAATAAGTACAATAAATGGAAATAAATTTTAACAATAATATTACATTTTATAAAAAATTTGTATAAAACTCACCCTTTTAAGCAGATTTATGAAGTAGTTTGGTTGTCGTCATCACAAAGTGGGGAAGATCTATAGTATAATAGCATCAGGTATGTTTCTACAGCTGGCTGTCTCCGTCAGCGATGTTCGCTTTGGTGAAAAAATGTTTGTATTTTGAAAATGACCGTTCGACATCTACGGATGTAATACAGGCACAAGTAAAACAATCTGTGAACTCACTTAACGAAGTTGTAGATGCACCATCACAAATTTGTCTTAATTTGCTAAAATCAGGATCTTTCTGTAATACACACTCGAATTTTTCATTAACGCGATTATTTTTTGCGTCATTTATAGCCTGTAGCTGTGTATTTACGTCGTCCACTATTTACAGCGATTCCACTAACGACAACGAACTATTTTGCAATTTTTATATTGCGTCGTGTAGTCCTCTATAATTGTTATTAATAGTTTTTAAATCTGTTTCAAGGGAAACGTCATGAAAGCTTGTCTGGCTTTCCCTAATAGCTGCAGTCTCGTTAGGGTTGAACTGTAGTATCACAGTTTTTATTTGTTGAAAATATTCAGCATAATAAAAAGCCGCTTTCAACCACGTTCCCCAATGTATAAGAATCGGCTCTGGTGGTTCAGGGATACCAGGATACTGTGAAATGCTCGAAGCCGTTTAGGAGATTTGAGAAATACTTTTTTTGTATTTGCTATTAATGCATCTACCTCTGGAAAACATTTTCGAATCGTTTCTGCCACAGGATGTAACGCATGCACTTTACATGTAAAAACCTACAATTGTCTCTTTGAAGAGAACGGCCTACCACTCGCATTGTCGCGGCACCATCAGTCACAAACATCAATACTTGACTTGTTGGAAGTTAAAATTTTTCGAATGTCTCCAACACCACACGCGTAATTATTTCGCCAGTACACGCAGTTAGTCTTTTACTAGCTAGTAAAAGTGGAACTGTTGGATTAAGAGGGTCCAGTACACGTACTATAATATTTAAAATAGAATTTTTTTTACAATCTGTCGTCTCGTCAATAGATAACCAGAGCCGTGTATTTTTTAATCCACATTTAATCCTATTTACAATGTCTTCACGAACAGCTGGAATATATCTACGTAACGATGTACGACTTGGTAAGTTCACCTGGGGATTGTATTTATTCCAAAATTCCCGAAATGGTTGTTTATCCAGTATGTGTAGCGGAATATTACAGGCTATTAACATTAACAATAAATCAAACATAAACTGAGTTGTCAAAGGCATGCCATTTTTTTTTATTTATTACGACGACAATCTGTTTTGTGCCAGCACATTAAGTCTTGATTGCAAACTTTACAAATTATTTTGCATCCGTCTGAATAAATCCGGAAATTCACCGATAAATTTAATCACTGTGTCCGCGTACGGTCGTTTTTTACACTTTGGCGCGCTTGACATTATGTATAATTTATAGGTACAACCTCACGCATTAACCTTTCAAATAAGACTGCAGCGTAAATCACTTCTAAATCGGCACGTGTGACGCCAGCACAAGACCGTGGCTGTACTCCAGCCACCTCGGCCAGCTTTATTTATTAGTGTATTCAGCATGTCATAAATGGCAAGCTAGGTCGAAATAAATATATATCTTGAAATGAACCAAGTATTTGTTTCTGGTCCTTCATGTATACAACAATTTAAAGATGTGGTACAACCGTAGGCCCAGTGATTTGAGACAATAATCACATAAAAAACATGGTCCCTCGAGCCGGATTTTTAATTGAATGAGTGCAGCATTACAGTGCATCAATATACGAAGGAACGAGTGAGTGATTGCACATGAACCTACAAAAAATGAATGCAACATGGCAGTGCATCAATATAAAAAAACGAGTGCAACATAGCACTGCATCAATATAAGAAACGAGTGCAACATAGTAGTGCATCAATAAATCAAGAAACGAGTGCGACGTAGCAACGCATCAACCCAGAAGAGCAACTGTAATAGAAAGCAACTATTTGAGGTCACTGTTAATAGGGTTGTTTAGCACTGACGTCACAGCATATGCAACCAACATTCCATTGAGTCATAAGATATGGCGCGGGAAATATTCCTTTAACTTTCAGCCTTATGTACAGATGACATACGAGCGCAAATAAAGTAACATTGCGTCGCTTGTTATTTTGATGTTTTACTCGAACAGGGTACTTATTTAAGGAAAATCTTTCGGTAGGACCTATGCAGAGGAGATTGAAATTATGAATTTTCCACATTTTGCTTTTAGAACATGTATAAATATAATTATAATTTGATTCACAATTCAAATAAATTTGAATCTTAATGTGTTACTAACTTCTCAACTCAAAGCTCATGCTGTCGAAAAGTTGTGTTTACATTCTAAAAAGAAAATAACCTAAAAGACCAGTACACATTATGGCTGGAGAATCGATTATTTCAATGAGTGCAATATTTGAGTATTTTAAAGATAGCAGAGTCATTCGTAGAGGAGAAAATTCTGTGAAATCACGATTTATACAAAATGTTGTATATGATGATGATCTTCATATGATACGAGGGGGGGTACATGCAAGCATGAAACAAAAAATATATAATGTTGAAGTAAGTTTTACATACGATCTTTAATATAAATATATATTTAAAATTTTAAATTTGTAGATATTCTTATCATCTGAGGGTGACATTCAAAAAAGCAAGCTGCAATTGTCCAAAAGGCTTGGATGTTTGTCATCATATGGCATCTCTTGCAATTTTTGCACATAAAAACCTATCTGTTACTGACGCAGCTTGTAAGTGGAGCAAAGTTAAACCTTCACAAGAGGATACCATATTAACAGCTGAAATGTGTTTTGCCTCATCTTCACACCCGTTTTTTCCTCTATTAAAAGAAATTAGTGAAGAAAGTGTAGAGCAATTTAAAACTGACTTAAAAGCGTGCGGACCTACAGGCCTAGGATGGCTTCTATCCCCTGAACCAACAATAAATGAGGAAACTGTTGTTGTTGATGTAGAACAATTGCTTTTTTCAGAAGAATATGGAAATCATGGGGATAAAATATCTTTTTTTAAAGGAAAAACTGTCGTTAACAAAGGACAGAATTGTAGAAGTACAAAAATTGACAGTAGGGCAAACGAATAATCCAGCATGGTACATTGCTCGAAAACATCGATTAACGGCAAGTAACTTTGGGCAAGTTTTGAAAGCTTGCAAGAGAGGTAGATTTCCTCCTACATTATTTCAAACGCTGACTGGTAAATTATTACACATATTTTATAAGAATAAAATTAAAATATAATATTTTTAGGAAATACTAATTTAGGGGGGATCAAGCAAATTCAGTGGGGTAGGAGCAACGAATCTGTAGCCATTGAAATATTTGAAAAGAGGCACAACGTGAAAATAACAAAAAGTGGTATATGGTTGGACGAGTGTGGGTTTTTAGGGGCCAGTCCAGATGGAATAATAGACGATGATACTTTGATTGAGGTTAAATGTCCATTTAAATATAAAGACAGTTTTTTCTCTGATTGTCTGTTAGAAATTAAAGATTATATTGTTAGTTTTAATGGTGAAAGCTTTATTTTAAATGATGCTCACAATTATTATCACCAAATACAAGGTCAGTTACATATTTGTGGAAAAAAAACTTGTATATTGGCTTTATGGACTACAAAGGACTACTTAGAAATAGAAGTAGTCAAAAATGTTGATTGGCAAACTAATTTAAATATTTTGCAAGACTTTTATTTAAATAAATATATTCAGTATGTTACTGAGTAAAAACAAAAGTTGTTTTAAGTGTGGATTTAGTAGAAAATAAATGGTGAAAACTACATCAATTTGTAGATAAAATCTAACAGTGAACTTTGTTAATAAGTGTTAATAATTTTAAGTGAAAATTAATTAATTAATCACTGAAATGCTGGATCGGCAGAATCGGGCATCTAATGTTATTATATTTAACATAAAGGAATCACAACAAATGTCATGTACAGATAGAAATAATGATAATATGAATACAGTGAAAGATACTAAGAATATGGAAGTGGTGAAGGAAAATATAAAAGTGTTTCGTCTAGGTAAATTTGATCCAAAAAAAAACCGTCCTATTAAGGTAGTATTTAATTCAACAGAGGATGCAAAATATGTTTTAAAAAACAAAAATAACATTAAAATACCTAGTATTAGAATATATGGGGACCAGACAAAAGCGCAAAGGCAGTATTTCTTACAAGTAAGGCAGAAACTTCAGGAAATAATTGATAATGGTGATAATACAAAAACTATCAAATACATAAACAACAAACCTACAATAGTTACCAAAAAATTACCAATCTCAACCAAAAAACTAGAAGATTACCCTAATATTCACCTTAACTCTGATATTTTGTACGTAAATATTCAGAGCTTGATAAGTAATCATGAACAAGTTATAGAAAGCATTGCATGTTACAATCCAAATATAATTATTCTTAGTGAAACCCGAACGACTGATGATATATTGAACTCAGAACTCTACATTGAAAATTATAAAGTCATACGGTGCGATTCTTTGAGCAGACATACTGGTGGAGTTGTTATCTATGTGAAAAATAACATATATACTGTAAAATATAAAACATTTGTTCGTGAAGGTAACTACTGGTGCCAAGTTCTAAAATGTAGTTTTAAGACTAATAAATGGTTGAATGGATGCTTATACAGGATAGGTTTAATAAACTGCCAAATAATTTAAAAACATTTAAATCGTTAAATTTATTTAAGAAAGAACTTATTGATTATATAAATAGTTTGTAAAATGTTAAAAATTTAGTTAGTTGCAATAATTCAATATTTTATTTTATAATTATCACTAGTTTATTATATTATTAGTTATTACAATTAAGTTAATACTTATTTTACTCGAGCAGCACTCAGATATTGATGCATTTATTTCTTTATATATAGTTATGTAAGTTTACTTTATTTTATTTTTTAAATTTATATTTGTAATATTAGGATGTCCTATATTCATTGAATAAAATTTCATTTCATTTTGAGTCAGTCACCAAAGAAGAGTGAATGAGTTTTCGCCGAAAGAATATTTATTTCTATTGGTACTGTTTTATTACAAGAAGTATTTATACTACAATTAGTAACTGTAAAAAATTAAGAGATAATATACAACTATTAAGAAACATAAAGTTAAAGAATCAATATTTCCATATAAAGCTATACATACTACTATTTAGAATTTCAAAAAAAGCTTTTTTTTTTCTTTTGGTTTAGCCATAAACAGACAGCATAGCGGGAAATAATGTCTACACTAGTGTCTGCTTTTAGATGAAATGTTTTAAAAATCTATAATAATCTTATTTATTTTTGTTTGAAATCTCAAAATGTTGTACGTAAGGGATAAAAAAGTCCCAAGCTTCAAATTGCACCAACTAAGTAGTGTGTCAAATTTGAAACTTAGTGATGTGAAATAATAATTAACAAAAAAGTCGTGGATTCAAAAGAAAACTAATTTTTACAAAACATATTTTATTCAATTATAAAAACATTTAAATCTCATAAATAGCAAGAATAAATAAATAGGTAGTAGTAGTAGTAGCTACTTATTTTACTAGGCAAGTAGGCCACAATGGGCCCTTTTTACCTAGGGACCTACAGTTTAGCGTGGACTCCGAAGCACGGTCCTCGACTGTCAACTAACCCACCGCCTGGGCTGCCCGCCTGCACCGCTAGCAGAGTGGCAAACCTCCTGGGTAGGTCTCTTCGACCCTCCACCCGGGCTCGCCTTTCCGCCTGCATCAGGCTAGCGGCCTTCCCGGGATTGTCTGTTGACAGCCTACCGACTGTTAGATGAGCTATCATTCATCCATCCAATTGCCGGACTCGATCAGTGCTGCTTAACTTCACTGATCGAATATCGGAAATTAAACGGATGTCCATACCTCATCCCCATAATAAATAGGTAATAGTTCTTTTTAAGCAAAGTAATGGCGGAACAAGTACATCATGTGAATTTTAAAAGGTCTTACAGTAAAATACTAAAAATAAGAAAGTACTGAATACTTGCAGTTGACACTGAATTACATGAGTTAACACTATAAAAAAAGAACATAAGCTTAACACAATTTTAATATTTTGTTTTTAAATAAAAATTCCTTTAAATTTTTTCTTTGTGTATAGTGAAATCAAATCAAAATATACTTTATTGCCCAGAAGAAGAACATTTCTTGTTGACAAAGTGATGTATAAACAGGTAAATAAAAAAAGAAATAAAATGTATACACATATATATATAAGTAAGTAAAATAGATAAAAATACAATATATATACAATACAAAAAATACTGCAGAAAGTAATAGTTTACAGGTAAAAGTTAATATGTACATTTGAGCACATTACAATGTATCGTCATAAAATTCGTTTAAATTATAATAAGGCTTTACAACGAGTAGACTTTTTACTGCCTTCCTAAAATGAATATTCGAATTAATATCTTTAACACCATTGGGTAGGTGGTTGAACATCTTATAACCATTGTAAATAATAGTCTTTGACCAGAGAGGAAAAATGTACAATTTCGTATATAAAACAATAATTTTTATAAATTTTTGTGATACTAAACAATAAATTTAAGTAAAGTATACTTAAACTTTTGTTTAAAAGTAAATAAAATTAAAATTTATTCGCAGAAATACCTATCCTCTACTTCTTTAATTAAAGGATAATTCAGTGTCGTTAAAAAACCACAAACCTGGAAAATCATTGAAGAATATGGTCTTAAATTTTGTGGTATCAACTGTAGAATTTTATACTCTTTAATTCGTCTAATTGCCCTTTCGACATGAATCCTGGCTCTAGCAATAGTTACCGTTTGCCTCGCTTCTTCTGGCGAAAACTGTGCCTTCATCAAGAAAGGTGGTATATTGAGTAATACACCAGGTGGTAACAGGTCCTGTATTAAAAATCCTTTATCAGCTAATATTAAATCTCCAGCCAAAAAAGATGTGAGAACACCACAGTGTTTTACAATATTCTTATCTGATGTATTTCCTACATACAGATTACTTAAAAATGTTATCGTTCCATTAGGAGCAACACCTACCAGGCCTTTTAATGTATTTCTGTGCTTATAACTACTGTAGGTATATTTTTGTTTGTCTAACTGCGATGGTACCTCTGTGTATATTTCGGTACAGTCAATTACCATTTTGCAATTCGTAAATGGTGAAAATGAACTGGGCATACAAGTTTTATTTTTATGTCTAGTAGGTATTTGATTCTCCAAAAATTTTTTATACAAACATACATGCATCACATGTAGCCATGTTATAACTATATTGGATACAGTTGCAACTGAACATCCAAATCTTAATGCTAGGTCTTTGTGAATGGGATTTAATTTTAATTTCATGCAAGTCATGAGAAATTGATTAATTCTGGAAATATTTACTACAGACCAACCAAGATTATAATGAAAATTTTGGCTATCTAAATATTTGAATACTGCCATGAAAAGAGCTTTATCAGGCAAACCTGTATAAACATTTATTAATGCATCATTATTTTCGATGGCTGAAAAATCAAATCCCACTTTGAGAGATTTAAGTTGATTCTGCAACTCCTCAACTTGTTTTTTCAATAAGTAATTTTCAGCTTCCAATAGCGAAGAAGATGAACTCGTGGTAGATAACCTGCTTTCTGATCTACTAGTAGGTCGATCCTCTAAGCTTATGTCACTCATCGATAATTGTTTGCTTGTTGATGGCACCTCAATGTCTAAATTACTTCCTCGGTGATCACAAACATCTTTGCTAGTCGAGGGTAAATTTTCAAATAAAACGTTAGGAGCTACCTCCTTCCTAAAAAATTAATATTGATAAGTAAATCGTCATAAATTAAAAACTGGCTATTCCATTACATTCTACAAATGTTTCATAATTATTTGACAACGGATATCATACCTTGGTAAATTAAGTCGTTTTTTCTTCTCTGGTGAAGGGAAGCTGAAAAGCTTGTCAACATTGCGTTTAAATATGGTAGGTAATTTCGATCTATCCCCATCCTCAAAGTGGCAAGAACATAAAACTGAAAATTTGTTTGATTTTCGATCTCCCTCTCCTATAATAAACAAGAAATTAAAAAATAATGGTTACACTGATATATTATTTCCGTCATTACCTGACTAGATTTTCCCATTTTTCTCTTAATTTAGGATCATTCGGAAAACGAAACATTTTGCACCCTGTTTTATTAGTGTGGTTACAATCCGGAGCAAAACATAAACCCATAATAATATTATGCTATTTATCTTAACACCACTATAACTACGTTAATAATTCACAAATAATCCAAAGTCAATTAATAATAAATATAAACGTCCAAACAGCACAGCACAAAAAACCACATAACCTCGTTATTAGTTGTTATTTGAAAGAATCCAAACGAAACGAACTTAGCCACTTAGCGATACAAGCCTATGTTGCTATTGGTTGATAGAAATGGCATTTTCTAATATTTATTTAAAAATTTCTAAGATTTGTTTTACGATACCTATTCTGTGAGATGCATTTAACATTTATCTATTGAAATCACGTGAAGAAATTTCTTAAATATGGCCAGTAACTGAGAGAAAAAATAATTACAAGACCCCTGTTATAGACCTTAAATTTTGGTTCTTAAATATTGATTACATAAGGATCACTATAGCAAATCTCGTTCGTAAAACAATTCTTTATGACTCCGTGTACTGTTGGCTGCATATCTTGTGACGTCACACTAATCAGGTCTATTTAAAAGACATTGAATATAATATAAAATTAAGCAGTGATAAGAAACAAGGATACTTGCCGATTCGTCTTCCTATAGAATGGGAGGCTGCCTGGAACAGTTAGAGGATGATAGTCGATGGGTTCCAGTGATTTATTGCTCCAAGAGCTTAATTGAAACACAGCATTATGCTCAGATAGAAAAAGGGGCACTAGCTTGTGTATAGGTTTGTGAATGATGAGATCAGTTTTTAATAGAGAAAAAATTCATTATATAAGGATTGGCTCTGAGGATCGGGGCGTGTCGGGCTTGACGAATAAGCGGGTCGCGGCTGACGTGCCGGGCCTGGGCGAGGTGAAGTGTCACGCTCTCTTTGAAGGCGCGCGATCATGGATCCGAGCTCGGTCCCGTGCCTTGGCCTCCCGCGGAACCGTCTTGCTGTTAGGTCCGGGTGCGCCCGCAAGTGCGTCCGGGTGTCCTCTTCGGCCGCCATTCAACGGTCAGCTCAGAACTGGCACGGACCGGGGGAATCCGACTGTCTAATTAAAACAAAGCATTGCGATGGCCCCAGCGGGTGTTGACACAAAGTGATTTCTGCCCAGTGCTCTGAATGTCAACGTGAAGAAATTCAAGTAAGCGAGGGTAAACGGCGGGAGTAACTATGATTCTCTTGTCGATCATCGAGCTGGTCGGACGCGCTGGCTATCCACACTCCGCCTCGTGGTACATGGTGCGCTATAATAGTCTATGAACAGTGCTTCGATTTATTTGCGTTTCGCGCTGTTAAATTAATTTGTAACAGTAATAAAAAGAAGTGCCCTAATACGCTGCGATAGTGTCTATGTGCTACTTTTAAGTTCGCGCTTAGATTTCTATTGAGTTCCTGAAAAGGAGCATCCATGTAATCTGAGCCCATGCGGCCATTGGGGTAGGCTAGCAGATGGTCAGTCTCTCTAAACCGTAAGTACATGCCTGTTAAAATCTCAACCTAATTTGCCTTTCGTCCCCCTAGAATGGGACTATGCTATTAATGCCTCTATCAGTCTTGATAGGTACTCGATGTGTTTTTTTCTCTCTTAAAACAAATGTCGAGTGCCTGTTAGGACTGGCAGCGGTTTTTTTATGCCATGTCACATTTTAGTGTACTTTCGAATTTTTACCCACCCATCGGCCGTTTTCCCCGGTTGAGATAAATAAATAAAATCAAAAGGCCTTGTTCTCTATCCCTTTGTTCCCACTTATTTTAGCACACCACATCCGGCCAAGATATATTCCACCGGGGCAGTCCTCTTTTTTCAGCATATACTCCACCCTTATGCCCTTCTCCAGTAGACTAACCCTAGCTTTTTTTGTGTTTGTGCGAAATTGGCCTGTTAGACGTAACAAAATCCCTTCTTGCCATTTTATCTTATTTCGTCACAACCCTTCACTCTATTTTATTTTTACATGTAGTGTTTATCCCTAGAACTTGAGATTCCTTCACATTCGAACCAAGTCCCAAATCTAGGTCACACGTCATGTCTCGTTTCTGGCCCAGCTATTGCAAGGGTAACCTGTTGAAATTGCAATCTCGTAAACATTTACATTTATCGAGGTCGTATTTATGATGCAATGCTACGTTTGCATAAACAAATAGAATTTATTTAATTTTATTTTATTTAATTCTCTAAACATTAGCGGTTTTTATCTGGGTTATTATTATTAAATTAAATAACAATTATTAATTATAAAATTGCTTATTTCTTCACTTTTTTTTTGTTTTTATATTCATGATAAATTCGAATATAAAAATTCTGATATGGCCCTGTTTTTTATTCAGATATATTTTTCCCACTCTGAGATTTCCATATATTTGAATTGTACTTACCATCTCACTTCTAGCTTTAGGCCCTTTGGGTTCCTCATACCGTGTTTTTCAGTATTGCTGGCTTATCCTTGTGACCGTATTGTGAGCGGCAAGAAGTCCGGCTATGGAAGCGAGCAACTTCCACATTCCACCCGCCCTGGGAAAAGATCCACCCAGGATGACCAAGGAGTCCCTGCCACCTTCCAAACGCAAACCACCATCACGTTTGGCCAGGGATGCCAGAAGGTTGCTGAATCACACCGCCATACGGACACCATGTCCAGCCAGCGATTTTCCACCATGGACGTAAGCGAGTTACGTTCCCAGTAACCCGCCTGGAGTGCCCCGACGACGAGGATCAGCCTTTTGGGAAGGATTCCGGTGCTTCCTGGAATTCTGGAGACGCCACCAACCAAGGGTCTGACCCGCAGCCGAGCCACTCCCTTCCGAGTCCATTGACCAAGATAAGATGCTCCAAGCGCCACCGCTCCCTCAGGAACCCTACTTGGAACCCAGTCCAGCCGCCCTCTACGCCTCCATGGAAGACGCAATGCAACTCGCCCGCCTGGAGTCTACAGCAACTCTCACCGTGGCATTCCGCCACTACGTTCGGACCAGTCATCCAAATGGGCCCAGGATCTGTTTTCCTCATCCCGAAGCCCACGACAGGTTGATTCTGGAGAGCAACGGCCTGCCGTCCTCCCCGGGCAAACTCCTCACGCTGATCCAGCGTAGTTTCCAGCGGCGAGCTCTGCATCTGGACTGGGATTCCATATATCAGGATCTCGTCCTAGCACACGGCCAGGTTTCCACGGATTTCCGGAAACCTTGGCCGGAGTGCTACAACATCACCCGACAATCCTGACGGTCCTAGAGAGACTATCACCCACACAATAGCTGACCCACGCCGCCAGCTCCTTTCCATTCGTCAATCGTCCCGACCTCTACCGTTAGCGGTTTTCTACAGCCCTGTCGGCATTCCCCTATCTCTTTCACTTAGTATTTGAAATTTTCAGATACTACAACCGATCGGCCAAACCTACTAAGCTGCCAAGGTCCAAAGATGTCCAATTCCAACCAGGACAGCGAGGAATTTCAATGCAGTGGCTGCGGAAAGACGTTCCCTACCAAAAATGGCCTCCCTCAACACCAAAGGCTGTATTGCCGTCCCAGAGCTGACCAAACCAACACCTGCCATGACTGCGAGCGCTCAATTGCCACCTTCGCGGGCCTTTGCCAACACCGGAGGAAAGCCCATTCTGCCATCTATCAATCATCGATGGAGAAGAAGGACGACAAACGCAAGGTTGAACCGTTTTCCCCAGTTGGTGATCAACATTGCAAAAACGGAAATCGCCCATACAGGTGCTACACTCATCAATAAGGACCTGGCCTCCCTATTCGAGCGTCCCGCAGTCAGCATCCGTAAACTGCGGAAATTAAGAAGATACCTGGACCACCGGGCCGGCCTCCTAATGGAACCTTCCACACCACCCGCCCTCCCTGCTAGATCTCCACCTACACAAGACATTGCTGGACCATCCACCACACGCAGGCTGCGCTCCACTCTCGCTGTGCCTGCTCACAATGATCCATCCACCTCTCGCCAGCTGTCACTCTCCGCTGCCAGTCCACCATCGCCTCCTGATGATGGCCCACCCACGCCTCTGACTAGGAGAAATGACCAGTCCAACGGCACCCCCCCCCCCAGACGTCCTAAGGTCTACCAGACGACCCTCCACCGTCGCTACCCGGATCGCCCGACTCTGGTCCCCCATCTCCAGATGGAGTTGCACCAAGAGAAGAGGACCCCGTCCGGACCTATCTGGACCCGACAACCAGTCCCGGCCTTAGACGTCTTGGTGATGCCAACCTCTCCGCCGACGCTGCTTCCTCCTCCGTCGCCCTGGACGAGATGTACTCCGCCATCTGGACTCCCAAGCCCCCGAAAACCCTGAGGCACCCACAGGAACATCCTACCGAGTACATCCCGAGGAATCCAAGAGCTTAGAGGGCTTATCGATATAAGCGCACTCAGGAGCTCTTCACGAAGGACAAGGCATCTCTCGTCTATCTCCTGGTCAAGGGCCTCGAACCTGGACACGTCACTGTCGCCCCCTCAGCAGACGACATCACCGGCCATTACACGGAGATCTTCGCTGCCCCCCTATGAGGAACCTATTACGGACCCGAGGGATCCAATTCCGGGTCTGTATGCTCCCCTCATCGAGGCGAACATCAAGAAAACCATCCTGGACCCACGAACGTCCAATTCCGCAGGTCCCGATGGCTTGACATCCCAAGATCTGCGCAAAGTCCCTGTTAGAACCATATCGATTTTCCTCAACTCTATGCTCTATACGGGATACATCCCATCTGCGCTCAAAGCATGTCGGACAACGCTAATTCCAAAAAGCGACGCCGATCTTGCCGATGTCACCTCATGGCGCCCGATCACCGTAGCTCCTACTGCGGACCATGCATCGAATGATCTCCGCCCAGATGGCCGCCCTGCCCCTCCATCCATCCCAGAGGGGCTTCGTCTCCCTTGATGGCACCATGGCCAACTCCGTCATCCTACAAGTCGCTGCCAAGAAATGCCGCAGTGACGCAAAGCCTTACTCCATTACATTCTTGGACCTACGTAAGGCTTTCGACTCAGTCCCTTACGAATCCATCCGAAGGGCACTCCGGAGGTTCAACGTCGATCCCAGGTTGACCAAGTTTATAATGGCTGGATTAACTGGTTGTTCTACCATCATAACCGCCAACCAACAACGAACTGGCATCATCCCAATACGACGAGTTGTCAAACAGGGTGATCCCTCTTTTTCCCCTGCTCTTTAACTTGGTCATAGATGAACTGATGTGCCAAATCGACTCCCTCCCCACCGGTATCGACCTCGACGGAACCTCCATTCCCGCCCTGGCGTACGCAGACGATCTGCTTCTCCTCACCCACTCAAATAGGGAAATGCAGATCCTAGTCAACGTCTGCGTCAAATACTTCGAAGACAGGCACCTGGAACTCAACCCAGCCAAGTGCTCGTGCCTGACTGTAAAACTGATGCCCTCCCGGAAAAAGCTATACCTTTCTTCCAACTCGAATGTCAACTTGAGTGATGCGCCGATCCCCAAAGTCGACGCAGAGGCATCCTTCAAGTATTTGGACCACAAATATGAATTCATGGGAACCGACCTTCCTTCCATCGACGCCTTTAAGTCCGCCCTCACAAATCTCCAGAGGGCCCCCCTGAAGTCGCCGCAGAAACTCCTACTTCTGCAAGAGTACATCCTCCCTAAATTTCTGTACTCCCTGAAGAATCCCAGGATTACCATCTCTATCCTGGACCGAGCAGATAAAGCAGTGCGCAGAGCCGTAAAGGAACTTCTCCATCTTCCACTCCAGACGGACAACGCTCTGCTAATTTCGGAAAACGCCTTTTCGGTAAATTCGCGTGCAGCGTGTCGTTCAACGTCGCGAACGGCGCGGAAAAGTCTAATGACGGAATTCGATCCGACGCATCATAACGGCGTGGCGGCCGTCGGCGCGCCCAAATCTGTTAATCGGTCGGAAAAAATACAACGTCGGGAGATTGAGAACTGTGCTCCCGTGGGGAGATATTATTCGAAGATAGGTTTTCGAGAAAAAATCGGAGGGGGTGGGGGGTCGCAGGGGGGTCATTGCGGAAAACGCCCTTTCGGCAAACTCGCGTGCGACGTGTCGTTCTGCGTCGCGACCGGCGCAGAAAAGTCTAATGACCGAATTCGATCGGACGCATCGTAGCGGCGTGGCGGCCGTCGGTGCGCCGAAAACGTTTAATCGGTCGGAATAAATACAACGTCGGGAGATTAAGGGAGCGCGCCCCCCGTGGGGAGATCTTTAGACGAGGTTTTCGGAAAAAATTTGAGGGGAGAAGGGGGTCGGGGAGGAGGGGTACATTCTGAATTCTGCCATTTTGGCAAATTCGCGTACGGCGTGACGTTCTAAGTCGCATCGGCGCAGAAAGTCTAATAACCGATATTAATTTCCATTAATTTATACATTGGTTATTAGTCGTTCAGGTTAATAGATGGTAAATTAACACGTTCAGAACGATTATTAACTTCTATCTATCTTTACTTCGGTTAGTCGTTTAGGTTTTAATTTATATTTTCAATTTATATGTTGATTGATTGATTTTCAAAGGTCTATTATTATTATTATTATGTTCGATTAATGTATACGTCGGTTAGTCGTTCGGGTTAGAATCTTAAAAAATTGTTATTTTCATATACAAATTTTTGTTGCGAAAGAGGAGGATGCCTTGCACCGCGCCAACTGTGCGTGTAGCGCACACTTAAAATATACAGATATAAGAAATTGATACGGAGGTTAATCGTTCAGGTCATTTTAACTCACCCGCTTATAGGGAACGTGAGCTGGGTTTAGACCGTCGTGAGACAGGTTTGTTTTACCCTACTGATGACTTATCGTTGCGATAGTAATCCTGCTCAGTACGAGAGGAACCGCAGGTTCGGACATTTGGTTCACGCACTCGCTCGAGCGGACGGTGGTGCGAAGCTACCATCCATGGGATTATGCCTGAACGCCTCTAAGGCAGTATCCTTTCTAGTCAAAGGTGGCAACGATATCTCTTGGAGTTCCGAGAGTCGAAAGGCTCAAAACAATGTGACTTTACTAGGCGATCGCGGCTCGCCGCGGTCGTCGAGATCGACGGTCGGTGGTGGGATCGATCCTTGCCATGTCCGACCTGATCTGTCATGACGGCCGATCATGGGTCGCACAAACGTCTCGATGTTGGAACTCGGAATTGTCTGTAGACGACTTACGTACTTGGCAGGGTGTTGTACTCGGTAGAGCAGTTTCCACGCTGCGATCTGTTGAGATCGTAGACGAATCCCCCTTAGCTTGGGGATTCGTCTTGTCGGCGAGACGAGACCCCGTCATTATCATCATCATCGTAGCCAGCAGCAGCAGCATTCGGCGTCGTTGTTACGCACACACGAACTTGTAAGATCGTGTGTGTCGTTTCCGTCGTCCTCGTCGTCGAAAAGCGCTGGCGGAATAATATTTATATATATGTAATATATACGAGCTATGGAAACTGACCACTTGCCACTTCTGAGTATTATGATTTAACCATTCGACTTCAGAAATTTCGTCTACGTTTGGCTAGATGCAATTATGATATTGAACATGTTTCAGGTAAATCTTTATCTTTTTATGTGCCTGACATACTGTCAAGAAGATCTCTTATGGAAGGAAAAGAAGATAAAGATGTTTTAGATGAAGATATTTGTTATCATGTTAACTTTATTAGTCATAATGCGACAAACTTAGAGACTAAACAGATGATGATAAGAAATGGTCAAAGCAAGATGAAGCAATTGAAAGAATAAGTGAAAAAAAAGGCTGGCCAACAAAGAAAGAAGTTAATAAAAATTGTAATTTTTTTTTGCAGATTCAGAAATAATATGATATACTTATGACATTTTATACTACCATGACAGATTTGTTATACCTAAATCAATATATGTTAAAAAAAAAATACATGGACATCAGGGTTTCAATAGCTGCAATGCAAAAGCAAAACATCTAGAATTGAATAAAAATGATATAGTTTGGACTCGGTGACATGAAAAGATTTGGATACATCATAGGTGCAGCTAAAAACCAAATTCTTATGTCGTTAATGCAGAAAAAGGTCTTCTAAGGCAAAATAGAAAGTTTCTGAATAAGTTGCCAGCATCACCAGAGAAAGGTGGAGAAGAGATATGATGACTATGCTAAGGGGGAAAAATGATAAATAGAAACATGTCCATATTTTATAGCGCTTATATTGTGATAACTGTTTAGTTTCCAGTTATTGAATTTAAGATTTTCATAATACCTTTATTAGTGTATTCAGCATGTCATAAATGGCAAGCTAGGGTCCTTTGACTACTAGGTTATTGAACATGTTCAATTAAATAATACCCCCAATAATATCTTTACTGTTAAGTTTCAATTATTTTAATTTTAGGTATTTCCCGACATCAATACTTCTTCGAAGATTTTAGTTCTTATTGATAAATAATATAATTTAATGTTTAGATTTGATAAGGGAATTGCCCTTATTAGTTTAGGTAGGCCTTTATTATTCGACCTTTCACCCTTCTACCTGGAAGTAGTGTCAACCCAAGATTTGTAAAGTAGAGAGAGGTTGCATGGTAATCGCGAAGGGTGTCAAACGCGAGAGGGGAATCTGACGTCACAAGATGGGTTGCTGTCAGCTGTCGCTGGTCGCCGTGCTTAGTAATCGATTTATTCCTGAGTTTTGTTGTTAAAAATATTAGTCAATTGCATTTAGTTAATTAGTTTTGTGGTGTTTAAGAGTTTTGTAGTTTTGTGTTTGGACATTATTGCCGATCTGTGTTCGTATAAACTTTGTTGGTGGTTTACTGTATACTTTATATTTTAACGTAAGTACCTACTTATGTTTAAATTACATTTTGCATTTAAGAATATTTGTTTTCTTAAGCATTCTTATAATAAATGAAAAATACCTAATACTATTGCATAATCTGTTTTAGATGGTCGGTGGAGCTATTTGTAGTGTGGCTGCTTGTAAAGGCTATTATGCAAAAGCTTTGAGAGAAGGTGAAAGGATTTCTTTTTTTACATTTCCAAAAGATCCTCAGCTGCAGGAGTGGAAAAGACGATGTTATCGAAAAGATAAGTGGAGCGTTTCAAATAAAAGAATTTGCAGTAAGCATTTTAAGCAGAATGATTTTGAGGATGAAATGGAGGCTCGAATAATGAATAGTCAGCCAAAAAGACTGAAAAAAAGATGGGAAGTTTACCGAATACAATTTATTATAAATATCTACGTCCTCTTAACTAAAAAAAATCTAATTTTTTTAGTCACTTTAATACTATTGTGTTTGATGGTCTGCTTATGTATCTTTCTTCTTTTAGCTATCCCTTCTTTACACTTACTTCCTGACTCTGAGAAACCAGGAGTATCCAAACGGGTTCAGAGAATGGCCCAGAAAGAAAAAAATCAAATCGTAGTGGCTCTAATGACTAAAAAAAATGAATTGCCTGTTTTAGAAGATAATGTTTTGTGAAAGTGAAACGGACATTTTAAAAAGAAAAATTGAGGCTTTGCAACAAGAAAATATTTGGTTGAAACAAAAACTTAGAGAACATGAAAATGAAACAAATGATCTAAAGAATCACATTTTCTTGTTAAACATGGAAATAAAAAAAAAAAAATTAGATTTGAAGAGAAAGCCACACTGGCTTTTAAAGATTTTTAAATGACAACCAAGTGGAAATCTTGAGCTCTTGAGGAGTTGTCAAGAGCATTTACTCTTCGATATTTTAGTAAAAGGGCATATGTGTATTTCACCCTTTCTGGCCCAGCGACCATATTTGGCATCATAACTTTTACCAGCATGTAAGTATGGTTGCATGAAAATAATAATGCAGTTTTATTTAATACCACTTCTCAAAGGACTCTCTAGATGTCGCCTTTATGAAATTATACGGACATTACAGTATTTGACGGAATTAATCATTAGCTTTGCATACTTGCACGTGTTAGTCACTTATCCAGAGAAGCAGCGGGATCACGATTCATCGGACCAGAATCAATACTTGGCATATCCTCAAGTACTGCCAAGATGGCTATATCAACCTAGGCTGAAAGGAAAACTCTCCGGTATTGGCAAGAGTTACCAGGATTAGTTCATTCGAAGGCGTTTATAAAATACCCTTTGAAATCAAGAACTAAGAAACTTTTAGAGTTAAACAGGGTAAACCTGAAAACTCTAACAGACCTATATACCAGGCACCGCCGACTAAACTATCATCTGCATAAACTCGGCCTAGCGGAAAACGCCGAGTGCCGTCTATGTCTGGAGGATGATGAGAAGGCAGACCACATCTCATGCACCTGTCCCGCTGTGGAGAGGATCCGATTCTCAATATTTGACAAAGGGCAACTGCTGCCAGAGGATCTGGACACATTCTCACCCAATAAAGTTATCAGTTTCATTAAGAGACTGAACTTATTGGGTGAAATATAATTAGGCGTGAGCCACAATAGGCCTGCTGATGGCCGCAGTGGAGGGTCTACTGAAACCCACTCACAACAAACCTAACCTAACCTAACGTAGTCAATGTACAGTGCCGTTATTGTGTATGATTTTATTCAGAAAATTGTTGAAATTTTTAATAATTTTGAAAACTTGTGGCTTGGAAGTAAGTACAACTGTTGTATCTTTGTGATTATATACTTAAATATAGATTATGCTGCAATATGTCGTAAAAAATGGTTGTGCACTTCTTATGATTCCATTTGGCGTCAACAGGCATTTTTGGTGAAATTGAAGTCTATAATAGAGAATTACTCGAAGATACGTTTTTTATAACTTATTTTTTATTTTTACTTGCAAACAAAGTAATTTATGATTATTATGGACAAAATTTTGAAAATTATATAGCATATATTTTGTTGGTACCAGACAATGACTCGGCAAGGTCTTACTGAACAGGAAGAAAAGCACCTGCTTCTTCTTTTAGAAGGTGATGTTTCGGATATTGATAATGAAGAATCTGATGGTGAAATTGATTTACAAATTCCAGATGCATCAAATATACCCGATTACACGCTTCCAGTCGGAGAAAATATTGGAGTTGCATATGAAGTAGATGAAAAAAGTGTCGAAGAAGAACATTATGATGCCGAGGACGACATACCATTGTCGCTGCTGTTTCAGAAGAAAAATAGCTTGCCTCAAGCTGATTTTCTCATAAAGAAAAAGAAAACTAAATACCGATGGCGTCACAAGGATATAGATCTGGTAGTCAGATTGTATTTCTAAGTTTTCGGATCCACCTGATCCAGAACTAACGCCATTAGCCTACCTCAAGTATTTTTTTGACAATCCTTTGATTACTTTTATTGCCCAACAAACAAATTTATATTCAGTTGAGAAAACAGGAAATTCAATCAATACTAACGAAGATGAAATAGAACAGTTTCTAGGCATGCATATTCTAAGTGGTATTGTAAAAATGCCCAGCTATCATATGTATTGGGGTGAAGCTACTCGCTATTCTCCTATTGCTGATACAATGTCACGCAACAGATTTGATAAACTGCGCAATTTTTTACACCTGAATGATAACTCCAAAATGAACCCACATAACGATCCAAAATATAATAAGCTATTCAAAGTTCGTTCAATAATAGATAGTGTTAGAGCTAACTTTGCCACAATAGAAGCAGAAGAGCACAATTGTGTGGATGAAATTATCATTCCTTTCAAAGGAAGGAGCTCGTTGAAGCAATATATAAAAAATAAACCCCATAAATGAGGCATAAAAATATTTGCTCTAGCAGGATCAAGTGGATTTATATATGACTTTGAAATTTACATTGGAGAGGGAACAGTAAAAGAGATATCTGAACTTGGCATTAGCGGTGATACCGTGAAGAGATTATGCGAAAATATTCCAAGGAATCAAAATTATAAATTAAATTGTGACAATTGGTTCACATCACCTAATCTTTTCTCAAACTAAGGGAATTTGGGATACTTGCCGCAGGCACTGTTAGAAGCAACAGGTTATCAAACTGCAATCTAAAAACTGATAAGGCTCTGAAGAAAAGGGGAAGAGGTTCTTTTGATTACCGTAGTGACACAGAAAAAAAATTAATTGCCATAAAATGGCATGACAATAAGGCTGTTCGTCTGCTGTCTACATACAAGGGAATCCGACCTGTAGATATCGTAAAGCGGTGAAGTGTTGCAGAAAAATGTTACAATGATGTGAAACGTCCGAATATTGTAAAGCAATACAACACATACATGGGAGGAGTGGACTTGCACGATATGTTGGTGTCGCTTTATAGAACTAATTTTGTGGTGAAAAGATACTATTTGCGTATTTTTTTCAATATTCTTGACATGTGTACTGTCAATGCGTGGTTGTTGTATATACTTCATATGAGCCAAAGAGATGAAAAGTACAAGCCTCTAATTGAATTTCGATCCGATATTGCTCATGGACTCCTCAAAGCAGGAAAAGAAAATAAACGTAAACGAGGAAGACCATCATCTGCTACGCCTTCTGCAGTACCAACACCACCACCGCTAAGAAAAAAGCAAAAACTTCTGCTCCTGTCAGTGATGTCCAATTTGATGGACTTGGGCACTGGCCTATTCACATTGAACCTAAACAACGATGCTGGCTTTGCATTAATGCTTACTTGCGAGTGAAGTGCGAAAAATGTGAAATGGCTTTGTGCTTCACGAAGGACAACAATTGTTTTAAGTTGTTCCATAATAAATAGAAGTGTGTAAAACAACTACTACACATTTTATTTTATATTATTAAATATATAAATTTTCTTGATAAGTTCAAAACATTCGATAATTAATATTAATGTTATTAGACAAAAGTCTGTATCTATACACATATGATTATCCCAATGATGCCATATGGCTTCATCATTTTTAGAGCATTTGGGAGGGTAAATTTTTAGTTTTTTCTTTTAATATCCATTCCGAAGTATATTTTGGTGACCTTTATTAAGTAACATAAAAATATTTTTCCTGTTGTTTCAATTAATTTGGGCTGGAAAAGGTTAAGAAACACTTTGCATTACCCTTTGCCTGGAATAACGACCTTGCAACAGTGGGCTGCAAATGTAAATCTAATAAATTGAATATTGGAAGATGTAATAAATATTGTGAATATTGCAGGAAAAACAAAGAGTAACTTAGTTCGCACTACAGTTTTGTCGTATGATGAAGTAAAAATTTCATCCCTGTATGAATACCACCAAAAAAAATGATGACATTGTGGGACCACATTCTTACATGCAGGTAGGTATTGTTTAAAATTATAGAGGTTAAAAATTTTATTCTTTTCTTTATTATTTTATAATACCTAGTAAATTTTGATACAAAAGTATTTGTCTTTACTTTGCAGGTTATTATGGCTCGAGGACTATTTGACAATTGGAAACAGCCTGTTTATATTGGATTTGACCAAAAAATGACAAAAGGACTCTAAAATTAGCAAATTTGATCAGATTTTAAAAAATAATTTTTAGCCGACTAAATTTATTTTTTCTTAGCCTATTTTTAGCACAAAATGGATTTTTTGCATTGGAAAAAATACGACGCATCACTATTTCTAAGCATTCCTAATCTTTACAAAAATTCCCAAAAGTGACAAATATAAATGCCCTTCCTCTCTTACCAAGATACCAACGATGAGCTTCGTATTTCGACCAAGCTTTACATAAGATTTTTTGAGCTTCCACCCAAACTTTTTTAAGACTTAAAAGAAATTCAACTTTCGTCATAACTGTTCTCAGTTTTGACAAGAACTTCCTCTTTAACACGTTTCGACATGTTCCCATCGTCACCTTTATCCAAACCATTTCTTGTTGCTAGAAGGGGACACTCATCTCGTTTATGTCTTTTAAACTCATGCTCATCATCAAACAGATTCTTGCACTTGCATTTAAACACTTTAAAAAACATCCACATGGCCATCGAAACCTAAAAAAGACATGCATTTTATAGGTCAGGAGCCTTAGACGATTTCCCTATGCTAACTGAAAAAATCACAATTCACAATTTATGGTTTATTTTATGGAATATCACTGGCGGTTCTTCTATAGGGTCATTTGGTCAATGACCTCCAACATACAAATAAAAAAATAGAGCTATTCATTTTCTGAAGTTTAAAATTATATAATATATACATTTTTAATATTCTTAAAAAATATATTAAAATTTCTAGTGCATTCTATGCATAATACTATTCAAATATCTAGATCGCAGGATTTCGTATCCCCTCTGAGCACCGAGCACCGAGCCTCTACATTCATATTCATTACATTAATCATTTATTGAATTTAAAAATCTTGGGTCAATCCACAACTTGTCCTCAAAGCTAGCTACGGACCAAATTTACAACGAATTAAAGTGAAATAGACTTATGCGCGAATCAGAAAGTAAAAGAGACAGAAAACACTGGCGGGGACAATGTCCCTGATACATTTTTCGGAAACGGTAACGCACGAAGTTCAATAGAGCAGTCTTAATGCTGACTAGGTACGCGTTGGTCGGTAAATTCTGTCGCGTTATTTTTAATGTTTTTATTTGTGAACATTTTATTAGTAAATCTCTACTTGTCGTGAAATTAAGTAAAACAGTGTTTTTGGTGTTTACTATTAAATATGAGTGTTGTACAAAATATATTAAAACCGAAAGATGGACATAAGTTGGGTTATGAATAAAGTACAAGTAGTTTTTGTGTTTAGATACGTTTTAGACGGTGTTGTATGTGAGAGATTTTGGAAATTTATTCAGCCTCAAGGAACGACATCGCAGCTTTTGACAGTTGTAATTTTAAAAGAGTTAGAATGTCTGAAAATTAATGAAAGTCCTGAAAAATTGATAGCACAAAGTTACGATGGAGCATCAGTAATGAGTGGTGCTTTTGGAGGTGTACAAGCCAAAATTAAAAAAGTTATCCTTCAGCAAATTCTATTCATTGTTACGCACATCAACTAAATTTAATTTTACAAAAAGCATCAAGTCAGGATAAAAGCATAAAAAAACTTTTTTTGCTAATTTACATAGCTTTTCTTCATTCTTTGGAAAATCGCCAAAAAGAACAGCCATGTTAGATAATGTTGTTAAGGTGAGATTACCTAAAGCGGCTTCAACACGATTGAATTTTAATACAAAGTGCATGGAGACTGTTTATACCTATCGAACAGAACTATAAGATTGTTTAGAAAAAATCATTGATAATGAATCAGAAAACAACACTCTAAACCAAGGTATTGGTTTAAAAAACTACTTACAAAATGAACATTTTCTTTACTGGTTAAATTTTTTTCATTTAGTTATGCCTCATTGTAATATATTGTTCAATCAATTACAAAAATGTAATATCGGTGTCATAACAGTAAATAAGTGTATTGGCTTTTTTAATAGTAAAATTGAAGACATCAGAAATAAAATTTTGAATAACTGTTTGGAGGAGACATCTATGCAGTCTGCCCAGAGCAGAGATGTAAAACGGAAGAATCAAAGAGGAGAATTTCATTAGAAGTTTGTAATATAATTACATCTGAGATCAAAAACAGGTTTGGCTTCAGTAATCATTTAGCAGTGTCTCAGTTGTTTCACGCAGATCGAATTAAAGATTTTAAAAAAAGCTTTCCTCAAGATATGCTTAAATAAGTTAAAACGGAGTATCCAGTCATAAATCATTTGAAACTTAAAACTGAATTAGTATTATATAGCCGAGAAGATTTTTCCAATAGTGAAGGTGAAGTTGCTTTGTCACAGCTTTTTATTAACAATAATTTGTGCAATACTTTTTCTGAAAGTGTCAAACTGTTAAAAATCTTGTGTACTCTCCCTATGACTACCGTCGAAAGTGAACGTTGTTTTTCCACCTTAAAAAGAATAGACATTTTTAAGAAATACCATGGGTCAGGGAAAGGTTATCTTCTTTAGCTATGCTTACCGTGGAAAAGGCATTAATAAAGAAGATAAAAGACTTTAATGAAAAAGTAATTGACCACTTTGCATCTCGAAAAGACCGGAGGATCGACTTGGAATTTAAATCACTTTAAAAGGTAGGTAATACAGTAAACTTTTCTAATTGACCTCCCTATCTCTTGACCCACGAACCGCCACTGCGGAATATAAACAAGTTTTACATTGGAGTAGCTCAGGGATTAGCCACAAATCACCCAAAATAGACTCTTTTAGTGTGACATCACATTTTATGCAACCTACATACTATTGTTGTGACACATGGGTTGTCTGACAAATCGGACTGGAACTTGACCATTAATGCGTATGTCTATAAAGGCAACATTTTCGCTGGTTGAACAGAGTATAAAATTTTATTTTATTTCTCACATGCACAAGGCATATGAAAACACATACAATGATAGGAATTTGGGTTTAATTTTAGTGGCGCACATATATAATTTTTTTTTTTTTTTTAACTGCTTTTTGGCCTTACAAACAAAGTGTTTTAGCCACATATAAATTTTTACATAAAAAAAAATAAAGGTAAGTTCTCTCTTACGAAAGTAAATCAAAATTATATGTAACCTATTTATTTATTTTATTTTATTGCCCAACAGAAGTAATCCAATTACAGGACAAAGTAATTAAATAGAGTTGTATACATATACAAGGTGTCCCAACCAAAAGTAGGCACCCTGAATAACTTTGGATAAAATTTTTTTTGAAAAATTGGTGAAACACGTCGACCTTGTTTCCATGGGGGACATATTTTAATGTAATACTTGTATACCTATCATCATCCCTCTACCCTACACGGCCACCCCCTCAAAAAATTCAAAAGGCAAAAGGGGTCGAGTGTACATCTTTTGAAAGGTCTTTCAATTCACTACATAACTGTGTATTTTTTAAAACTTTTATCGAAATGTTCCTGAGAAATAATTGTTTCATTATTTTAGGTTCGGGAAATATAAATAAAAGAAGCAGTTTAAATTATCATATGTATTGTTCAAAATAACCCCAACCGACTCCCATACAGTAGTATAATCTGTCCTGAAATTCTGTACGAACATTTCTGAACACATCTGGAGTCAATAAACGGCATTCTCGAACAATTCTTTCACGTAACTTTTTCAGAGATGCGGGTTTTGTTGCAAATACCTTCGATTTCAAATGTCCCCACAGAAAGAAATCCAACGGAGTTAAATCGGGTGACCTAGCGGGCCACTCCACAGGACCTCTTCTTCCAATCCATCGCTCAGGAAACCGATTATCCAAAAATTGATGCTGCTATAGCAAAATGTGGGGGTGCCTCATCCTGTTGAAAAAACAGTTTGCCCTCTAAAACATTATCGTCTTCTTCGAGGATTTGGGTAATCATTGGGTCGATGTTATTTTCTAACAGATCGAGTTACCTTTCCCCATTTAAATTATCAGAAATAAAAACGGCCCAACAATGTGATCCCCCTAAGATGCCAGCCTATACATTTAACTTCTGAGGCCTTTGGGTATGAATTTCCATGAACAAATGTGGATTGGTTTCACTCCAATACCTACAATTGTGCCTGTTTACCTCCCCATTTAACTGAAATGTCGATTCATCAGAAAAACATGTATTGTACAATAGATTGGCATTACCGTTTAATTGTTCACTAAAAATCTCACAGAATTCAAGCCGACGATCGGGATCATCTTCGTTTAATTCGTGTACCAATTTAAATTTATATGGATGAAATTTGTGGGCCTTTACAATTCGATGACCACTGCTTCGTGGTACACCGGAAGCCTCAGCTACTTTCCTGATAGATTGAGTATTATCCATCTGCAAATGACCCAGAACTGCTACTTCGACTGCTTCATTCCTAATCGGTCACTGAAGTTCATGCTTTTTGTTTCCTACAGAACCTGTTTCCATAAATTTTGTCAATAATTGTAAAACATACTGAGAACCAACCCTTCTATCTGGATGATTTCTATTGAATATGCGCTTCGTAGCTCTAGCACAATTATCGTTTTTAAAATAAATGCTGACAATTTCTATTCTCTCCTGAAGGGTATAAACCATTTTGAGAACTCATTCTGGTTTAATGTATCTCGATTTAAAATTGGTTGTGACCAAATTAATGTTCAAGGACTATCAAATACTTATGAGTCTTTTATTATTCTAAAACTAAACGGACAAGGAAAGTGGTTTTTTTGTCGAAAAAAACTCGTGTTGATTTGAGAGCACTAAAAAATGTAGTTTTTTATAAATTCCGATACCCACTGCCGTGTATTTTAGATTTTTTAAACGATTTCGATTGTGTGTAATCATCAAAAATAAAATTATTTTCCATAAGAACGAATCGATAAAAGTTAAAAAAAAATACACAGTTATGCATGGAATTGAAAGACCTTTCAAAAGATGTATCACTCGACCCCCCTTGCCATTTGAATTTTTTGAGGGGGTGGCCGTATAGGGTAGAGGGATGATGATAGGATACAAGTATTACATTAAAATATGTCCCCCTTGGAAACAAGTTCGGCGTGTTTCACCAATTTTTCAAAAAAAATTTTATTTCCAAAGTTATTCAGGATGCCTACTTTTGGATGGGTCACCCTGTATGAAACTAATCATGTATATGTAGGCATTAAATTATTTAATAAACTTCCTGGCAATATAAAAGATTCAAGAAACATAAGGCAGTTTAAAAGTATGTTATTTAATTTCTTAGTTGAACACTCTTTTTATGATGTTAACGAATATATCAATTCTTAAACTTTTTTGTACCTAAGTAATTGTGTTTATTTGCATTTATTTTGCTGCATTTTAATTTTGTAATTTTTGTATTTTTGTATGTGGGTCATTCTTTTACAAACCGCACACTAAAAAAATACTTGACATTTTAAATTCGTCTGAAATTTTTTTTACAGCTTCTATACGTAAAATTAATTGACACGTATTTCAGGATTTTGCTTAAAAAAATTTTTTTTCCAAAATATCCATTTATGAAGTTTTGGTATTTTGCTGGATTTTCTCCAATCGTCTCATACATAAAATTTATTATCTCCAGTTGTACTGATCGAATCCATGTCATTTTTTTACAGTTTATGTGTTGTTACGTTAGCTTTCTAAAAGCAGAAAAAAAATTTTTCAATGTCAACATATCAAAAATAATAACAATTTAATTGTTTAAATAATTGTTAGATGCTGTTGCTCCAGGTTTAGTTAATTTTAAAAAATACCACTTCATTCTTCATCATGTTCCTTAGAAAATGGCATCGGTGAAAAAATGGTATCTCTATGTGGTCAAAAGTTATTAAATATTTTCGAGCGCTTGTCAGCCGGCGCGCACGGAGTCGCCGTACCGGGCGTAGCGCGCGGAACGTGCAATCAAGCTCCCTTCAGTTTTAAATATATGTAAATGTTTTCATTCTGTTGTTCGACAAACGTCGTATATGCATGCCATATTATTACTATCATATTTTAATCTAGAACTAGCGATAATCATAAAGTGTCGGTACAATGCCGAAAGCATCAAAATCGTCGATTGGTCCGAAAATCAAAGTAGATCGATGCTTCAATCCCTTCGATATGTCTTCACATCGTAAAGAGAAAATCTAAGACCAGTTTCAAGCAACATTTGGTGGGTCTTAACTTACCGGTAACGGATGAGTTCCTTCAGCGAAAAATCTGTAATACTTGCCGTGTTAAATTGTTTCAATTACGCAAGAATCGCGAAAAGAAGTTCGAATCAACTGTAAGTAATATTTTCGAAGCAAATTTCTTTAATAAAATTTCATTCATTATATGAAACAAGGTCTAAAATATCCTAAAATTATAAAATAAATTGTTAAGCTTCAGGTTAACTGATGTATGTAAAAATTACATTGTTTATAGAAGGAGGAAATTAATGATTCTGATTTTGACGCTTTGGAAAGTAATGACATTAACTGGAAACGTTCTCCTGAAAGTCCCGGTGTATCTTTTGAAGAAGACAAAGTGGCAGTATCTGCAGTAATTGATTCTATCAACCAGGGTTGATAGCAATTGAAGTTAAAATTATGAAATAAAATGTATACTTTGTATAAAAAAAACATTTTGTATACTACTCAGAAGCTAATAAATCAAAGTGTTTAAATTTAGTTTCTTACTTTTTATTTTCTCACGTCGTGATATTCAATATTAATTTAGTAACCAGGAAGTAACTATTATGTTCTTTTTATTATTTATATTAATTTTTATACATTAATGTTATCAACAAATATTTTCAAACTATTACGCAATACGGTAAACATTCATTAATATAAAATAGGTGCAAATGCCTGAGACATCTGAGGTGCGCGTAGCGCGCCGCCTGACAAGCGCTCGAAAATATTTAATAACTTTTGATCTAATAGAGATACCACTTTTTCACCGATGCCATTTTCTAAGGAACACGATGAAGAATGAAGTGGTATTTTTTAAAATTAACTAAACCTGGGGCAACAGCATCTAACAATTATTTAAACAATTAAATTGTTATTATTTTTGATATGTTGACATTGAAAAATTTTTTTTTATGTTTTTAGAAAGCTAACGTAACAACACGTAAACTGTAAAAAAATGACATCGATCCGATCAGTACAACTGGAGATAATAAATTTCATGTATGAGACGATTGGAGGAAATCCAGCAAAATACCAAAATTCATAGATATTTTCAAAAAAAAATTTTTTTAAGCAAAATCCTGAAATATGTGTCCATTCATTTTACGTATAAAAGCTGTAAAAAAAATTTCAGACGAATCTAAAATGTCAAGTATTTTTTAGTGTGCGGTTTGTAAAAGAATGACCCATATATCAAAAAATCAGTCAAGCTGTTGACGTCATCCGAAAAAATGGCCCCTATTAAATGAATAAGAAAGTCAATAAATGGTTGTTACCTCCTCCACTGGATTCCTCTGCTTCACAATCTTTGCTAATTTCGTTCGGTTCTTCAGCTTCAGAATCCTTGCAAATTTCCTCTTTTACGAGCACCGCCTCGGGTTTCGCAGCATCCTTAACTTCTGTATTTTCTGCATTGCTTTCGTCTGTTTTCACATGTTTCCTTAAATGCCTGGTTAAATCATAGCGTAACTTGAACGACTGAAGGCAGTAAATGCATTGATGCGGTTTTCTATTGCTGTGAAAGTACGTTTTATGTACACGTAAGCTGCTTTTACATACAAGCACTGGAAGAAAAAAATGGTAGTGAGTTCTTAAAGTGTTTTTGCTTTGTGACATTTGCATTTTGTAAAGTAACTAGTCATTTTCAAAGTGCCCAGTTTCTAGATTTTCTAAAGATGGGTGGATAGGTAGAGGTGGTGCAATACCTTACCTTGACCAACTCACCCACTGGATCTCATATGACTTACTTTTTTTTTGAGTTACGGTTAAGCAACAAATTTAGATAGATTTAACTACTTTACATAAAATAATGTTCATAGCAAGTCACAAAAGTTTACAGAGTATTGTAAGACAAAAGGAATAATAAGTATAAAACAGAGAAATAATAGTATGCACAAACAACATATATGTATATATAGGCCAGGCGACAGGTTGAAAAAAAAGCCTCAATAAGGAAATAATTAGTGGAAAGCTGGAAATTGGTTTAATCGCTTTATTTGGACCCCGATATTACTCTCCCAAGTTTTTCCCCTCGAGCGAAGTCGGCGTTGGCCCTTCTGGCCCTAAGAAGGTACCATTTTTCGGTTGTTTGCAAATATCTCCCAAACCATCAACTTTATCAACAAAATAATCTTTATAAAAAATAATCTAGAGTAAATTTGCTACAAAAATGTTTTTTACCGTTTGTCTCTAAAGTGAACCGTTACGATGTTACGACCATTCAAAGTGGAACCCTTTTTGATTCTTGCGGAAAAGTTATCGAAATCATATGCCATATCAAAGTTTCTACATGTTATAAATATTTATCAGCATTCCAGGTGCACAAGCTGTTAACTTGTTACAAGTATAACAGCTTTTCAATGTAAAGAAATGTAAATAATTTAAAGATTGGTGAACATCACTTGCAGCATCGTCAAAAAATGAATCGGATGGAGGATAGGTTTCTGTATCATAGATCGTGGATCTTATATCTTCCCTTATTATGTCTGCTGCGGCTTTTACAATTCTTAGACGCTCCTCCTGATCATCGATCTTTCGACAATGGTACCAATTTTCCGTGAGTATTTTGTAGCCTGTGTCGCGAAAACAAATCACCGATTCATTGTTTTTTCTTGCTGCGACAATGATATCAGCACCATATTTACCAAGCAACCTGTTTTTCAACGTTTTCTCATTAGGAATATAGCCCTCAAAATCTTCGAATATCTCTTTGAATGTGAATTGACATTCTTCTCGATTTCGTTCCATACTCGAAAGCAGCAGTGACGTTTTCATCTTCGGGCCGGCCAGGTGGACTTGTCGATGTGGAAGAACTCTCGAAGAATGTTTTCGCGCAAGAGCCGTGATATCGACCCTCTGCAGCGACCAAATCATTTACATGTGCAATTCTCCTAGTAACAGCCTTGGCCCATGCATCGTCACGCTTACCAGCTGTCTCTACCAGTGTGTTTTTGAAATGGAGTGTTTCCACGCGATGAACAGTATCGCGACTGTCAATGGGTTTTTTAATAACACTTTTTAAAAATTCTTCGGATGCATTTTTGCCGCACAAAATACAATTAACCTTGAAGTCGAACTGTTCACACGATCGCGAGCTTCGGCCCGTTGTTGCCCTTTCCCAAGATGTTATTGCCGCGGCAATATTTTTGTCTTTGGTATACGATTTTTGGCACTTAATCCTTGTAATTGCACATGTCTATTATCACGTCTTTTCACACTACTTTCACGTAAGGTTCTTAATCCTCTCTCCTTCACTATAATAGTGTCTCCATCTTCTAAACCTTTTTCACAAATAAAACAAACGGTTGGATTACCAGCCGCGGCCATTGCCGCACTTTCTCAAACTACAATCTTGATTGATTATTTTGTCCGTAAACACGTATACACTCAACCAGATCGTTCATGACACTGCTGTGGTATGGGAGGCCGAGCGCGGCAAGCCAGCTGCATCTGCAGGTGTTACTATCCCCACGTACACAGTGTTGCCAGCGCCCTCGATGAGAAAGTAATAAAGTCTACTTGTAAAATGTACTGAAGCTGAACTGAATGTACTTATAACATGTAGAAACTTTGATATGGCATATGATTTCGATAACTTTTCCGCAAGAATCAAAAAGGGTTCCACTTTGAATAGTCGTAGCATCGTAACGGTTCACTTTAGAGACAATTTTGTAGCAAATTTACTCTAGATTATTTTTTATAATAGGTATTTTGTTGGTAAAGTTGATGGTTTGGGAGATATTTGCAGAAAACCGAAAAATGGTACCTTCTTAGGGCCAGGAGGGCCAACGCCGACTTCGCTCGAGGGGGAAAACTTGGGAGAGTAATATCTGGGTCCAAATAAAGCGATTAAAGTAATTTCCAGCTTTCCACTAATTATTTCCTTATTGAACTACCTGTCGCCTGGCATAATATACATAGGAAGAAACAATAATAACAGTATTGAAATATAGTTAAGCATACAAAAGTAACTAGTTAGCCGATCAGTGCACTACATATCAACTAGAACATTTACTGGTGTCTCCAGTGTCAATTTATTGTAAATATATACGTAGACTGCGAGCCGAAATCTAGGATACCTAAAGTTATCACCATGTTTAGTGGGATAGTTGGTACATCCAATTGAAGGTGTTTGGTTTTATGAATTTCTAATAATGCATAGAAAATATATAGACGGGAGTTGGTAATATTTTAAATTTTATATATAGAGGTCGACAATGTTCATTAAAACCTGTATTAGCCAACAATCTTTTGGCCTGTTTTTGCAGACGAAACGCCCTAATGGATTGACTAGTTTCCTCATAGGTTAGGTTAGGTTAGATTTGTTGTGAGTGGGTCTCAGAAGACCCTCCACTGCGGCCATCAGCAGGCCTATTGTCGCTCACGCCTAATTATATTTCACCCAATAAGTTCAGTCTCTTAATGAAACTGATAACTTTATTGGGTGAGAATGTGTCCAGATCCTCTGGCAGCAGTTGCCCTTTGCCAAATATTGAGAATCGGATCCTCTCCACAGCGGGACAGGTGCATAAGATGTGGTCTGCCTTCTCATCATCCTCCAGGCATAGACGGCACTCGGCGTTTTCGCTAGACCGAGTTTATGCAGATGATAGTTTAGTCGGCGGTGCCCGGTATATAGGCCTGTTAGAGTTTTCAGGTTTACCCTGTTTAACTCTAAAAGTTTCTTAGCTCTCGATTTCAACGGGTATTTTATAAACGCCTTCGAATGAACTAATCCTGGTAACTCTTGCCAATACTGGAGAGTTTTCCTTTCGGCCCAGGTTGAGATAGCCATCTTGGCAATACTTGAGGATATGCCAAGTATTGGTTCTGGTCCTATGAATCGTGATCCCGCTCCTTCTCTGGCTAAGGAGTTCGCTATTTCGTTACCTTCCATACCAGAGTGCCCGGGTATCCAGACCAGAGTCACTTTGTTGTTTTTGCTCAAATGATTTAGAGCTTTCTGACAATTCCATACCGTTTTGGAGTTACACCGGTAGGAGCCAAGAGCTTTTATAGCTGCTTGGCTATCTGAGAAAAATTTTTATTGATCTGCGTATAAGATGTATATATTCCAGCCTTCGTACACACAGTTCAATGGCATGAACCTTAGCCTGAAAAACAGTTGCATGAGTACCTAGGCTTGAGGATATCCTCACTCTTGGTCTGTAGCTATGTACTCCGGCTACTGTTCTCTCGGGAGTTTTGGAGCCGTATGTAAACCAACAACTGTCTGCCTTCAGTAGGTCGGCTTTATTCCGATCCCACTCATCTCTTTCTGGAGAAAGGATGATGAAGGTCAGCTCGTAGTTGGTCATGGTAGGCATAGTATCCGAGGGCATTCCCAGGATGCTGTGATTCTCTATATCATCCAGCAACCTGTTCCGCTCCATGATACTAGTCTGCGGCATATTAATGGCCGCTTGTTGCAGTCTGTAGGTTGCCCACCTGGCCTCTCTCTCCAGATATACATAGAAAACAACGTGACTCCGCGTGTACACACACACACTAATAAGAAAAACACACATATGTGACGCTACTCCGAGTTCAAATTGTTTGTAAATGTTCGTCGAAGTTTTGTATCTGCTCATTTTCTGTCTCGATCGGTACACAAAATTTAAATACATACAATCGAAAGAACAAATATTCGTCTTTCTTTCACCATAGGTCACAAATGCAAAAAATGTATTCAATACTGGAAACATATTTATAAAAAAGCTCCAATTTTAAGACACATGCACTCTATCGCAAATTTCTGTTGAATGCGAATTATAATGAAAATAGTTGAAGCTCTTTGCTTTAATTTGCATTTTTTTTCCATGTGTGAAGAAAGTTAATTTTTCATCATTTGAGAGAAAATTGCAAAAAATGTAGTCAACTCATTTTCTGTCCAGAACATTTGCACATTTTTGACTACCATGATATCGAAAAGTGACATATAAAGATACCAAAACTAAACGTACTAACGAGTATATTCCAAGATATAGACAATTTAATGAAATAAACTCTAAAAATGACAAAAAAAATTTAATTTTATTTTTCAACGTAAGAAACGTGTTATGTTTAAAAATTTGTATAATAATGAAAGCAGTATTCTTCTCATTTAAACGGTTTTTGTGCCGAAATGCACGGGTAAGGCTAATTTAAATTTGAAATCCCTGGAGACTGGGCTGAGAGTGTGCCATATAATGCGAGAATATATTTTTTTTTCAACAAATGCGGTGTCCTCAGGTGTAACGTTTGGATCATTAAAAATCTGCACAGCGCTTTTTAATTTGTGATTTTTTTTTTATTGTGAAAATCTTCAATTTGTCTTTTTGGAAAAAGCATGGTGTTGTGGCTCAACGTTCGAATATATATAAAAAAAAATAATGTCTGCTAAGCAAATCAAATCAATATCTTCGCTGATAATGACAAATGCTTACGAAGAAAGGTATAATTCATTGAATCTTTACAAAAATTGTGTTAACAGCATTTTGTCAGAATTTAATAATCTTTCATTTCGATAAATTCAACAGCGAAAAACTGTAAAACGTGGCATATTTTTTAAAGTGATGGCGTTTCCTTTAAGCCCTGACAGTTTTTGCTATTACCAAGTGGAATACACATAATGTGTACAAATTTTCATTTCTATTTCCTTGGTTATGGTCTTGAATGACTGAGCTATTATTTATTGCAAGATATTTGAATCTCTAATTGCTGGTACAATTCAACGAACGCTAAAAGTACTTTTATATGCCCTGTTAAATCAAGAAAAAAGTACTTGATTTGTAACACTCTGTTGATTTTACAAATTCGTAAATGTTTAAAGAAAAATTTTTGATCCATAAACACAACACAGTTTTGTTTGCACTTCACTGTCTCATTTTAGTATTGAAAATACTTCCGAGTGCATGTATATGGGGGCCGTCTACGCATAAATGGAGCGACATGAGATATATCTGTTAG
The DNA here is from genome assembly GCA_029963845.1 of Rhamnusium bicolor. Classification (NCBI taxonomy): domain Eukaryota; kingdom Metazoa; phylum Arthropoda; class Insecta; order Coleoptera; family Cerambycidae; genus Rhamnusium; species Rhamnusium bicolor. Next base: position 620,432 of record JANEYF010005711.1, on the reverse strand, counting down.
CCAGCATTATATAAAAGCCATATATTGTGATGACGGAGCTTGTTTATATACATATATGAAGAGGGGTAAATCCAGGAGGATTTCCATTGCAGCTGACGGTGTGGTACTAATTGCTCCCGTTACGGTCATGCATGCTAATCTCTGCATTCCAGAGAGTTTGGATTTGGCCGTCCGTTGTAATCCTTTTGGCCACCAAACAATAGATCCGTATGTTATCATTGATCTGATGACCGTGATATAGATCCAGTAAATTTGTTGGGGACCCATGCCCCAGGATTTGCCACATATACAACGGCATGTCCATAGGGACAGCTTTGCTTTGTGGATTACCTTTTCCAGATGGGAGTTCCAATTAAGTGATCTATCCAGAGTGATTCCTAGATATTTCACCTCCTCCGCAAATGGAATAGTTTCACCTATTAAAGTGGGAGGTCTTAAGTCCTCCCATCCAGTGTCTCTTGAAGGGTATTTGACATTACTTCTTCAGAGTTTTCTCTGACTAGTATGACTGGATCATCTGCATATGCTAGAACCTCAACCTCCCACAGTGTGAGAATAGCCAGTAGGTCGTCCACAAGAAGTGACCACAAAAGGGGGGAGAGAACCCCACCCTGCGGGCATCCTCTCGTGGCTATAAACCTAAATGTTTCTCCCTGTATAGACGTTGTTATGGTTCTGTTTGACAGCATAGCACAAATCCAGTCGCCTATAGTAGGCTCAATTCCTCTGGGAGCCACTGCTGCATATAAGGAGTCGGGCAGTGCATTATAAAATGCTCCCTCAATGTCGAGAGGTTCCCACCGCAATTTCCTTCATTTGAAGGGATTGGGTGATCTTCTCGACTAGATTATTGAGTGCTAGTTCTGTTGATTTTCCTGTATGACAGGCGTACTGATGGATACTGAGGGGGGTAATGATTCAGGATGTTCCCCCTGATATATCCGTCTAGCACCTTCTCCAGACTTTTCAACAGAAAAGATGTCAGGCTAATTGGTCTAAGCGATTTAGGGCTTGGTTCTTTCCTACCCATTTTTGGTATATATACTACCTTAACCGCCGACCAACTGAATGGGATATAGTTCCATACCAGACTAGCTCTGAATAGTTTAATGAGGAGTGGGAGCAATATTTCCAGTCCATTTTGTAGTAGAGCTGGAAAAACTCCGTCCTCTCCTGGCGATTTGAATGGTTGGAATGATCTGATGGCCCACTCAATTGCCGGTATTGTGATCGCCGTCAGTCAATCATTTTTTTCAGGTCGTTTTAATCGGCCTTCTGATGGTGACGGCTGTTGGTCATTCGCAATCAAGCACCCTAGGAAGTGGTTTTGTACTAGGAGCTGTAAGGTTTCCTTTCCAGAGTCCGTATATGAGCCATCCGGTCGCCTTAACGAACCGAATTCCCTTGTCGGCTCTCTGGAAAGAATCTTGTGGATTCTAGTACTGTGAGGCAGGTCAGTTATACTCTCACAGAATTTCCTCCAAGATCCCCTTTTTGCTTTCCTTATTTCTTTGTTATAGTCCGGTAGAACGAATCTATATTGGCCCCAGTCGCCCGAAGCTTTAGCTCGATTATAGAGGCGTCGAACTTCTTTTCTCATTTTATTCAAATTTTTGTTCCACCAAGACGTGCCTCTATTGTCCCTTTTTGTCTTCAGTGGACAGTTTTCGTTATATGCTGAGACAATTGCGTTGCGAATCTGTTCCGCCGCAATTTCAGTCTCATCATGATTCCTGATTGTAGTGATGGCGGATTGAAGGTGAGACTGGAGGGAATGTTTATACCCTTCCCAGTCCATGATTTAATAAAAACCAGGGGAATCCCCCTTACTCTGTAGTGATTCAATTTCTCCAACAGGAGATTATGTGAGACACAATCAAAGGCCCTGGTGAGGTCACATAGTGTAAGTACCAAGAACTTGCCCTCCTCAAGGCCCTCAGCTATACCTCGCACCACCTTACCAACAGCCTGGACCGTGGAGCAGTTACTGTGAAAACCAAATTGATAATTGTCTAATAATACTGTTATTTTCGAAAAATGTTTGCACCTGCGAATAAATAGCAATTATACCAGAAACTTTCATCGTTAGAAAAAAATCAATATAATTTAATAACAATTTTAATTTTTTACTCAAAACGAGGGGGGATAATCTGTGATTCTAAAAGATACAAACCTTTTTCGCACATGTCGCACTGGTACATCCTCCTGTCATTTTGATGGGTTGTTTTATGATACAACCAACTGTCCCTCCTCTTGAATTTTTTGTCGCAAACGTCGCAGCTAAAGGGGGTCTCTCCAGTGTGGTTTCTTACATGAATATCTAGGAGTTCTAAAAAAAAGATTAATTCTTGAGGGAGTTAACGAAGTCACTTGGACACAATATTTTCTTTATTTGTACAATTTTTATACTGAGTGTCAAAATTAATAGATTTTTTTCTGATGGCATTTTAGTGCAGTTAAAATCTGGAAAAATTAGCCCTGTATGCTCTAATTTAATATTTTTTGAGTACTAGATAGTACTACTCCTACAAATTAAAAATGTTCTAAAAATAATTACTTATTGTTATATACGACTTGCCACACTTATGACAAGCAAACATATTTCCACTGTGCGTCCGTTGGTGGTTTCTCAAACTGACAGAGTGTTTGTATGAGTTTCCGCACTGTTCGCAGGTGTACAAAAGTGGACTTCCATCCGGCGCCTGTGGCTGCTTGTGTTTGAGCAAATGCAATCTTAGGCCTTCCTTGGATTTGTATTGCTACAAATTAAAGAAAATAAAAATATATTAGAGAAAGTTTTTAACTATGGCATTTTGTCTTGTCACCTCTCAAGTTGTGAGGTGAAATTTAAGAATTTCCATATTGCGTTTCTAGACAAACCTCAACAAATAATAATAATAATAATAATAATAATAAAGTAGTTTATTGTGTTTACACAAGATACAAAAACAAATTACAATTTTTGATATAAGTACAAGAAATTAGGTGTAAGATATAATATGTGCCATCAATAATAACAGAGCACATAAAAAGATGAGAGTATTGTCCAACAGATATTTTTCAACTTCACCCTGAAACACTTAATAAAAAGAAAATAAAGAGAAAATGTCCGATTGTATCAGTGGCGGCTGCTCCATAGAGGCTCAGGGGCTCGAGCCTCCCAAGTTACTATTAGGAAAATGTAACAGTAATAAATGCATTTTTTTTTCAGCTCCTAGTTTTATTTAAATTATTGTTTAAACTGCTATGTTTCTGATTAGGAGCTTTTTAAAAAACAATCCAGAATTAATCATAACTGCCGATAAAACTAATAAAACAATCATCATGACACAAACTCAATATTTAAATAAGATGAATGATTTATTAAGTGATAACAGCACGTACGAAAAATGGAATGATAAAACGTGAATTACCCAACAAGAAAATAATACAATAGTTAAGGATCTCTGTAAAAAAGGCTTTATTGATAAAAAAATGTATAACCGATTAATTTCATATAATGGAATCTCACCAAAATTATATGGTTTACCAAAAGTGTACACAAGCCTAATATACCAATGAGGCCAATATGTAGCTGCGTACAAGCACCGAACTACGAACTTTCAAAATTTCTATCAAATAGCTTAACAAATGTAGTAGGGAAAACTATTTATAGCTTGAAAGACTCCTGGGAGTTAAAAAAATTTATTGATGAAATCAACATACCGGAAAACTATAAATTAATCTCTCTTCATATTACATCACTATATACAAATATACCAATAGACTTGACAATAGAAGCCATACAAAATAAATGGAATGATATTAAACAATTTACAAGCATAGAGGAAAAAGAATTTATCTCTACCATAAAATTTATATTAAATTCAACATACTTCTCGTTCAATAAAACCTTTTATAAACAAACAGAAGGACTAGCTATGGGCCAACCACTTTCAGCAGTGTGTACAAATTTAACTCTGGAATATCTAGAAAACCAACTAATACCGACACTTTCAAATAAAATTGCATTTTATAAACGATACGTAGACGATTGTCTACTATGCGTTAATAAAAATGAAATACAGTACATATTACAGAAATTCAATGAACAATCACAGGAAAATAAAGTACACATTAGAAACAGAAAATGAAAATAAAATAAACTTCTTAGACCTGTCTTTAATTAGATCTACCAGTAGAATTAAAACCAATTAGTTTAAAAAAAAGTATCAGTTCGGGACGATATACCAACTTCCAATCAAAAACCAGTAATAAATACAAAATTAGCGTTATAAACAGCCTCGTGGACAGGGCCATTTTACTATCAGATAAACAGTTTCACAAAGAAAACATAATTAAAATCAAAAACATTCTTTTAAATAACTTTTACCCACCACCTTTTATGAATAAGTACATTCAAAAGAGAATACATATAGTAAATAACAAAAGCAATAAAAATCAAGTTGACATAGATTTACAACCTAACTGCTTTGGACCCATATTTAACAACACAAACCAGGACAAAAATCAAAACAATCCAAATAAAGACAAAATATACACATCAGCACCATACATACCACAGGTATCAGAAAAAAGTTCAGAAAGAATTAGGTAAATAACATACAATTAGCATACAGAAATGATAATAGCATAAAAAATAAATTATATTCAAAACTAAAAGATCCAATAGAGAAATTAAATCAAACCCATGTTATTTATAAAATTGATTGCTCAGATTGCGATAGGTGTTACATTGGACAAACCCAACAATATTTAAATAAACGTATAAATCAACATAAATTATCAATTAGAAATTCCATAGCAACTCCTAATTCATGTAGCACAGCATTAACTGAACACGCCATAAATAATTCACACAGTTTTAACTTTCCGGATACAACCATACTGCATAAAGAAAGAAATACCAAAAAAACGCATGTTTTTTGAAATGGCCGAAATACAAAACGACAAAAAACCAGTAAAGTATCAAACAGATATAGAAAATCTAAGTAGCATATATCGCAATCTTATTCAATAGTAAAAATTTTTATACATCCTGTATATGTGCTAACATTGCAAAATATCTTCTCAACGGCTATCCAATATCATGAGAATGTTTACAATAACTCCGTCACTCGGACCATCAATATAAGTATACTATCAGCTGTTATAATTACCTGCTCTTAAAAAGAAACACATCAACGACGACACCAAATACTGATCATTCTCTGCCTAACTCGTCGAACTACACGTACATCACATACCTACCAAATAAAAAATGATGAAAACCAAAATAACACCAGTCCATACAATGAAATTAAAATAGGAAATTTATATTAGGTAAGAAAACACTTTTTTAGATATGTATTCTGTCACTAATCTAATTTACGGCTTACGTAAAACCATTATTTTTAACTTTTAACCTTGAAAAAGTCCGAAACCTCGGACGAAACGTAGGATAAATTATTTATGTACCTGGCTGGAAGTCCTCTAAAAATAAAAATAGGAAATAAAGTTTTTTCTGTTTTTTATTGAAGAAATAAGTTATACAATAATATTTCAGATGAAATAAAGATTGTCATACAGAGGTCATTTAGAAGCAGCATCTTTAGTGAATGTAGACAATTTTCTTAATTATTCAAAGAAATTTCCGACGTCGACTTTCAAATCAATTGTTGAATCTTATCCAATGTTACAACAAGACAAATTAGGGACTGAATTGGAAGTCATTTATTCAAAAACGGATTTTAAAAACATTATAGGTGACCTAAACATGCTTTCTTGGCTGTCTGAAAACGGTTTATATAAAATCTTCAGCGAAACGGCCAAGTTACTAAAAATTATTGTGACAACTTCGATATCTACTGCTGAACCAGAAAGATGTTTTTCAACTCTTAAAAGAATAAAGACATTTTTAAGAAACACTATGAATGAAGAACGCCTTAATGCTCTAGCAATGATGTCAGTGAATAAGAACTTTATCTTTATAGAACATTTTATTTCCCAGAGACTTGATTTTGTGTATAAGCAATAAAATTTGTACTCGCATTTTTAAGTGATTATTATATTGTGAATTTTTTTTTGTACATATGTACATAAAACTTTTTCTTTTGTTATCAAAAACCGTAGTTCTACTTGGATGAAACTACAGAAAGACTGAAGGTGAGTCTTTATTATGTTTTTCATATTTTTTAAGAAACTAGAGCCCTCCAAATAAAATCATCACAAGTCGCCACTGGATTGTATTATTAATTATAACAAAAGTATTCCGAAGAGTGAAAAGACTAAGTGTTTACACTATACCGGGTCTAACAGGATCATGGTACACCCTCCTTTTCTCCTTTAGTTTTGAAGATGATTGAAATTTGGGATATCTTATATGTATACATACATAATAAGCACTTTTTGACATACAAGTGATTTTTTTTCACTTCCGATTTCGCCACTAACTTTCGATTTTTAATAGAACACCCTGTATATTGTCACGCATGGTGACCAGGGGTATGCAACTTGATCTACCGACCTCGCAACACATCAGAGATGGAGTCCGTTCATCACAGAACAGAAAGCGTTCATAGGCATTAAATAAATTTCTTAATAGACAACAAATAGTATCAAAATTAGAATATAAGTTAACTTTTAACAATAAATGGCGTTATTTAAAAAAAAAATTAAAGAAGACAACAAATTATAATTTTTCCTGTTAAATAAACCTTGAAAATTTTTGGTTCCAATCCGGAGCGCAGCAGTCGGTGGCACCGCTGCACCAATCACAGACGAGGTGGCGGTCATGTGATAGCACAACCAATCACAAAATAATATTAATTAAATTAGACATTTGACAGTGCATTCAGATGCCATTTTAAAGAGATTTGTTTGAAATATTTGTGAAATTTTATATTTGTATAAACTCAGTTTATACTAAATAAAGTGTTTATTATATCGTAAGTAAAAATATTTTTATGGTACCTATTGATGTTTTATTTATGTAATATAAAAAAGTCTTAAATTCCACAAAACCTTCAGTTCGTCCATTAGGTTTTAATTTTAGACTCGGTTTTATTATTATTAATTATTGCAAAATTAGTGATTAAAATACACTGTAGTCGCTGACTTAAATAATTTCCTTATTTATATGGTGAATTCTAATGGAAATTGTCTTAAATATTTTATAGGTCATAGAGGTCAGTAACCTTTCGATGACAGAGACGGTGAAGTTTTCAAAGTTCTATAAATTCTGGATTTGTCTTATTTGTACTTATGGGGTAAGTTGTAATATTTTTTATACATGAAACTATGTGATAATTTGTTTAATGAAGAAACTGCATGTATTTACATAATAAATAAAATATTCTATTTAACTTAATTTACATATGTAGATAAAAATAATATATTTTAATATTTCTAAAATCGATCCGTAGTATGTATAATATATTGTTAATATATTATGTAAAAATGTATGTTTTATACAAACTCGCCTGTGACTAGTTGCAAAGTTACATTTATCCATTAGTATATCTATCATATGAAACAAGTCGATTCACTATTACTTATGTTTGAATTATATTTATTTTTATATTATTATACAGACAAATTAACACAGATTTGTGTATATTATATTTGCCACACTGGGTAAAGTGATCATCCTGATATGATCAAGAAATATTCTCATTATGTAGGTATTGATTTTTTCATAACGTAATTTTATCTCAGTTTTTAAATAAAAAATATTTTCTTTATAATATAAATAACTATAATGAAAAGACCCACTTCTCCACATAATTTATCGACAGACAGAATCAACTGCGGGCAACTGTGTCGGTCATTAACTATGAGGGATTCTATTGTTTATCAGTAAGCATATAAGCAAATTGGATTATTTTGTAGTTGTCAAATTAGGTGCTTAACCTTTTTATTTTTTTGTTTAAGTATGCTTGCATGGTATAGCACAGTCTGACACCTGCACCAATTTCAATTCCATAAAAGATGGTTGCCTTACAGTGATTTTAGACCTTAAAATACAATATTTACTATAATCCTATAAGTATATATTTATGTTGTTTTAGGAAGTATGATACAGGCTAAAGTGATAATGGGGTGAATCGATTTTAGAGGAAGGTAACCAACCATGAAAAGATGTAATTCTACGATCGGTATGTAATAACAAAATTTTAATGTTTGAAAATCAACAAGAACTAGCAACATTTAATTTTTAATAGAGTAGGTACCTATCATATCTTGGTATATTAATTTGTCTCGAGTCATATATTGTCTTAAATAGTAGATATATATTTTTAGTAAATTTTTGTGGGTATTTTAAGTAATTCTTAAGCAATATATTTTATGCACTCATTTAATTTTTTTCTGTCCATAAAAATTATTCTCAGAAAATGGTGCATTTCTTTTTTTTTTTTTTTAATTGCTGCCTGCGATTTCTGATCTAATTTCTTTAACATTTAAAAATTTGTGTTTCTAGTTTATTTTAGATTATAAAATTACATAGTAAATATTGAACATGTCTGAGCTTATAACAGCTTCAGATATCATAGGAAGGTTACAATATTCCTGTTTTAAACTCTTCAGTTTTGCAATCAGAGTAACTGTCAACAAACAATTATTGATAAATGCGTCCGATTGACAATTTATAAATATTTGCAAGAGAAAAAAAAGGTTTTAAGAGAATCAGTGAGTCGCATCAGAAAAATTAAAAAATTTAAAGCTACTTAATTTTTAATTTTTTTGTTCTTTCACTATTTTTCGACTTATTTTTGTTTAAATTCTGCACTAAACTTTGAATATATACCTGGCTGTGACTACCCGATTATGACTAATCTGCATATTGATGCTCAAGAAACAATACCTCTTATCTCCAAATTAGCAATTTTACAGGGAACGAAAAACTAACGAGGTATTCATTGAACTAAGTTGTAAGTATCGGTATTAATTTTGGAGATACAAGCTATTGGAAACTGTTGGACCTAGGAGTGGATATCAATTTAAAATCTTAAATCAAGTTCTGGCAAAAATGAAGATATGAGGTATTGTTTCTTAAGCGTCGATATATATATTTTTTGTTTCATGTACAATCTTACGCAAGCAGTCATACCCGAGGAACCACTCTATAAGAAGTTTATTTATAATTTAATTTTGTTATATTTTCAATTCATTTTATGATTTTTGATTTTATGTTGTTTGACATTAGAACAGTGCAGCTAGTCTGCACGCAGTAATGAAATAATTTAGAGTATTACTTTTTTTTTACAGGAAGTATATAATATTTATTTTTTGATCTGTCTTAGAAAAAATGTTGTTTTTATGATTTATTTCATTACTATGGAATTGATTTTTCTCTTTAGATCAATTATTTTCTTTTTTATATACCTGCAAAGCAAATGATAGTTTTTATCTTGATAGAGTTATGAAATTCATTATTGACTTCTGATGCTACTGTTTGTAGTGATAAATTATTTAGTTACGTTAAAAAAAGCCTACCAACCGTTTTAATTTTACCGAGTGATATCAAAAGAATATCTACATATTTAATATTGTGATACTTGTTTTAAGATAAAGTAATAGTCTTTTGGTAATTCGTTTCACTAAAGTTTATTAATATATTTTAATTCAATTTGTTAGAATATTTGTCATCTAGCTATAACAATATTAATTATAATGTAATTGTTACAATGTGATTCGGCAATAAATAATATTAACTAAAATGGTGTTTATTTTCCCTTCTCTTATTTTGAAATTACATATTAAAAGGCGAAGACGCATTTTTTAAGTTGTTTTGCCATTTACAATTTAAGGACTGGTTTTCCATTTCTTCTTGCATTTATTTAGTAGATAAATTCCATGGAAACAGTAATTAATAATATTTTAGTAATTGTTTCCTCGGAATTTATTAATTAAATAAATGTACAGGAAATGGAAAAGCCGGCCCTTATAAATGAATAAATTATTATCAGAGGAAGATCTCTGTTTAATCTACATTTTTAGTTCTTGCCACCGAGGTTGGTGCGCTACAAGCTAAGAAACGTCACAGCTGCTTCTATCCTCCACTATTAACTTGGCTTTCTTTCTTTTTCTGTTCTGTGATGGTGACTATCATGGGTTTAGTCCTTCATTAAGTTATTATTGCAAGCTTTACTAATATTCTGCAATTTTTCTTTTTAAACTCGTTTTTTTTTAAATTATAACTTATTCTCAAATATTATCATTAACCGCTAAACCTTTCCAAAAAAAAAATGCTTCCAACAAGCACGTATTTTTTCTCTTCTAAAAAATTTTAAATCTGTATAATATGACGAATTACTGTGTCTGTATAAATCATATTTCTACTTAGACTTACTTTTTATACATATTTGATAGTTACCCAACTGAAAACTGAGTACTGTTTAATCTTGAGTTATAACGACCCCTTTTTTACATTTATTTCAAATTCAGTTTTATAAAAAACAAGCCAGTTATTTTAAAACTTACCCAGCTAGCAAGCAAGAGATCCTCCAAATTTATATGTCCCAGGGATGAGCTTTAACCTTTCCACCAATTTAGCTTGGATTGTTTAGATGTATATTTATATATACAGGGCTTTGAGTTGGGCACCACCAGTTTTTTATATTTTAAGAATAGGTACTTGATCAAAAAAACTACATTAAACAAAATACATATCTATTCAATAAAAACTGGAAAAAATGAATATAAATTCGTTTACAAAACAGCATGCACAGTAATTAAAATGAATGACCGACCACACGTCAGTGCACTTATATAAAAAAACACAGTATTAGCTATAATAAAAATTTCGGGTTAATCAAATATTACATTTAGCCAAAAGACAATAATTGGTAACCAGTTGGTTACAAAACAAATAAAACAATATACTACATCAAAGGTCAAATAAACATAACGGTATCTAACCTAAATAACTCAGGTTCAAACGGGAGTTCACTCAATGCACGGAAGGTATTAATTGTCAGATAGGGGTTGGCAATATTAAGTTAATCACTTACGTACGGTAATTGCTACGGTCCTACTGGACTGGTCCAAAAAACACCATAATATTAGTTGCTCAAAACACCGCATTCCATAAAAGAAAATACACCGCGGTCACTAACTGCTCAATCGCATCTTCTCTATACCGAAGGTAATCTTCCAATTGGATCCAAAAAAAACACCAGACAATAAATTGGTCAAACACCGCATTCCATAAGGCAAAATAATCCGCTTTACTAACTACTCAATAGCATTTTCTCTATACGAAGACACTAATTGCTTTATGCAGCGCACACCTACGTCTGCTCTGTATCATTGATTCTCCTGGACTCCTCGATCATCGATCGTCCCACTGGCTAGGCCCTTGAGCCCCCCGCGCACTGTGTGTTTTTATCCAATTACAGGGCTACCCGTTACGCAAACTTTCGCGGAAACAGACAAGGTTACGTTCGATTAGTTTCCACCACACTTTAGATTTAAATTTATATAATGCACAAAATACAAAGAATCTCTTTTTAACATCAGAGATAATATTTATTTTCCCATATTATTGGGCAGATGCATTTTTATTAAATGTTTTCGACTCGCGTCCAACCTTTGACTCTCCTAATCAATGACTTCAGAAATGGGATAGACAAAGTATCCTCTTGATTTGTTGTAGTTTGATGTAAATAACTCAGTACTCAGTTGTTAGGGACATGCGCTTGTGCGCGCGCAGTCCCTGTTCGATATTCGGGTGCTCATCACTGTTTACGTTTTTTGGTCGCCATTAGTTGCTTGTGTGTATCTTAAGTTTAACGCTGTGTTTACTGCGATTGTTAGTTTTTTCAAGACGCATTTTCTGTTTTTGTGAATAAACAATGGGAAAATATTGTGTTATATGCAAATCTCCCTTTAAAAGTGGAGTTAATCGATCTTTCCACAGGTAAGTGACATTACCATAGGCGTAACGGGAAAATGGTAAATAAAAGCATAATCTAAAATTAAAAATGTCCAGTGCAGTAATATTGTAAACATAAAAATATATAGTTGATTGATTCGACCTTTACTTGATGAAAATCCATTTTACAAATAAACACAAAATAAACTTCTGTTTGATTTTCACAATTTTCAATTTTCACAGTCTTGTACTCACAATCTGACGAAGCCACTGTGTGGCGAAACAATTGTCATAAGTTTATTAAAATTGTGAAAATCAAACAGAAGTTTATTTTGTGTTTATTTATAAAAATATATAATAGATATTTTTTATTTCAAAAATAGTAGTAGTAAATATAATGTATTGTTTGTTTTTAGGATTCCTTCGAATATTGAACGTAGATCTATATGGATCTCTCGAATTTTGAAATATCTGGTAAAGGAAAATATTCCTAAAGATAGTGTTGTGTGCTCAGATCACTTCACATCATATGACTTCTTAAGAAAACCCAGTGGCATAGTTTATCTTAAGGACTCGGCGGTTCCAGAATTACCAAGTTGTTCTAGGGACAATACACAAGTTTGGTAAGATATCATTTTGTTATAAGAAAAATAATACCTACTCAATTAACAGGTGTACGATTGTAAATACTTTTGATCACAGTTTTTTTTTCTTATTTTATGAAACAATAATTCTTCCTGAGAATGTTAACATATTTAGCCAAAAGTTGATGTTTTTATTTTACTTTTCACTTTTCTTTTATCAATTTACAATAATTGTTGGTTCATTTTAGCACCATAACGAATCCATTGAAGTCTCAGAATATCAGAAAACATTCTTGATGATGTTCACAAAGAGTTAGAATCGCCAATAAAAAAGTAAGTATTTAGAGATATGTAAGTATCTAGAGATATTCTTTCAAATTTTTGTAATTATGAAAGTTATTTCTGTTAGTAGTTAACATGATTACAACAAAATTAAGTTTATATAAGTTCTATTGATTGATAATACGAATGAGAGCGTCTTGAAATAACTAGTTAAATTGATAAATAATTATATTCTTATTTGCATAGACATGAATTATATAAAAAAATTATTTACTTTTTTAATCAAAATATTATAGCACATAATATTAAAAAGTGAAATAAAGTACCACATTTTGAAATACCTACCAAATATTCATCACGAAGTAACTGAAATTTATACAATAGATTTTCTAAGGTTAAATACCTCAGTTTATTTTAGAAAATATTGCAATGTTGTTTATATGGAAAACTTACAGAATAATCCCTTAAATAACCATTTAATGCAACTAATAAAATTAATATTGGAAAAATATTTTAATATTCGAATTCACCATGAAACATCAAAATTGAAAGATGCAGCTGCTAAACAGAGAGTTAGAAGCATATTGACAAAAACTATATTATTTAAAAATCAATAAAGAATTTTAATTCAATGTTTTATTTTATTTTGTAGTCTAATTTTCTTGTTTTTTTTATAAATGCATATTGTACATACCCCCTACCATATATTATGCTATAAATGTAGTAAAAAAAAGTTGTAATGTAGGTACTTTATTAATTAATATTAATTTATATATTCACGCACGTTGTTACTGAGAAAATAAAGATTATTGTAACTATTTCTTGTTTTTTTTTGTTTTTGTGTATAAATGTATGCAGTAGAAAACACAGCAGTGACTGGTAAAATTTTGAGTTGGCTATATCTTATATTTTGTAAAAGAAAATCAATCAAAATTTGTGAAACATTTTTGCATGTAAATACATCACCTACCATAGTTTTTATGAAACTATTTCTAAAGTATTTGTAAAATTATTTTTTTTTTTTTTTTTAGAATTTGTAAGAGAATTTAAATTTCATTAAAAAATTTTGATTATTACAACCTTTTGAAATATTGTTTTTAGACTGATTTTTAATTTATCACATTATGTAGGTATATATCAATGACTTATTCTGTAGTCGTTGGTATATATCATATAGCCATTCAAAATTTCTCCAGTCACTGCTGGTAGAACATTTTTATTCATATCAAAAAACAATTTTATTTTAAAGCCAAATCAGGAGATGAATCAATGTGCATGTATATTGGACAAAAATTTAAATTTTGCACCCTCTCTAACACGCCACTGCCACCGAGTACGGTAATAAACAATGAACTATCTTCATCCTTTTAAAATAATAGGATGTCTCAAGATGATGCATAACACAACAGTTCCTGTGTATTAAGATAGGGAATTACTTGTCTATCTATTCTGAAGTCATTGCTCCTAATATAATAATTTAAGCTTGCAGGGCCGTATTATCAAATTTTTAAATTAAATAAGAACTCACTTACTGCGACCGCAAGTGGTTTACTCGCTAAAAATAGGGCTTTAAATTAGGCCAAAAAAGTGAACCGTTACAGAGTATACCTTGTCTAATTGAAAAATTCGATAAATGACTTGTTGACATAAATGAAAATTATATAGATCATTATACTTCACTACTGGTGGTGGAACTGTAGCTTTATGTTTACCGGTCTGCATTGGGCGTCTCAAATTAATTTTACTTGGATAAGGAAGGTATTTGCAACAAAACCCGCATCTCTGGAAGAGTTATGTGAAAGAATTGTTCGAGAATGCCGTTTATTGACTCCAGATGTGTTCAGAAATGTTCGTACAGAATTTCAAGACAGATTATACTACTGTATGGAAGTCGGTGGGAGTCATTTTGAACAATACATGCGATAATTTAAACTGCTTCTTTTATTTTTATTTCCCGAACCTCCAATAATGAAACAATTATTTCTCAGGAACGAATCGATACAAGTTTAAAAAAATACAGTTATGTAGAGAATTGAAAGACCTTTCAAAAGATGTATCACTCGACCCCCTTTGTCATTTGAATTTTTTTAGGGTGTGGTCGTGTAGGGTAGAGGGATGATGATAGGTATACAAGTATTACATTAAAATATGTCCCCCTTGGAAACAAGGTCGACGTGTTTCACCAATTTTTCAAAAAAATTATTATCTCCAAAGTTATTAAGGGTGCCTACTTTTCGTTGGGACACCCTGTATAATATATTAATGCATATTCAACAAAAAAACCAATGAAAATTACTTCAAGCGGGTTAATTATGAAGAGCTAACCCTTGGAAAAGAGCAAGGCGCCTCCACCACATGTCACGTATGACACGAAGGGGTTGGTGTCATCCCCCAAACGCCGCGTACCAGCTTTGGCCACCCTCCACGGAGCCTCCACCGTACGCCACGCTGGAGTTGACCACCCCATCGCTCCATACGTTAATTTAGAATGAAATATTAAAATATTACTTGCTTGGCAACGGAGAGGTATCATTAGCACCCTTGGGTGATAAGTGAAGGGGAACAAAATAAGATAGTGGTAAGATATACAATTTAGAACACAATTTATTAACGACTAAAATGAACAAACCATACTTACTCCTAACAAACCACAACTACACTTCACTACCCTCCGGCCAGGCCATATTCCTGGGCAGGAGACGCGTCACACTCAAGACACCCGTTCGACCCCGAGAAAACCTAAAAAGGAACTCCCTTGCATTTCTACTTTAATTCTTGGACTCGCCTTCAGTTTCCCTTAGTCAGCATTAGGAAACTTACTTTGTTTCAGGTCATTGTTATAATTTACGCTGTTCCAGCAACTTTGTTTATCATTGTGAAATGCTCTACTTTTATATCGCATGTTGAAACTAAATATTTTAATATTAATTCATATACTGCGTGTACTAATAAAAAGATTCTCAAAGTTATTCATTTATGCGATTTACTATGATGGTATATCCTTCTGCGTGACAATATTATTGCATTTTTGAATTCTGCATAATTTTCTGAATACAACGATACCAAATAAGTGACATTTCAAACGTCAATATTTTTTCTAATATAATTTTTAGTTTTTCATTCAAGTGTGCCATGACGGTTCCGATTTATCATAAATGACCCGTGTAATGCTAGAAAATTCGAAAACCCGTCAAAAATACTAAATTACGTGATTTATGAGCAAATAAAGTTCATCAAAATGGTTTTTGGGGCCAAACTCAATTTTTTCAAATGGAACCATATTAGTACCGTGGTACAATTTATTAGTACTATTAATAAGAAATTTAGTCATATGTCGTATTAAAATGTGCGATAAATACAAACAAAATTACAGCTAAAAGAAAATAAGAAAATACAATTTTGTTCTAATTACCTTGTTATACATAAAGTGGCTTTGGAATACAAAAAATGAACGCAAAACATTACAACAGTTGTTCAAAATGCTGTCCATTAACGTCAATGCACTTCTGAACTCGCTGTTTCTCGAAGAACGTTCGCCAATTGCTGCGCCGTTATGCTATTAATTGCGCGTCGTACTCGTAGCTCCAGGTCTTCACGAGTTGTAACGGCGGTTGCGTAGATATTATTTTTTTAATGACTCCAAACAAATAAATCAAGGGGTGTTAAATCAGGTGACTTTGGAGGACACCTCACAGGACCATTCGTCGAAATTATGTTTTCTCCGAATCTCCGTTGAAGGGAACCAATTACTATCCGTGAATTATGGGGAGGAATGCCATCTTGTTGGAAATACATTCCCTGTCGTAAATGGAAAGGCAATTCAGCTAAACTGTCCTCAATTTCATTTTGCAGAAATCACAAGTATCTGGCATCAGTAAGAGGTCCTTCAAGTATTATTGGACCAATGATTCTACTACCGATTATTCCAAACCAAACATTGAAACCGAACCACACTTGAGAGTTACCATCCTATAATAAATTTTGATTTTCTTGTGACCAATATTTTGTATTTTGTCGGTTAAATAATCCAAAATTTGTAAACCTAGACTCGTCCAAAAATAAAATCATTCCCAAAAAATCATTGTTAGGCTGCACGTTATGCTGCAAAATCCAATTGCAATATTCCATCCTACGTTCGTAATCATTTTCGTACAAGTACTGGTGCAATTGGTATTTAAAAGATTTATAGTAGTATTTGTGCAAAATTCGTCTTACTGTTTGGGATCTTCGGGATCATTGTTGGGCTCACTTCGGAACTGATTTTCAAGACGATTAAAATAATTTCTCGCTGGACATATTGTCTAGCAGGATATCGTTCGGCATAAACGTGTCTAGCCGCAACGGCATTTCTTCTACATTCCAAATAAATAATTAACATGTCCACTTTTTCATCTCTTGTATAAATTTGCCGCATTTTGAACACAATTAACAAGAATTTTTAAAAAATTTTAAAGACAATAAAAACACCGGTAAACCAACAATTGTTTTACAAGCTAAATATTTTATTGTTTTCAAAGCCACCTTAGTTACTTCTTAACATTTAATTAGAACAAAATTATATCTTCATACCTAAATTTTAACTTATTATATAAAAATTCAGGAGTTTTATCAGTTACAATTTTGAACAAAAAAACACATTAAATGCTCTCTTTGTCATCTATTCGTAGCCAGTTTCGTTCTTTTATGTGATGGCTAGTAGGCTCAGGTCTTAACAATTGCAAACAGTACCTAGTTCCAGCATTTTGCACTGTTTGGATTCTCCTCTTTGTTTTCCCTGTTAAACATGGGTAATTTACACAACAATTAAATAGAGAATCAACGAGTCTACAAATAGAATTTCTGTGATACTTCAGACCGGCACTTAGTTTTGTTACCGATTTGTTTAGCGTAATTATTTTATATCTGTTTATTTGCTGGTGTGTTTGAAAATTATTTAAGAAGGTTATCGTGTTGCAGTGAGTTGTGTAATATATGGTAACTGTAATATTGTAATGGTCCGGTTTTTAAAATAAACAATTTGGACTATATTCCGTATAAATTATATGCAAATTGTTTGATTTTAAGTTAGATTCCAAATTGGAGTAAAATAATTGTACCAAACCTTATTGTACTAGCTACTTAGTGCGCCGCTACTGCGCGGAAGAAAAACATTGGTTACGAGAAAGTGCTGTCACGCGCGGCGAGATGTGTTTTGTTAGCGGACAAAGGCGAACATCGGACAGATCTGCGGGAGCCACTGGAGAGGACGGTCAAAAGACAGACAATCTAGAGCCACGGCTGTGGAAATTCGTTGTCAAGCATGAGATAACTTTGAGTTAGTAAAGTGCACAAGAGGCGATGCTGATTTATGGAAATATCTGATATGGTTCGAGTGTTGCAAGGTTCAGGCTGCACGCTTAGCTCAGGGTCAACAAGTAAAGTTTGTACGAAGCCAATTGAAATCGTATAAAAACTAAAAGCCTGCAAAAACCGTCGGCATCTCTTTATTGTACATGGGCGGAGGTTAATAGAAATGCTTGTCATAAGAAAATGTTATACTTTTTTGAAAATTGTATTAATTTTTATTATTTTTTGTTTATTAGATAGGCTATTTTTGTTCATTTCGCCAATAAAATATTTTTGAAATATTATATCAGTTTTAGATATAAAGTCTAAATATTTAAATTTATTGGGTTTAGTTTTAAAGTTAACCCATACTATATTGAAATATGTTATTGCTCTGCAAGAACCAACGAGAAGGTATGAACATATCCTTGCCAGGATGAGGGAATGGGACAGGTTAGATTAGCGAGGGGCAAGGATGTTATATAGTAAAAAATAAAATAAAAGTTTCTTCTAAAATAAAAATGTAAGTTTCTTAACCAAAGCAAAGAATTAGTACCACAAAAATAAATACCTATTTGTTTAGATAAAACATAAATAAAAACAAAATTAAAATATGTCTCTAGAATAAAGTAACTTAAATTAAAATTTCTTGTCAACTAAATAAAACTATATTTTTTTCATACATATTGTGACGCCACTGGACTGTGCAGACTGGTTAGATTAGGCTGGAATTGTACACGAACGGCCGGGAATATTCTGGAATGCCCTAGATTATGTGAACGGATGTATAAATAAGACACACGGTGGGCCGATTCTTAATCTTAAGTGAAACGCGAACGAGTAAAGAAGAAATAAGAAAGAGACTTATAAGTGTTCAGTTGTGATTATAGTTAAGACATTAATTAATCTATTGTTATTAATTGTTAATTAGTAAATAAAGTAGTGAATAAGTGTTACCTGGACTTTCAATCAACGAATCTACGAGCATAGATGTTTGTGTGGATAGCAAACAGCAAACACGTAACAATATTATAAATTATACGCCGTATTACATCTTTGGTAGCATCATCAATATTTTTTAATTTCATATTTTTCCGTTTCCTATTTGTACCGTGATCTATAACATCTCCTTTTTTAATTACACGATAAATTGTTGATTTTGATATTTTAGTTAATTCGTTAATACGCTCTATTATTTCTTTCTCACATTTTTCACGATTTTCGCTTTTTAAACGTTCATGTATATTTAAAATAATGCGTTGACTTTGTACGTGTAAATCTTTATTTTGAAACTCTAAATTTATTTCGTCTTCCTCGACAATAACAGGCTCAACTATTTCGGGATTTTCGGGCGTTATTATATTATCTTCTGTTTCAAATGGTCTCCAGAAAGCCATGGTAAATAATACAATATCTTAAATACCTTTTATGTAGTAATAAATATTTACCAATATGAACACTAAGTATAAACTGAACCACACTTGATATTATAAGAGGTATTTCTGCACTGCACTGGACAAATGTAATTAGGTAACATCCGACTCCACGTTGACTACTGACTGATATAAACTCAAACACCCACCGACCAACCGGACTGACGAATATCCTGATCCCAGCCAATCGTCGCCCATCGTCCTCAAACCATAGCCAATGCCGGCACATCTCACAAGTCGACGTAATTGCGGAGAAACGATTTAATGAGTTTTTTTTATACTAGTGGGCCTGTCCGTTTTATTATCTTTAAACACGTGTAGTCGTAGATGGTTCATTCAGGCTGATTACACTGCCAGTCTCGGACTCGCCTGCACAATTTCAACTACCATTGGATTCTCGATACCATTTTTATTTTATTTTTTATTTTATTGATCTATTTGCCCAACAGATTACAGAATCCAATTACAGGACAACAGTATAGTTAAAAAAAAGTTAAATTAAAAATATACTTAAAAACTATAACTTAATATAATATAATATAATATAACATAATATAACATAATATAATATAATATAATATAATATAATATAATATAATATAATATAACATAATATAATATAATATAAAATATTCATGAAAACTATAAATAACTAAATAAAAGTAGTAAGCAGTGAGTAGCAATCAATGCGTATTAAATTAAAAAGTACAAAATTACAAAATTAAACTATATATCTATCTAACTATCTAAACTATCAACATTTTTCATCGAATGCAAAACATAAATATGAAATATAAAATATAAAAGTATGAAATAATTAATAGTGATGTTATAGATATGAAAGAGCGTATTTCGAACTAAATTACATTTCCAAGATGCTGCGTTGCTGTTCTAATAAAATTATCAAGAGACATATTATTTATATCACTATGACTAGCTATTTGGTTTAAATTA